>OY728161.1:1560809622-1561438720 GCA_963277665.1 Viscum album
TGCTATAGATATATGATTAATTTTACAAAAATGAACATGTCTACATACTAAAACTATAACTAGGGGTAGGGATAACACATTTTGTAC
The DNA here is from genome assembly GCA_963277665.1 of Viscum album. NCBI lineage: Eukaryota > Viridiplantae > Streptophyta > Magnoliopsida > Santalales > Viscaceae > Viscum > Viscum album. Next base: position 1,560,809,710 of record OY728161.1, read on the forward strand.
CTCAAAGGACACACACGTTCATACAAGTTATAATCACATAAAACATGATTATATTTTATGATATCTCAATATGTTCTCCATTACTAGTTATTTCCACTACACATTATCTCATTAATAGGATCTCGAACACAAAAGCTAATATAACTCAACTGCCAAACCTAGTCATTATATTTTTTTAGGTGTCATTAACATTCCCACACATTTTCAAATCACATCAAAATATTGCATATTAGTTTGGACGTCTTCTTATTTTTTTATACGTAATGCCATATTAAAAATCACTATTAGAAGGATATACTGATTACATGTGTATCCCAAAAGATGTATCACTACCAAATAATCTCTCAAGAATATTCCTATCAAGGATATACATGTACAACACATTCTCATCTGGGTATCCTACTTTAAACGATGGGAATTAGGAACCCAATAAATCATATAGATCTATATAAATGAGACATGGGAGGAACAACCATAATAGGCACATAATCACTATGTATAACCAAAATGATCTTGTTCTCCATACAAGTGACTATCTAAGAGAACATGCATCCAATATGTTGGGGAATGTATGTTAGAAAACCAAAAACAATTCCCCAAACCCATACTCCTCTACCATAGGGTTTGTATTGGTGAAAATTCCCAACATATATATTAATTTATCTTGAATTACAAGACAAAACATTATGTTTTATCATACATCTCTTTTTTATGTCGTTTTCATATAATTTCTAGAATTCATTAAATGGTCATCTTGAGGATCACATCTGTATTGCAGAATATGTGGAAACAATACATTATTACTTCCTTGGTGAAACAAATCATGAATATGTCACTAAATTGAGGCTACATTGAAAAATTTTTCATCATCATGAATCTAACATGGAATCCTAGATGGATTTCCTTATAGAGGAATTTTAAAATTTATCAATATTCAAATTGGTTAAAGTGGATATATAGGGAGATACATCTTTATAACCTGAAAGGAAAAAAAATAAATCATTTATGATGCATGTACTGTTGAATCCCTACAACCGATTTCATAGTATGAAATGTTGATAAGGATTTACTGTAGACTTTTTTTAAGGGTAAAACATCCATCACGCTAATACTGGGTTCCCTAATTCAAGTTTCACACTCAATAACTTTGGAATTATTTTACAATGATACTAGACCAATCATAAAAAATTTGATTATACTCCAAACATTAACCCAAGGGAATGAACACTTCTGATATCACCATATCAAAACCTGACCAATTAGAGCTCGGATGGATGGTAGTAATCCAAGTTAAACAACTGAAGACCAACACCAATAGGCTAGGTGTCTTTGAAAAGACCACTGTTGGAAATTTTAAAATGGGATTCCTTATCCTATGTCGGTGTATATATATAGAAAACATTCTCTGGAAACTTTTTTAGAGTTATTAAATGTATAGAATATATAGTGATAAAAACTTGAAAAAAATAATATATTAAATAATAAAATTACATCAAAACCGAACAAATATAGAAATAGAGAAAATACATAATCAATTAAAAATTTAATAAAAGGGGAATATTTTAAGAGAAAGCCATTAATAATATCCACATTAAACCAATAAATATGGATAACATTGAGAGATTCTCTAATCCTCCAAATCCAAATCAGCTAATATACTTTTTGGTCTTACAGTCATAGGAATATAAAACAACACCCATAACTAAATACAATACATGTGTGAATATATACATACCTCTTAGGTGAAATAAAAAACCAATACAAAATAATTCATGAGTAGAGTAGTTATCCCAACTCTATAAAGGTATTCTAATCAGATAGTGTGAAGAAAACTAGACAATCAACGATACTCTAAAATGTAAACCAAGAAATGATTGAAATTGGTACTCTATTTTCAAATCCATGATAATAATAATGATTTCTATTTTATCTCAAAACATCCATGTCAATTTAAAAACCCCACATGCATACTTAGAAGAATATTAATGAAGGAATCAAAACTCTCAACATCATAGCTTAGTCAAGAGGGTAGCCACTTTTATAAAAACATCCATAACTCCAACCCCACCCAAAACATCATATAAATCAAGGTTGAAATTCTACTCCACTCCAATTTGACACAGTTGGGGAAGAAATATAACTTATTCTTTTTTTTGATTATGTTCTTGAGACTCCATGTCTTGATCCTACACATCACCACTACACTCCACAACTATGGGAGTAATAACACCTATAGAGTTCATTCTACGATCTGAAGCAAGAATATGGGTGATTAACCGTCTATAGATATTGTTCCATTAATCCATTTTAGTGTTATAACGTACTTATTCCATATATATATAAATTATATAGGGGTAATTATCCCTAAATATGCGATGTAATACTATCCCCCGAAATGCTCTGATGAGTAGACCCGATTTGTTTGACCAAAAAAATTTCACTCGATGATTCACCTAGATAGAATCACATCTATTATTGTTTATATTTTTGGAACTATGGAAACCATAACATTTTCAATTTAAAAACAGTTAGGATTTAATTTCAAAATCCCAAATATGTTTCCTAAATTTCGATATGATCCTAGTGAATTTTTTTTTAAATTGTATAGGGTTTGTACAATGTGACACATGTTATATTTCCTTTCATAGTATCATCAAAATTTCCTCACATACATATTTTTTGGATGGCCCTATGGTTTAAAAATTAATATAAATACATTAAATGTATGTATTTCTAATAATGCACCTTTCACTTGTACCATTTTTCCTTTCATATGTACCTTTATTCAAATGATTTTTACCTCATGCCTATGCCCATGCGCCTTCATCCCATGACATATTAAATTAAAACCACGTTTAAATATCGATGAGGTATATATTTTAACTACCACATGGGAAAAATCCTAATATAGAGATTCTTCATATGTACTATGCCCCTTATATATCTCCCAGAACACAACCTATACATCGATTATGCAATCCATAGTCCATAAAACAGTTCTTCCCCATATAGAATGAACACATGATGTGTTCTATTGAACTACACATATTTTGACCAGGATTGTAGCATTATAAATCATTATAAACAATCTAAAACCCCCCATTAAATATTATTTAAAAGATATCAACTCCGTAGGAGTTCTTTATCCTCAATAAAAATATTTAAAATATTTAAATAAAAAACCATGGGAACTGGTAAATTGAAAACAAAACTACCTACACAATTGATAAAATGTAGAAGCATTGTATTCAAAACTAAGACTAGAATCTACTAATCCTCAATATGATCGTGATAAATTATATGGAAAATTTCCAAAAGAAACTCCATCCCTCTCAGTTCTTCTATCACTCAAAGAAGATACAATTTCCCTTCTTTCAAAACAATGAACACCAAAGGGGGAGGGATGTGTATATTATTTATTTTTTAAAAAAATATGATATTTTTTTTGACACAAAATTCAATGGATACTTCACACTATATGAATGATGGTGTCTATATTTATGTCATTTATATAGTGAACACCATATCCTAAAAATAACTTTGGTATCAAATTTATCATATGAGGGATTGAAAATAGTAAAACATTTTTTATTCTGAAATGATTTATGGACATGGATTATTATTATAAAACAATTACATATTTGTTATGGGGTACTAGGAAACACAACCATAACATGGAATATGATATTTTTCTGAGATATATATTCAAATATATAATCGACTAGAATGAAAAAACATCAGTCACTAAAAAATTATTTTTGTTAGGAATCCATATATTGAAGAAATCTATGATATGATTCATAATCCTATTATAGGGGCAATGAGAAATCAATTATTCCTCATACAATTTTAACTCATTCAGTGTAGTATTAAAAACAGTTTACTCCATTTTACTGCTAATATCCATCAGAAACAATAAAAAAGGCCGTTCATGATCTTAGGTAACTATTTTTAGTATATCCCATTCTTTAGATTCTATGATACCTGATCTAAATACTGAATGAGTTGTTGACTATAGGTTACACTATCTAACATATATATTTCTATTTCATTTGGTATATAATAGCACATATCAATCAATATGATTTGTTTCCTTGATTAATTTTCCTGATGGAAAAATATCTACACATGCCACCCTCTGATGCTTCTTGAGTCAACCAAGAAGATGGTCCGACATTAGTCGAATTTGGAATTGTTACATAAATTATTTTATCCATACCATATATCAATATAAAATCTTAAAATATTGATATATCATAGAAGATCTCCCATATGGTTCGACACAGTTCAACAAGTTGAGATAACACATTATGAATCTATATAATTGAAACACTTGATTATATGTACCCTTCATTATGACATTACTAACGCATAATAAAACAATCATCGAGCGATAATATAAATAATAAAGGGGACATAAATAAATAATATAATACCTAATGGGATCTCAATATACTAAAAATCACATATGTATAAGGAAATGGTGTTAAGGGATTATTGTGTTATCATTCGATCAAGTGAAGAATTCATGGTAATTTTGGTTGATTGAATGGTACTTGACATCGCTCAATAAAGTAATTTTAAAAAATTGCAGTGGAATTTAGTTATATGAAATTTGGTAAATAGAATTGGATACACTATTCATCTCAAGAACATGATTCCAGGAAGAAGGATTTATGTTCATATTTTCTTCTACATATGTTCTAAAATGAAATGAGTACATGAGATAAAAGAAAGAGAACACACCTATTTTTAATTCTCACATTGACAATTCATCTTCATTGGTGATATTACTTACATATTTTTATTCCCACATGAAATAAATATGTGAGACATAATGTTTGATAGATCACTCAATTTTCTGATGATTATCAATTTTGAGTGGTGGTGGAAATTGTATAGTTCCATCTAAATGATTGATGTAGTTAGGACATATGATTTTTAAAAGTTAAATTATATTTGGTTAGATAGGATTTTATTCTCTATAATGTGTCTGAATTGGTTTTAAATTCTATTAACTTCTACATGGGAATGTCTATTCAGCTTTAACCACCACAACATCAGTGTCTTCTAGTTAGTTCATATGAAGTTATGAATTACATGATGTGTTATATATTGATGAATATACTTAATGAAATACTTTTTGGGTCAATACAAAAATTTAAATCATGAGTCTACATTTCTTCAATATTCAACCAATATAATCCAAAGTAATCAGTGATTCACTCAAGATTGTTTCATGTTCTAATAATGAATTGTCCCATGATAATACTAATTTTTTATTCAAATTTATTAACTCATCAAAAAAAGAATTTTCTAGATCAATAAAATAATGTCCCAATTTATTAACAACAATATTTTAAATTGGTTTGGATGAATGATGATGTGATCCCCATGATGATAAAACCATACACACATATTTCCACCATGATAGTAATTAAGGACCCCAAACACATGGATTACTATATATTGAAAAATGGACAGACGAACCACTGTTCTGCTCTCATGCTCTTGTTAGGTAATAACATTTTCTTTCTTTAAGGTAAGATATTTTCTCACTAACACAAACCCTAGGATCTACACAACACAACCATATCCTTTAAATAACTGGACCAAAATTTTATAATAAGTATGAATCAATTATAAAATAATCTTATAGAAAATATAGGCTATGGAGTTGATCCCCTTATGATAGATATTTCATGAAAATCATAATTTTGGAATACCTTATTAAGAGAAAATTATTATCTAATTATGGGTAGTTTAATAGATATATTAGAAGAGGGAATGCTCTTACCCAATCTGTGGTCACCTCGCCCAAAAACCACACCATTTTATGTTTTCAATACATTACCATAAAATTAGAATTATTACCGGGAGGGGACTGTATGAGGACAATAAAAATTGACTATAAAATTGATATATTATATAGGTACCAAATATACTGAATAAAATAAAGCATTGTGATTTTTTTCAATCACATACATAATAAATAAGATGGTTCTTCACATATTTCACCATCATCTTTCCATATATGATTTTGGATGAATGAAACATGAGTGATCATTATGAACCACATTTCCATGGTCAAAACCATAGAATGGACAAGCATGAAGGATCCACTGAAACTGGTAAACCGATATTTCTAAATATTTCACACAAAGAAAAAACTCATCGATTATAGATTCCATTGATAAAGAAGATTAGGATTCACCATCCTAGATAGGTATAAGACTCTTAGGAAACACATTAACCTATTCTATTTATAATTGTATCCTTATTGGGATGAAATAGAAGAATTTTCACATGATATATTATTGATATTCTATCCATCAAAAAAATTATTCGATAAGGAATCCTTCTAGATTTCATCACCACATCTTTATTGATAAATGTCATATGAAGAAAAAATATATAATTTATACCATTCCATAATCTAGAAACAAAAAAACATTAAAGTATGGGGTTTCACTTTAAGGATGGGACCCAAGAGGTTACCATAGATAATTTCTTGAATCATGAATCATGAATGAGTTATGTATAGAAACATATCCATGGGAATATTAATTATATATAACCAATTCATAAAATATATCATTATACCACTAAAGTGATTGGTTATCCATAATCACATTTTTTCCAAACTAAACACAAATAAAATGTTTAGAGATAAATGGGTTGATCATTCCACCAACATAACTAAAATTTATCATTAGGTCTCCATAGTAAGTGTAAAAAAACTACATTATTTTCTTATTCCAAAAGATATATGTCCCTAATGAACCATTCAAGGGATAACCTATATGGTTAATACACATTCAATATTCCATTTTAAAATCGTTCAAACACCATGAAACCTAACCACATGATACAAAACAACACAACAACTTCATAGTAATTGAATAGAAGAACAATTTTAAAACATCATAGTGTCACTATAATAAAATTTGCAGAATCATCACAGTCTCAAAAAATTAAGCAAATTGGTTTTTTTAAACATGGAATTAAACATCATTGTAAGTTATAGTCAGTCGATCAGAAGTTGTGTCTTCCAAACAATGAGGTCATTGATTCCTTATTAAATAGAATATAAAGGATGTCTATTTAGGGTTTAATTAATACATATTCTATGTTATAATAATCCCTAGAGACCATATACACTAAAATTTTGGAAAATGTGTGAAGTTTTTGTTCCACATCGATGCCTCGTCATATTACCATTATCGTGGAATATTCTTGAATCGACCCATATTCATTTGGACAAAACAATTGTGAGATGAAACCATCATCTCTCTGCTTTATTGCATTTATAGAAAATAATTGATATATAATCACAAATAATTACCTCATACACTATTTCTATGAATCATTTTTCATGTTAATAATACCAATGAATATTAATCAATATGGAGTGTTCCTTGTCACATGACCTAGAAACATAAGACACACCCCATTAACTGGAACTGAACTCCATAGGTTATAATTATAGTTTAATGAATACCGATGAATAAATTTTACTAGTATTTCCAAAGACACAAAATATTTCTACTTCATCTACTGATTGATATAATCTCTAATGTATCATACTATATTGTATTAATATATAGTGAGATACAGACAAAATAACTACGTAATAATAATATAATGATGGAGAATAACTAATACATATAGATGCTAAAATTTAATGGAATCCATATATATATATATATATATCATAATATGTTCATAACTTGTTTCCATATTAAGGGTATCTACTATCATTGTAGTATTTGGGAAACATTCACTGACATGAATTTAATATAATAGTGTGTCCTGGAGTAGAAATAGTGCCCTGAAGCATAGTGTGATCATCCCAAACTCTAACCTTATAAACAAATGTGATTTTATAAGAATCATACATGATAGTCAAAAATAAACACCCTCTATTAGAATTAATTTCTCTAGAGATATCTCTTACCATCGATGTGGGATCTATTGGTGGATTTTCATTTCCATGAAGAAACCCTTTTAGAATCAATTTGAAATAGTACTAGTATTTATATATTATAAATGAGTAGAAACCCACATACACTATAAACATAATTTTACTCCAACACATATCATGTAGAAACATCAATATGTTATATAGTTTTAATTAATAATAATATAATTTAAATAATGTTTTATATTCATAATAAAAATAATAAAATAATATCAATAATAATTTATTATGGTCAAAAAAATTATATAGGATATTTTTGAATAATGGATTAAAAAATATTTATGACTTTAGTTATAAAAAATCTACATCTATTATAATATGATTGGGAGAAATATTTTATTCATTTGAATAATCATTTAATGAGTTACTATAATTATTATAACACAATATTTAATAATTTTATGAATATAATAGTAACTCATTTTATTCAAATAATACCCTAAGAGAATAATAAAAAATAAATAACCAAAACCTAATATTAAAAATTTATTATTTCTGTGATATTAAAAAATATAAATATCTTATATTTAATCTGTGGTCATTTTATATATTATTTTTAGTTTATAATATTATTATCATATAAAAATTACATATTATTAAAAATATAATTTCATAACAACTAAATTTTATATATTAAAAAATATATCAAAATTACTAAGATAAAATAAATCTAAAAAATAATTATCAATACATTCTTTCAGAAAATAAAATAACACAAGGATCATCATCATAATTTTTTTTCAAACAATGGTCATTTTCCTTAAATAGATTAATGAAAAAATTGGGGTGTTCTTCTGAAATATTACCCCATAAGGCTATGAATGTTTTTCTCAAAGCCATTATTCATGATTTTTTTAGTTTAATCAATTATGCTTTTTAAAAACGAATATAATCTTCAATTATTAAAATATTATAATTAATTCTCACCTGATTTGAAGAGCATGTGAAATTATATTTGTTTGAATTATATAATACCAATTATTTATATATTCTTATAGATATTTCAATGATCCACTAATAATAAAAAATCATTTTACCAATTATAAATTTATATATTTCATTAGAGAATAATTTAAAAAATAGGGGTATCTCAATATTATTTGTTAAAATTTAATATAACAACAAATGTATTGTATTATTGAAATATATTTGATATGACATATAACTATTTCATGGAATATCTAAATTTATATGAATATTGATTATTAACATATGGTAAATTTTTATAGACGAACCAATAATACATCTACATGGGGACAATGAAACCTCTTTAGAATGAATTTTACAATATATTCAACAACCCCCCTAAATATTAAAGGTCATGAAACCTCCAATTACACCACACATAGTATTCCCATTTATGAATCCATACACAATGAATTAAGGTACAATCTAATGGTAATATAATCCAAAATATAAAATGTATAAAAATCAATAAAATATTAGATATTAAATGTATACTTGATTACCCATAATTTTTTTTCATTTATGTGATCAGACATCACAGTTAACCTATGAGTAATGGAAAATGGAATTTGGATATGGGATCGCAAATAATGAAATCGTATAATATAGAGAAGTTCACACATAAAGAATATGATATTCACCAAGTAAATAATTATTATTTAACATAATCATATATAAATATTTTAACATAATGTATTCATAAGAATGAGCTCAACAAGAGACACAAATATTACATTAATAATAAATTTTATGATAAAATATATTAAATTAAACCTTAATATAAATTTTTTTTGAATGATTATTGAAATATTATCCATTTAAATATTAACGATTACATATTTATAATATTTAGATTGTTTTTTATGATATTCATAAGGTTTAGACTTTGTGTAGCTGAAATCAATTTTTTTTGTGTTTTAATTTATATTTTATTTAAACTTGGTTACCTATCTGTTAGAGTATTTATAAAATGAATAATGTTTTTCCAATTATTATACTATAAATATAATTTTAATTACTATATTCAACTCACAAAACATTTTATATTATTTTCAAATTTTGGAGTAACATAATTATAAAACATTATAATCAGTTGAATGAAAATAACCAGTGTTTTAGAAAGCATAAGAATATGTTGAAACACCATATTTTTAAACTTCTAATGATGATATTATTTAGTGAAAAAAATAAAAAATATGCTTTTCTAATATTAATAAAACAAAAAGAGAAGATATTAAAATTATATAAAATATAATATAGTGAAATGTTTTTTAAGGGATTCAATGTGTTGTATTTTCAAATGGTATAATGACCATTATAGGGGTATAATGATCATTAGGAAATTAAAATAGATATATTTTTGTTGAAATTGTAATGTCGTCATTATTTATAACATTAATTTTTTTTAAAGGTGCATAATAATATTTAGTAATGATATATTATAATAATTATCATATATTAATAAATAGAAAATTATATAATTATATATGTATTTATTACTATAAAAAAAATATTATTGAAAAGGAGTTTATATATTTCTTGGAAAACACACATAAATTTAAAATATGTTAATATTTTTATTATTATTTTAATTTCTTACTTATAGATATCATATTTCATTAAAAATAAAATTAATTTAGAATCATCATATAAATTTTTTCTTATAATAAATACATGATACTGTTCTAAAACATTTTTTATTATAGTTGATTAGTAAAATAAAATATAAATATATGGTTTGTATTGGAAAATAATTTTTATTTTAAAATTATTTATTAATAAATACATAGGAATAAATGATAAAATACACCATCTTAAGTTAATATAAGTTATTGTAAATTACTAAAATTAATGGTCTATAACATGTATAAAAATGATTTTTAAAATATTTAAACATGTAAAAATGATATTTCAATGGAACAAACAATATAATTAATTTTTCTGGTGACACACATTTAAAATATTTAAAAACATTAATAAAATGTAAAATATAATGTAATAAAATGATGTAATGACCATAGAATTACAAATTCCAAAAAATTAATTTACTAATAATATGTTCTGTAGTTAATAAAAAAGTAGCTGAAATTTATTATACTACACCACATATAATATTTTTTATTCAATAAAAAATAATTGATCATCTTAAACATCTATATTTTAATTTATGGCGTCCTTTTACAATGTTCGGAGTGATCTTAGTATTTTTTATCATGGTTTGGAATGAAATATAGAAATGTATCCATTTAAAATCAAATTTTACGCATTGAATTTAAAATTCATTTGAATTTCCTACATGTGTATTTAAAATGTGTTGAAAATATATTATTAATAATCCATTGATTTAATATTAATTATTCTTCATTATTCCCCTTATTTATAATTAAATCTTATATAACCAGAAATAAAAATATTTATACAGTCTTTATCCAAATCCATATGGATTTCATGCACTTTTGATATTATAGATATCATATTTCAATGATATATATATATGTATATATATAAGGATGAATGAATTTTGTACAAAATGGGATTCTTTATTATCCCAGAAGGTAAATAAAATCATTTTTCACATGTTCGCCATTAGAATTAATGTATGATGACATATATGTTTCTCCATTATGAAATTTTTTATCTAATATGTGAAACAATTGATTTTTTGACATAATCATTATTTTTAGGGGATATTTTTTTTATAATTTAATGTATCTTCTATAATTAAAATATATATTAATCATTTATTAATCCTTAGTTCTATCCTTATAATATAATGGTTTTCTCGTATATTTCTTAATTATAATTTCCTTAATGTACATTCTATTTCATTTTGAATATCCATTATTTTCTATAATTTATGTTGGGTATGCTCTAAGATGTCAATTCTATTCAATTTATTATTTTGAAATTTATAATTTATGAACCCATTATTTTAATTCATTAAGTAATTATTACATAGCCTTATTTATGATAGTGTAAGATTAGGGGTCATTTATTATTATATTTTTCATGTTATCCTACTTATATAATTGGGGAATTAGATTGAATATATGGTTAATTAAGAATGAAATTATAAAAAAACCAATGAATAAGAATGTATCATGTGTAAGGCATGATTGGGTATTTGAAATACATCTAGGAATTTATGTCTTATTTTAGGGAAAAAGTCCTTGATAGTATGGTTATGGGGTCTGATATTTTGAATCCATCATTATGAGAGTTGTTATTATTATATATATTAAAATTTATGTTTATTGTTAAAAATCCAATTGATATATTATTTTAATGTAAGGATTAATAATTTTTTATTTTATTTCTTATTATTCTCGTTTATGAATTTCATGATCATGTCATGTGAGATTTTTTTTTGTATTCTACACCCTTACCAATTGTTTGATCTCACCCTATATGTTATTTATTTATTTTACAAGTAATATACTAATAATATATTATTATTACCATGTATTAGAAAGAGGAATAATACTGTTATTAATAATTTTAAATTCTACAATGACATTCTAATGAAATTTAATAACCATTTAAATATCCAATATTTTGAGATTAATAATTTTTTAGACCCAATTTTTTTTGATTATATAAATTACGTATCATTTTTAGGGAAAACCATCAATTTTATTTACAATAGATAATGATATAATAGTTTTAAACATATTACGTTTACCAAAAACTATGAAACTCACTGAAAAAATTAGGCACTTTTTACTAGAATTTATTTGATTCATGATTTGATATTTTGATAAAATTATTGGAGTAATATAAAATGACCATAATTTTACATTATTAACATTGAACTAATTATTTTATGATAATGTATAAAAATAGAGCTTAATGGATTTATTTTTTACCTAAAAAACATGGCATAAATATTACTGAACCAAATATATACTTGCTTCTATTAATTATAAATCATAGATATTTCATAGTTATAAATTTTAAATTTATAATAATGTATACTGAAAAATATTCCATGGGTTTTATTATTTCTCTTTTTATAATTTAAGAGTTTATTACTATGGAATTGGGAGAGAATGTAAATTTTAATGTAGCTACAAACTCCTACTTAGAATCTATTAACGATAATTTAATGAACATTATAATGGGAAATTTCATTTTGGGATGGGTTTCACTCCAATTAGAGAATAAAATGGTAGAATAATATCAGAGGGATAAAGGATGAAATATTAGTATTTTTCATTGGAACATTTTATATATTCACATAATTATTACACTTCCTACTGATGGAAGAAACAATGTAATGCATTTCACGGTATGCTGAAGAATAATACAATTTTAATCAAAATTGAAATACATACTATACATGATCTTATAGTTTTTCATACATAATTAGGATTCATATTTTAATAACATACCATAATGCTGGAATACTTATATTGTAGCTTATAGGTTGTTTTCATGTGTTTATACGAACTACATATTATGAACAAGGATATATTTTGTGTCCATTATACCACTTCACTTGGTTCCAAAATCACAAAAATCAATATTCATTTCATATTATATTCCAATAAATAGTTTTTTTGTGTGAACTATTTTGAAATAAATAATATAGTGGGTTATAGTCATTTATTTTTAGATATAATAAGTAAACTTTTTTCATCCTTATTTTGGTAAGGGGTTGTTGAATACATGTAAATGGAAACCCTATTCATATCAGGGTGTGACCTTAAATAAATGGGTTATTTATTCTACTATTGTATTACATATGATTCAGAATAGTAAACTATTTGTTTTCTTGAGTTTGTTTAGACACATTTTTTATATAGTACTACACTACATCCATGTATTAATTAGTACATCATGTGTATGGACATGGTCCATTAATGTGGCTTTATACTCACATGATAAACATTCATATCCAACGAAGATGTTCGGTAAAAAATGACTAAATTTCGTAAAAAACTTATGTAATGTATTCATTTTTTTTTTGATTATGGTTATATATATATATATATATATATATCAGTTATCATCAATAACCATTATGATTCATCATACAGTTGGGATGTTGAAATGATTTTTTTTAAAATAATTTATCTAACACATAATCCATTTTTGGTGACATTTGGTAATTTAATTTTATAGTAAATGAGATAAAATGTGTTTTAATAAATTTATTTTTTGGGAATCATACTATATATTTTTAAATATCACATTTTGGGGATTTACGACAAAAAATTTCTTATTGATGCAGCTGAACCATATTTCTTAGGAGGCATTGGTTAAACTGGTTCTAAAGGAGTCGATTCTTATTTATTCCTAGAATTTATGGTTGGAAATTTAGTTACTATTAGGAACATCTGGGAAATTGAGTTTTTAAAAATCTATTATTTTAGGATTATCAATACTTTTTGATGTTTGATATTTTAATTTTCTATTTATTAAGGTTTTATTTGTTTAAATAGTGGAATGATTTGTAAATCTCACTATAAATTTATATAACTATTTATTATTAATTATTTTATTTCCATATTTTATTATAATATTTATATATGTGTATTTTCCATGAATTATTAGGAAATGTTATCCCAAATGTGTCATATTCTATTATAATCCAAGTTACCAAAATTTGGGAATTCAAGGATGAGGTGAACCACTCATCAAAAATTTTTCTAATGAAGGGTATCATTATAATTTTTAATGTTATTATAGAATAAAAATAAATATTTTATAGGCATATCATATATAAATATGATTATTGATAGGATAAGTTTTTTAATTTTTTGAAAATGTGTAAATAGGTGTTGTAATTGGTTAATTTTATTGGGAATGATGTATATGTTTGGGAAGATTATATATCATTTCATTAAGATATTAATAGTTTTTAATCATCATTGAACCTTGTTGAATAATTTTTAGTATAAAATCTGATAGTTTGTGCCTCATATAGCCAGATAGATATGGTATTTTACAAATCCTTTTTATTTTTTAAAAATATATACGATTTACTTAATGTGAGACCATATTGTTCAATGTTGGAGGCAATCCCAGAGATATCCATCATTGATACAGATGAAGGTTCATGATGATCTCATATTGGGGATCTGGCCTGGAGTTTCGGAATATTTATGAGATAACACAGAATTCAATATTCCTGGGTTGGAATTATCAATGTCAATGAAGTAGATGGAAGCCCTCCAGTTTTATAAAGTGAGGACCATGTACATTTGGTTTGGAATGAAGTCACTAACCAGTAAGAAAATACTTTCCACAACAATAAAATGTTATAATATTTTAAAATATATGGACCTCATATGTTTTGAGGTGAAATATATGATAAATTGATAGATAGTTATCTATAATTAATGACCTGATTAATTCCCAATCATAATAGACATGTATATCACTTACAATTCATGTATTTAGTTTTATTTAGGTAACTAATTCCAACTGGTGGATACGAGTTACTCAAACTCAATGTAAAATACATTACCCTAGTAAATATATATTAATTGGACTATATTAAAATATAATATCATGTACATCTCCCTAGATTCTAGAGGAAACTATGTTTCAAGGAGACAGTTATTTGGATTATTTGTTGCCTATAACACATATTATATTTCATAATAATAGTGGAAACATAAAAATTAAAAGATCAATCAAGAAAATGAAAATAAAAGGAAACTTTTAAACTAGAAATAAATTATACATTCCCCTGTGATGTCAAAATAAATTTAATTTCACGTGTAAAATTCATATAAAATAATTCCAGGGTCACCCATAATAGGGTAATATATAATAGATCCCCAAATGAAACAAATAAACAAAATATGGATTACTATAAAAAATAGGTCATATTCCCCAACTCAATCATATCTATAAGAACCAATATATAAAAGTTACCTAATTATGAATTTTAATTCAAGAATTTATTCTCTTACATTTGACTATATTTTTAGTTTTATTATTATATAGAATCTTTTCAGAAACTATAGATAACAAAACTATACATTTAAATGTGGAAACATATTATTATTATCTATTTCCCAAAATATAACACCTTTAAAAAGTATATTCATTTCCATTACCGAAAAATATTCACATATTTTAACATTAATTCATCATTTCCATTACCCATCCATAAACCATTTGTAAAATATTTTTAAAAACCTATAATATAATTTATGATAAATTTTTGTCATTGTAATTAAATATATGTTTATATAGTGAAAAAAGTGGAGTCCCATATAAATAGTTTTCTTCCAAAAAGCCTTTTATCCAGATAATGACTCATTTTTTTCAAAATTTATAATTTTATAAGTTTATTAAATCATACGATTTCCCTAAAAATCATTATAAAGCATAGATAATTAATATAGGGTTTTTGTTCTAATCATATTCAAATGACAATCACATAATCCTTATATAACCCATATATTATTACATATCCATATGGATAACTTAAATATAATTATCAAGTGAAAAAAATCTAAATGCAATGAATTATATATATATTTATACAAACATGTCATATAATCTATAATGGTCTCATATGGATATATCTAGGAGCATCTATCTAATAAAATATATTAGGATCACCCATGATCTATAACATGTCTCAATATATCATATAATCAATTCACATGACCTATGTCATTAAAAAAAATTAATATTGAAACATTTCATTATATATTCCTTTAAAAGCATAATGTGTCCCCTAGGAAATCCTATTCTCTAAATAAAAATATCATATTCTTATAAAAACCCAATTTTTAATACCAAAATAAACTGAAATAGGGAAGGATAATTTTAATTCTAATAATACATGTAGCATTTTAAAAGGATAAAAACATCAAATAACGATTATAGGGGTGGGAAAAATCATTGTCACCATATACAATAAAGTATAACATTCTATTTACCTTCAATAAAGAAAGTCAAACATTATGAAAAAAAATTTATATATTAAACCATTTTATTAAATATATAATATAAAAAATCTATTGTAAATATATTATATCTATATGAAATCATTGTTAAAAATAAATTTATTTTTATATTCATGGAAAAATATAATTCGAAAAACAAATCATTTAAAGAACGTTTTTTATATAATATACCATAACTAAAATTTTAAAATTATTACTTTTTAAAATCCATTATATATAATTATTAAACTATTATAAACAAAACTTCTCTTCCATATATGAATAAATATGATCTTTCTATAATTATTTTAAAAATCATGTACCACGATTGTAATGATTTTGAACAGTTTTATGTTTATGATCTACTTACATTTAATTTGGATAATCACATATTTTCTTCATAATTCTGAATAATAAAATAATTTACATTTTTTATTTTTTATTTTATGTTGAAAAGTTATAAAATTTTAAGTTAATTTGTTCCACTTATTTCATTTTTATATATAATTTTTTATTTATTCTTCTTACATCACATGATTCGATGATATTTTTCTTATAAGTCATAAATAACAATACCAGTATGTGTATGTTAATTTTTTTCATTAATCAATTGTCACCAGATTAATTATATTTACATATTTGCAAATTTACTAAATAAAATAAATTTGAAACCAATCATAAAATATTGATAAGACAAAACCTCGACGTTATCATGAAGGAGACAGTTTTCCACACATATGCATGAGTAATGATTCCATCAAACAATGATTACTATGGGAAGAAGGAATAAATTATTTCAACATGACATAATTAAAAAAACATAAAAAATAAAAAAACATTTCATTAAATATATATATACATATATTTCATCCATGTTAGGTATTGTTTGAAAAAGAATCACATCGTTTCATGGTGGTGATGTCCACACGTATGCACAAATGACATTAACAGTTTTTCATTAAATGAAAAGGAATAAAATTAATTAATATATTTTTTATTTATTAACTACAAATATTTCAAAAATATTATGTGTAAACATTAATTATATCATTATAATCATTAATGGGGGTTAAAGATTGAAAATGAATTAAATAAGCTCTTTCCAGGAAATTATATATGGCGGACATATCTGCTCATTTTAAGTTGTCCTTTAACAACATTGTCACCTATCTTGAAGTCTCATGCCCTAGGTTGTACTTACTGGTTTCAAACATTTTCCATAAAAGTGTTTTATAATAAAAATTTTACATTCAGGTCAGTGGGTAGTTAGCCATATGAATGAAAAATTAATTTTACCATATTATACACAAAAATTATAATTGATCCAAAAATATTTTATTCATTTTTTCATATTTCAATTCAAAGATTTTCTAGAAGTTAATTTTATAATAAATCCCAAATACAGTATGAAATATTATTTTTGGAAATATAATTTTCAATCTTATGATGATATTATGTTGACTTTGTAATTATTTATCATCAACATATGATTTAAAATGATAATTATTTAAATATATAGTCTACAATATTCATATAAATCATTTCTCTTTTGTGTATATTTTTATTTATAAAATTATATATTTATTTTATACATTATACTATTTTCTAGAAAAAAAAAATTTAAAATGTAAAAATAAATTTATACTAAATTATATTATAAATTTGATTATTATGTAGTCAATTATGTTATATATAATTAATTTATAATTATATTACATTAAAACACTGAAATCATACTATTACATTTAAATTATTGAAAATATGGATTAGAAATGATAGTTTACTAGAAATAAATATTTTTCACAATTCATTGAAAAAATAAAGATTTTCCAAAAATCCTAAAATATCACAATGAATAAATTTTAATAATATTATTCAAAAAATGATTTTAATTCCACAAAACAACTTATATTAATTTTTTATATTTTCAATATAATATTTTCTCATTAAAATCATGAAAATCATTTATTATGAATACATATTATTAATGAATAAAATGAATTTACAAAAAAGATAAGAGATTATTTTAAAAATATTCAACAATAGATATGTATTGTGTATTAAAAATATATTAATTTGATAATGTAATTATTGATATTCAAATTGTAAACTTTAATGGCTTTTTTATAATGTTGGTAGATATTTTTAGATCATTTAAACAGACTATTGTGTGTGGTATACACAATCGAACATGTTGTAATTATTTTAAAATTAGGTATTATTACATCATATATCATATAAATATATGTAACAAATAATCAATCATGAAAATTTTCCACAGTTAATCAAAACAAATCTCCAATTATGTTTTCTGTGGTAACTAAATATTTTGGTATCCCTCGTAGCAAGTGAGTAATACATTATTATCCACACATAATGGGAACCCAAATAAAGCTATTAATGTGGTTTTTTACATCTGATATTCCTATAATAATAAAAACATTAAACATTGAATATATATTTATACTAATGAACCTTGGTTTCTAAAGTGGCCCTTGAGGTTAGTGACTCCTAAATTGGCCAGTTAATGTTATACATTAGAATGTCATATAATAATTTGTTAGAACCTTGTATGACACTAAAATTTCTTATAGATATATATTTATATTTTATTACCATCATAGTAGAGAGAAAATGGACAACATAGATTATAAGATAATTTAAAAATACTGTGTGAATGAACCAAAACCAATTTTTTTTAAATATAATGTTAGTGGTAAAAGTTAATTCCCCTTAATAAATCATTTTTGAGAATAACACCAACCAAATTTCATCCGAAATCCACTAGTGGGAATAGAACATAGACCATATATTCTAGTATATGGGAAATGGTTCCCACAACAATGAATCCCAAATCATATTAGGTTTCATAACACCATCACCATAGTATTTCCATGAGGAAAATAACACCCACATACTAATATCTCATATCATATATGGGTGAATACAACCCACCCTAAAATATGTCATCTAGGGGAATAATTACCAACATTTAATATCTAAAATCATATTATTGGGAATCAACCATTCCACAATATATATAATTGATCTGATTAGTACCCACCAAAAATTATATTAAATCATTATAATGTAGAAAATCCATCTACCTATAACCATCACACATAACCATGGTTAAATAATCAATTTAAAAAAAATTTACTACATCTACATAAATACCATGATATAAAAAACTATCATCACTCCACTACCCCTCCTAAGGGTTTTGAATTGACCATGGAACCCAACATGGGATAATCTTCCACACTCCTAACTGAAATGATGAATCTCATCACTGAAAAAGGAATTACAGATCCAACAGTACCATGATCATATTAAAGATAAATTTTCAATTTAGTAATAAACAAACTTCCATCAGACTAGACATTTAAAAAAAACTTATCTCACTTCATATATAATGCTAAGTTGTTCCTCCCACACCTGAAAAATGCGTAGTCCTAACAAAATCATATTCACTCTGTATCTAATTTTCTAGTTGTAGGAACACTTATCATTCTCAATAATCAAAAATAGCAATGATTTTATGGTATCTGAAATCCTCTAAGTTGTGGGTTCTCTTTCCCTTGAGGCCGCGAGGGTTTTTTCCATCTTTTCTTTCACCCCTCCTCATACATGCTTCACTCCTTAGTGGCACATTATTTGAAAGATCGGTGCAGTGAATCAGTGGCCCTGGTTCTTTACATCCTCGGTACTTTGGTGGATTAGTGAGTCCTAGTCCTTTCCTGGCTGTGGTGGATCATCGTTCTTTGGTCTTTGATGGTGTTTCTCCTACGAGCAAGGTGTGGATCGACGTCATCCATGTTTCATTGAACGTTTAGGATTAGAACTTTAGATTTCACTTCTGGCATGGATCTTGGTGTGGTGGAGATGGCATGGCTCTGCGTCAACTCCAATTATTCTGGTGGGATTCATTTCAAGTTCCAGCATGGATCGGTGGAGGGGGGTTATTTGCTTCGGGTTTCTTGGTGGGGGAATTTCTATTTCATTGTGATTGATTCAAGGTGTGGCTTCATGATGTTCTGGAATTTGGAATTATGTGGGTTTTTTCTGGTGTTTATGGTGATGGGAAATACCTACTCTTGGTTGTGAGGGCTCCTCTCCAACCTATAGTAGTGATTTCATTTGGTATGGCATCCATTGAGGGTTATGATTTTTCAAGGATTGTATTGGTTTCAGCCCAGAGAGGCAGTTCTTGCTAGGTCCTATTGGTTCCCCTCCCCAGAGGAGATTCTTTGGTGCGGTTGTTTGGCCTTCTATTCGAGGGTGTCGTTGGCATTGTATCCTGCATCATGGAGAGCATTCTCTTTGGTTACTTTCTACTGCAGTGTCGAGAGTGGTTTTTGGAAATAGTGGGGTGGTACTGTGCTAGGAGATCCTCAGTGGTATTGTTTTTAATGTATTAATGTAGTTGTTTGAATCGATCACTTGAAACAGATCTGAGAGGAGGGTCATAGTTTTCTGTTCACCTATGCAAAGCTCTTTGGATTTGGATGTTTGAGAGGGTATGATGACAACCATCAGTTCAGGCTTGTGATTTGACACATGAAACATGGTTGCTGAACAACCTTGTAATGGTTGAGAGATTCATCACGATTTATACACTAGGTAGGGTCATATCCATGTTGTCAGTCTAGATATATTTTCCCAACTTGGGTTATGATTTTTCATATGTCTATGATGTCTTTGTTCCCCATAATTCCCTTAAAAGTGGATTTATTAAAAATAAAAAAAAATTTAAGGCCTTCAGGCCGTTGGAGGAGGAGGATGATTATTTGGTATCTCAAGAATCCACCATGGCCTATATATGTCAGTCATTTCATGTAAAAACTACCCTCTAGGAGGTAGTGTCTAGTGGAAAATATATCAATGCCATCATTTTCAGTTAATTATTATTTGCCCATTTTGGGTCCATATACAAAACAGTACATAATTATTATTAATCTATCATCCATTAGTTTCAAAGAAATTAACTAGTTTTATAAGTCCATCATATCGTATGATTTACTGTTTATATTCATATTGGTTAAAGATAAAAATTATATTTATGAAAAAATTATATCTAAAAAATGTTGAATGAAATCAAATAATATGGAACATAAAAACATAGAAACATTAGAGAGACTCTATTGGGAACACCTACTTTATAAAAAGGAATTTCTATTAAAATGGAATATCATTAACCGATATCAATTATCCTAAAATGATAATTTGAATTTTTTCAACAAGGGAAGAACCTATGTACTCAAATGTATTATTTATTTTAATCATAATAATTATTTATTTAATTGAAATATTTCAATAATAAATTATCACTGAAATATTTATTTCATAATAAAAAAATAGCTCACCAATAAAGATGGATTATCAATACACATTTTTTTAGTGGATTCACATCATTAATGTGATCCCTATTGACCATTATATTTTTTTAAAAAAATTGGGGCTAAATCCTCATTTTATTATTATAGAAAAGACTTCTATTTTTTCTATGTAAAGGGATACTCATTACATATCCTAGAGGCCAAATGATAAGCGTCCTGAATACAAGTCTTGAAAGCTTATTTTTTGGCCTAAAAGGACCTTCGATGAAATGTACTGCTACGATACCAAGGATGCTATAGTACATGATACAATATAATTGATGTTATTGTCCCGTCTATAATACGGCCACCACTACATTCTCACTGCCACTACATTAACGCAACACCTATTGTATCATGACTACTACTATACATGCACTACTATAGTTCCCTCTACAATTCTTATATAGTACTCCATAATTCCCCTAATATCAAATTTTGATCCTGGGTCTTATGGATGCCCAGTAGGAGCCTCTATAACTTGGGTACAGGCTCATTGGCTCCCTCTAGACCATCAGTGTCTATAATCATCTTTATTATTTCATATAATCTAAAAAACTACAATAAATGTTTTAAACTCAAAAATAAATTAATATATAAAAATAACATGATAAAATCATATGAATCATACATTGATCATCCTCACAGGACACAATTTTCATGTTAGAGAAAAATTATTTTTATTTCAAGGTGGTTCATCAAATACCTGGTTGATTCACATACAAAGCACTAATTATGGCCCTAAAACTAAATTTTGATAAATAATGGAATAATCTTATCATATATCAATTTACAGTGTTTGATATACCTCAATCATTCCTCTAGATAAAACAATCCATTATTCTATCCAGAGATATTTATAATTTGGGGATTCTGAATAAAATTTTTAAATAGTGATTAATTGTTCGTATTCAATGATTGAAAATAAAATACCATGATAAATAGTTAGATGATGGATCCATAATTTCTAAATTACAATTTTTTTACCTTTTAAATGTCCCCCAACTAGAGACCATCTCTTGTTGCTGGAAAGGGTTGGTTATGAGAACTCAAATGCACCAACCCATATACCAGTGTATTCTGACACGAAGAGGGGTTGAGAAAAGATTATTGAGGAGACTATAACACTTGATATGAAATTATATTTTAGTAAATCAATTCTTAATAAATCAAAAATAATAAAATTATATAAATATATAAATACATCAATAAAACCCAATTATGTATTCTAATAAATAAATAAAGAGACAATATAATGATGTGTAGGAATATAACTATATGTCATTCTTTAAAAATAAATTAAAATAAAAAGTATACTCAAATAAAAGACTAAATGTCATGGGTATAAAACTACATGATGCTCCCATATTCATATTCCCTCCAAACAGCATTCATGAAATAAACAATACAGTCTTTTCCCTTCTCCAGAACTTCCACCATAAAATATACTCATGTTAGAAATGGAAATCCAAATATATTGTGTGTATAATTATATAGTTCAACACCACCATGTCTAAACTAATCATGTATGATATGATGTTTATGTGAGAAATATAAAATTATGTGTATGAATTAATTCTACAATTAATAGAATTCAACCAAAAT
The DNA here is from genome assembly GCA_963277665.1 of Viscum album. Lineage (NCBI taxonomy): Eukaryota > Viridiplantae > Streptophyta > Magnoliopsida > Santalales > Viscaceae > Viscum > Viscum album. The sequence goes on from OY728161.1 coordinate 1,560,833,550, forward strand.
TTGTGTTGGCTCTTTGATGTAATAGATATAATTTTGTCTAAAGACCATGGAAACCAAAACCATATAACCAAGGTTAAATTACCTACATAAAAACTACTATAGAATATATTTGAGCATGTTCTTTGAAAATTAAAAAAACAACCATATTACCAAGGTATTCAAAATGAAAAAAGTTCTTCAAGGGATAATATTATTCACATACATAGTAGATTTGGGAACACACCACATATGAGATTTAACAATATTAAAACAAATTGATAGTAATTGATCCATGGGGTTATTATTTAGAAACTCGATGTTTTACTAATGGTCAAAAATAATCTTCCACTGACAAACACCCATGAGGATTACGGTGCATATTACTTCAAAGAGTATACAAGATCAAAAGAAAATTCTGGTCAAAACAAGAAACACAATTGGGAAAAGGAATTCATCACAATGGATGGATAATAATGAAGAGAATTTTAAAAACCTAACCAAAAATAATTACACATTATCTCCCAATCCAATAGGATTTCTAAAAGAGAATTTGGAACCCCAAAATAACATGGGGTGAGACTTAGGTTCTATAGGAGAGGTTATATAGTGTATTACAATGAAAATATGTAGCCTAAAATGTATTAAGTAGAAGGTTTCAAATTTCCATGATGTGTATTGTGGTTATTCATAATTTAATTAATTTTATTGGAATTATATGAAAATTCCATTGGATACAATTTATTTTATTAAAACCCACAAACAATTTCATGATGTATAATCCATTTACACAATGTGTATTTGTACTTCAATTTATTTTTTCTCCCAATATTATTTTAAATTACATAATCCCATATTAAATCATCCAAAATTACTATGAAATCATGAAATATTTGACCCATTAATTCCAAAAATATATTAATTCAATGATACATATATCCCCAAACATTAATTCATTTTCTTCAAAAAAGTATATTTTTAAAAAATAAGAGTCATCCACCATGGCTATAATAAAAAAGGAAGAGATAAACATACCTATAAATATATGGGATCTTACAAACAACCCCACATTATAATATTTCATCATTGATATTCTCAAAGAGTCACTATGAAGTCATGATGAACCTATCCTACCACTATGTACACATATGAGACACCATATCATAGGTCTCATCTTGAACTCACCCATGCTGACATTAAACATTGAACAATGGTATAGTCCTACCTTGATGATATTTAACACTATCATCCACAACCCATATAAGATTCTCCTTAAAGTACATGTCGACAGAAATATATATTTCTTATACCAATATCACATGGGAAGGTTCTATATGTTATTTTGGTAGTTGTGACATTTGGAATTTGAAGTTAATCGAACTATAACACTCTGTATGGGTAAATAGTATGCTAATGGTTTGAACCTTTCCACTATTTCAAACAACCCAAGAAACCTACATGAATGATTTCACTATATCTGGACACAGTGATACTCCAATATAGGTGAAATACAAATGAAAAACATGATGTATAACCTTGAATTCAATAGGTCATCTACATAGATGATCATATGATTTATACCTATTCTGTGTGGTCATCAATCAATATCTTAGAGAATAAACATTTCTTGATGTCTCTTATATATGACTAGGCCCATCATGTGATGACTCACCTGCCTCCATCCAATAAATAGGTGACTAATATGACATTATGTACAAATACTCAATATTTTCAACTTGGATTGATTAATTTAAGCAATTTTTTATGAAAAATCTATGAGTGACATATTTTCCTCTCATGAACTACCACAATTCAAAAACAAAAACTCATAACATATCATCAAGAACCTGAATAGTCCATGTAGATTGACCACCATTCTATGGATGATTTAATTTTCATAAAATAACATTAGATCATATGAATTTATTAAGACCATTAATGAAACACAATGTTATGTAAGGATCTCTATATGAAATTATACTCTTATGACATTATAGAACCACAACAACTCACTCAGGTAATGACTTACAAGACCATAAACTATTATTGTTACCCCAATATTTATAAAATTGTATACATTATTCAGTAAATTCATAAAAAATCATAAAATTTTATTCTTACTAGTCATACAGGGAAGTCATGTCAGAAAACCCATCAAGACATCTTCTCATCTCCACTCGATAATGGGTAATAGCTGCAAAAATCAAACTAACCTATGAATCTTGGATTTCACCTACGGGGAAGTGAAACATACCACCTTGAATCCTACCCCTCATTCTTTATTCTAGTCCACTGGTACTATATACCGAGATCACGCTACATATTTTTAAAACTAGGATCTAGAACCATTCTAGAATCCAAGAACTCCTTCATCATATCCTCATGTATTCCTGTTAGAACCCATATTTTTCATGGAATAAAAGATAACTTCCACTCCCAAAATACCATCTTGATTGAAACTCTCAGCCATATAATTGTTTTCCCCGAAATGATACCTCAGAATAAGAATACTTATTGGCCATATTCCTTTACAAAAGAACATGTATAATTAATGACATAGTTAGAGCTAATCATCAATGAGATTACAGAGCAACCAGATGCATGTTTACAAAGAGGGACAATATATTCCACAAAATAGAATACAATTATACTGATTCATTTTCATTATTTTTACATACACAATTAGATATTATTTTACCTTTCATATTGTATAATTCACTTTATCATGAAAATACTATATATAATCTACCAAAATTCTATTTTAAATTTTTTGGTTATAGTGAGAGAATATATACATAATGTTCTTGTGATAAATGTATACCAAAAATATCCCATCATTGAGATAGTGTGTCCAATATATTAGGGGATGTATTGCTAATGTTAAATATAGATCATTAGTAGGGTTATTTCACTATGGTAATCTTAGTAAACTAAATACTTAAGATATCATGTGATCTATATATAGAAGAACTGCCCTGAGTCGAACTCTCGATTCTTCACATCACACAAAATATGTTTTACTTGAATCAAGTAATGATAGGAAATGGGATAAGGTTATACAAACTTTTATCTCCATAATTTATCTTTCACAAGTAATAGACCAATCAAACATCAACCATATCTTTATTAGCCTAGACATTGGTTCTTCCAAATAAGAGAACTCTTAGATAAAATTGTGGTAATAAAATACTATTCCTAGAAAAGTCCTAAATTTTGATGAAGTTATTAGGATTATACCAAGATGTCACATAAATTAACTTCTGTAGGTCCACTCACACTCCTACTTCTATATTGAAATTTCCCATGCTGTTCTCTTCATTAATCCAAATCCTTCATTTGGTTAACTTTATGAAAATCTGATGAAAACTCATTGTTCTCAAGATGATGTCAAGATGAATAGAAGGGTCTTTTACTGATTGAGATTAAACAAAGATAGACTCAATGAACACCACTCTAAAATGATCCACGAAATGTTGAAATATCATATCCATTAAGGCCATGAATTCCACAAGATTATTAATTAACATAGAAGTCATCAATATGAATTCATAAAATCCATCCCAACTACTAAATGACATTTGGGTTATTCCCTATGGTATCACTCTTAACTGATGATCTACTGGTCATAACTAAATATTGGATAAGTTCATAGAACCTCTAAATAGACTGAAAATATCATCATTGTGTGATGTGGGATACCTGTTCTGAACCCTCATTTTGATAAACCTCCAATAATCCACACATAAATGCAAGTAACTGCCTTCCTTTTTTAGGGAATATATCTAGTTAAACCCATTGATATGTACTTGTTAATATAAAGCCTTTATATTCTAGATATTCCTAGTGAAATTTCACAGGTTGAATGTCATCTAATTTCATTTCGTATTGTTTCTTTGAAACTGGGTCTTCTCCTGGGACCAACTCAATTGTGAACTCAACCACTTGCTCTTGTGGTAAGACATTGAACTGATAATGTAAAATATACTAAAAACTATCTACCATATGTGGAAAATTCCTTATGAATTCTGTGATTATCTATAGAAAGACTTATTATTTGATATGTGATACAATCCCAAATACAATAAATTGTTCCCCCACAACCATCTGCGAATATCCCACTCACATTGGTTGGAAAATATGATTCTTTCTAGAAATAGGAATTAAGATATACTATAATAATAGTCAATATAAGACTGGTATAAAAGTAACTAATCCATACCATAAATAATGTCAAGTCCTACCATTTACTGGATGAATGGTTCCCAAACAAAATTGTAACTGCCATTCTTTAAAGAACGTGTCTTGCAATGTTCAATATTTTCTAACAACACTCCCAACAATGTGAAAATTGTTATTATTTTTTCATATTTCTAAATACAATCCCAAAAATCATAAATAATCTGATGATTTGGAAGAATGTGATGATCATATATTAAATGTAAAAAGCTATGATAGATTATAAAAGAACCGTACCTTTGATTGTAAATGGTCCTACATCACTATATAGATGAGTAGTAAAAAAACTGTTCAAGTGTCCTATACCCCTTCTCAAGGTTATTTTTTAGACTATACTAAGTTACTTTGCTTTTGTGGTACTATTTACCATGCAGTGGGTTAATACATCATCTTCCATATCATGAGCGATAATTTTAACTCTAGAAACTAGCCTGATGGGGGGGGAAGCTGAGCCCCTTCCCAATTCAGGTGGGTATCCTGATCATCTTCCCCTGGTATATAGTGTAATTTTCACATAGTACCCCTGATGATGGCCTACATTATAAGATAGATGACCATTGATTGTAGGTTGAGGACACTTCAGGTGATTGGGACCAAAATTTACACTCTAATAGCTCTATAATGGAATATGGTTATGAGATGGTTTTAATCTTTCCTGAATGTTATTCCCAATAATACTTCGTCCTAAATATTTATAACTTAGATTATTACCACTAGAATAATAACCTTCAGATGCCCCTGGTGAAATAGCATGGAAACATCTCGGTTCCACTCTTTGATTTCCATCTAGGATCAATTCTTAATTTATCATGTCATCACAGAATCTTATATTGAAAACATTTTCAAATGACATGATCTCATTATTATTCTTATCCTAGAAACATCACATCCTGATGATCTCATATGCTTCCAATGATGGGTCAATGTTCTTTAGTTCGGAAAAAAATTCATCATAATATATCATTCATGATCCTTCTTATATCAGATTCATGAACACGAGATCTCTTTTATCAATCAATGTTTCATAATAAAAAAGACTAATTATCATATTCTAGAGAACCCTTTATGATATCAAATTATATGACCCATATTTCCCTAGAATACACCAAAAAATCATTGAAGATCAATGCAACATATAGACATTAAGAATCATCCTCCTATCTGTTTTCCACTAGAGAAGATTCAATTTTATTTATAATCATTCAATATAGAACTCGGCTTCTAGATGTTCCCCATCCCCAATAAACACATGCACATGTTTATTGTGAAATTCTATTGTCTGCTCAAACATTAAAGGAATAGTAATAATAATATCTAACTCCATATACCGCATAAACCTCATAAATCTACCTTGAAGCTAAACATCTATATTATCATTAAGAACTATAGGATGTTCTAGTTTATCTATGTTAGGATCATACTAATTTCCACTCTCATAATGATCGAGTCAAATATGATAACGAGGAACTTGTTCAACAATAAAAATGCACACCTTAGAGAATTGGATTGCAACAATGTCAATCCTATAGGTGATTTCAATAGACATCCATTCACCGTTGGTGTCTCTTGGCATGGACTACAAGTAGTTTATAATGAAACTTATTTTCATTAATTATATCCATAAAATAGAAATATCATAGTTTAATAGAAATGTTTATATCACTTGATAAAATAAACAGGCCACTATTATGAATAATTATTGTTTATATATCCTAGTTTTTTTATTATGATGCATGTATTCTCATCTCACTCTATATAATCCAGAAATAAAATAATTAACAAACAATATCAAAATAAAACAACAAAATCACATCAAATCTGAGTAACCCATGGAGAAATAACATCAAATATAATAGGCACATGAAACAAACAACAATATCATCCCTGGGTATTCAAATTTCCCCAATAAATGGGTGATATACTCCCATGAACATGCTCTATACCATTTTATACCACATCGTAGTATCCTTTGCACCTTTACAAATCTATATGTAAAAGTACAAGAAATCCTTCTCCTATGATATAACTTTGTAATGTCCCTTACCATTTTAGGCTTTCATAATTCCAGAAAGGGGTGGTTTAGAGAAATCGAGAGTGACTCCTCATATTCCATTGCAATCTGACTAGTAGTTGGGTGTGATAATTATAGTATGGAAACTATACCCCCCATGTAAGAAGTGTTATACCAGTTGACCAATTAATAATAAAATTAAAATAATCAATGTAAATACATAGTGAAATACATTCATAAAATACAATAAAATATTCCAATAAATAAATATACAGATAATGTAATGGAATTTTTTAATTTAGCTAAATGACATGAAATACCAAAATAAGATATTGACTAGAATTCTAAAATTAAAATTTCAATGTTCATGGTCATAATCCCCATGCTGGCACAATCTTCAAACTCTATCATTATATAAATGAATAAATAAATAGAAAATTACATTCCATTTACTAATCCAAAATCCATGAAATATTCTCAGGTGCCAAATATAACCCCATGTATTTTGTGTGTATAACATCGTAGACCGTCATAAACATGCCTATAGTAAACGTATATTATATGATGATTATGACAATTTTCATCAGTTATATGTATTAATTAATTTAAAAATTAACAAAATTATACCATAACTAGTTTCATCTATATGCTGGAATATATTTGATCAAATATTACAACCATGAAAACCTACCACAAATACCAAATTTAAAACTACCTTCTTCGGTGCCTTTTTGAAATCTCATTGAGCATGTCTTATGATCAAGCAATCCATATCCATATAACCAAGGTGAAACAACTTTATTTTTTACCAGAAAAAAGATATCTGAGCATTTATTATAACCATTAAATCTATAATCATATAAAAATATTAATGTCACAATAATCTTGTTCAAAACCTTATAAGAATTACAGTATTTTGATTCAAATATTTATGTGCATTATTACATCAGACATGGAATTTCTCACTCGCTTTAAGAATTATAGAATGGGATGAGGCCAATACATTTCAATATCAGCATGGAAACATAAAAGTGTAATGGTTAGATGGAAAAACCATATATATAATCTATGTATCATGTAACACATTCCTGTCATATAGAAGGGATATCACAATACCTCATCATAATTTCCATGGATAATTATGAAAATTACCATTCATCCTTCATACACAACATGAAAATTAACACTCAATTGATTAAAAATTACATCAATATGAAATAAGCCACCATTTTGTGATTCTATAATAAGAAATCACCATAGGTCAGATGACATTATAAACATACATAAATAAATTAACCAATTGAATTATATTAAAAATAATTCACACCAAATGGGTATCCATAAGACCTATTAGATACCAAATTAACACCAAGGTATTTAAGTTATAATATAATTAATTTATTTAATTTACTATGTCATTAAATACATAAGAACTATAAAAATATTATATATACATAAACAAATAAAACAACATGGAATATATTTATACACAATTCTATTAATAGATGATATAAAAATGATTCCAATGGCCATCACCGATGATGAATAATTTGTGGATGATTTTAAAGAGGATATAAGATAAAAAATGATCAAGATGAAAACCATCTATGCAATTGGGGAAATTATTTAACCAAAACAGTTATAGAAGAAGGAATATAAAGAATCGACATAACAAAAATGGATTACCATGGATCTGTCGCACAAATAGGACATTCATAAGAGATGCTTCCACCCTAAAATTGCATGGAGAGAGCCCTATGTTTGAGAGAAGAGTAATTGAAGTAGTTTATATGGAAAATATGCCACAAAACATGTTTAGAATAGAATATAAGGCATTTACATAGTGTGGAATGTGGTTACGAACTGTGAAAATGTTTTTAATGGAATTCTACAAAACCTATATCCTCAAAATTATTTCATTAATACCCAAGGACAATTACTCAATTTGCAATCCTATTAATCAATGTGTGAATATTCTATTTTTTATTTTTCCTGCTATTTATTTTAATCATCCATAACCCCCTCAAATGCAATACATCATACCATGAACCCCAGAAACACAAAACTCTTTAATTCTAAGAATCCATTATTTCAAAAAAGAACACAACCACAAACCTTAGGTCATTTTATCTTAATAATTTCTCCATATTCGAACAAGAGACAACCTATAAGGATAAAATAAAAAACAATGTGAGAGACATACTTAAAAAATATGGGATCTTAAAACCAACTTGATTTAGTGAAGCATAATCAAAATGTGAACTAATGATATATCACTTTGAAAATAATAAAGGAGAAATTTTTTTAAATATGTGATATTATCCATGTTTTAAATAGTATTTGAATTACTTAATTACCTTTAAATAATATTTTTTAACATTTATCTAATATTTTTGAGAAAATAGAAATGATACTCATCCTTTTAATATTAAATAACATAAAATAATTAATTTCATTTTAAGACAATCGAAGAAGTCATAATATAATCTATAATCATTCCAAATAAGTTTCACTAAACTATTCAACAAAAAAATAATTTAATATTATATTCATTAAAATTATTTTTTCTTTTTCCAAAATTATAAAAAGCAAGGTTCTAATTTCAAAATGTTATAATACACTATTCATATTTGATAAATTGATACTGTCCCCAGACTTACTATCATATTAAATTTTTCCCTGATGTATTTCGGTCATAATTTGACATACTCGAAATTCATACTGTCATATTAAAGCTTTTCTAATTTTCATTATAAAATGTTCATCATCCGTATATTGATAAAAGTAAAATTATTAATATCTTAGTAATAATTTCTTTAGAGTTTTACTATTATTTTGAATCTTTCCTAGATGACATATAATGTGTTAAAAAACTATTAATCCTCCAAAAATTGAATATGTATAAAATTTTACAACCATAGTATCAATAACAAAAATATATTTCTATCATTGTAATACATTCACAAAAATAACAATAAAATATTCAACACATTAAATTAAACTGCACTTTACCCGTACTATCACTATAATACATGAACTGTAGTTATATTATCAGAGTAATAAATTTGAAAAATCATTTAAAACATCTTCCTCCTTTAAAAAGTAAAAAAAATAAAAAGTTTTACACTAATAGTAAGTCATAGTGATAAGTCATACTATAATATTAATAGTTTCCTAAAATTGTTGAGAAACTATTAATTATTAAAAATTAACAAAGCCTCTATTAATTCTATCCTATTATGATATTTTTCAATCATTATTTATATTAATAGTATGTGTTTTCCCAAATTAATATTCTAATAGTAAGACATCATAAAAAACATTTGTAACAAATATCAATATAAAAATTTTCACATAATTAAATTTTGATACTCCATAAAGTATTATTATTTTATGTAATAATTTTTTTGAATGTATTACTAACATATTAATACTTTCCCAAAATACATACTCACAACAACAGATGAAAATTATTTTACTCTAGAATATATCTTACTCAATAATGTGTATGTAGTAATAACATTACAAACATCGTAATATCATATATTAATTCTTTAGGAAAAGTATTACTATTATTATAAAACTTTCTTAGAATCCTTTATCATACCATTAATTATCATTATTTGAAAATGGTAAAATGTGACCGAAAAAACCCAAAAAATAAATTAAAACAATTTTTACCCATTAAAATGTGTCCAAAGACATGAAAATTTAAAAATTTATATATGAAACAGATGTATCATCATAAAATATGAATTAAACTCCATAGATTTATAGATAATTACTAGGCCTCATTAGAAATATTATACTTACAAATCTATATCCCTATAATTACCATTTTATAATTCTAAAAATAATTGATCTATTATATTTATCCTTCTCCTATCATTCACTAAAGAAATTGAGGAACATATAGGTCTTCTATAAAAATCAAAAAACATCACACAATGATATTTCATGTATCATATTAATTATCATAATAAGAAAATTCAAAACATTTACCACTTTAAGACCGAAATTAAATCCATAAAATTTATCATTATTTTAAAAAAATAGTATGAAAATGGTTCATAACAATCATAATAAAGACATTATTCCATTTTAAGGGTTTCAATTCATTTGTATAGATGATGAATATCATTTAAAACTATATATAGTGTAAATTTAATACAAATATAAAATTCATTAGGGAAAGTAGTATATATAAGTTTCTGTATCCATGTTCATTAAAATGAATGTGGAAAAAGATTAAAATGAGTCATGATGGTTTTCTTGTATCATACATGTATTATTATATTGAAAATTTATATCTAATATCGGGGATTATCACTATGTTTCCACAACGTTTCACGAGTATTTGGCGAGAGAATTAGGGATAATTTTTAGATAGTGGTATTTTACAATAGATATAGTATGGGTTGCAGTCTCTTGTAGTATTCATTAATAAAAATGATAAAAAATATTATTTACTATTACATTGTTATTACAAATAGAATTTTTTATCAAAATATATCCATTAGTTCTAGAAGGATTATAAATGTTTTATAATAAATATGGGTATATATATTTCATTACATACATAGAATTTGGAGATATATATCATGATATTCTAATTTAGAGAACATATGAGGGAATCTCGGTTTGTACTTGTCATGTTATAGGTAGTGACATGATCGTGATCCCCCAATAAGGTGGATTGGGAGACACTCCCAATGTTGGTTTCAATATAGTATTAGATATCTTGGGGGATGAATCTTAGGGTGGAAAATGATTTAATCCACACCCACTACTAGAACCACAAGGTGTTTCAGTATTTCTATATACTATCGGTTGTTACTGATATGGAAAATTTGACACTATATATGGACATGAATGTTTTGTGATACATATATTCTGAAATATGATTATTTTCTATATATATTATAACAAATATTAATTGACATTAGGTTGATCCATTGATTTATTTTTTATTCTTTTACATTGTTTTCCATAATACAAATTGTTCTTTAGGCTTGAACATATCCATTTAGGTGTTTGAAATAATTCGGTTTTCGACATATCAAAATCATCTATATATGCGATTGCACACATTATATGGATAGATTATTTTTATATTTATTCGTAATAAAGATTATGTTCCATAATGATATTCATTGTATGGAATAGTTATCAATTGTTAATGAATTGAAGAAATTCAATAATTATATTGGGTTTTCTAGATTAATATATAAGTCAAGTAACTTGTAAATTAGTTTATCGGAATTTCAAGTAGATCTATAATAGAATTATTTTGTAATAATTATTAGATTTCCCACTAGTTTTAGATCACTATTTTTTTCATGCATATTTATTGAATGATCAACATCACAATTTTTAGGATGAATATATATATATATATATATGTTTTACTGAAGGATATATCAAGGATTCCTCCTAACTAATAGATTTATTTTAAATATATACATAAATTATAATATCACATTGATATCCTATATATATTATTAGATATCCTTGAAAGGGATTAGGTTGAAAATGGTATTTTATAAAGGCATACTAGAGAAATGATTCACTAGACCATGAATGTTCTTTTGGTAGCCCCAATGTTGTTCTACAAGAATATATACGGGGGTTTATAAGATTATATTTACTATATACACCCAATCCTTGTGAAATTAAAGAATAAATATAAACTTTTAAGAATTTATGATCACTTTCAGAAGTTAATATAAGAGGATGGTTCCTTGAGATTTGATCATAGAAAAGAATATCAATATGTTGATGTTATTGCATATGATATTAGAAATAGGGGATCAAATGTCACTATGGTATGTAAGAGTAAATAATGATACAAATTATAGTAACCAAAACCTATATGGTGTTAATGATAGTCATGATGTAGAAAATATTATTACCCATAGAGTATCTTATGGTCATTTTCATCGATGAAGTCCTAATATAATCCATAATTGAGGGAAAACATTCAATAAATCATTGTATTATCATAGAGTTTTTAAGGAATCAAATTATTTGATAAAATCATAATGTATATATGATGGACTTAATAATTTAATTTCATATGGAATATCATCTTAAAATTTTTAATATTGGTTTCTCTATAAATATGGTGCAATGATGGAAGTAGATCAACATAATTGTGTGTTCAGGGCCGGTTACAATCTTTTTCTAAAGAGAGATATTGGGAGTCTCCTGTCAAAAATCTATAGAAATTCGTCACCTAGGAAAAAGTTTACCCAAAATTATAATCCACATTATTGTTCAAGGTAATTTTAGAGGGTTTCCAAGGACATGAATAAGATACTGAATGGTACAACAATTCTATAATATTTATAAGAAGAGGTTGAAATTGTTGTGGTTTTTAATTCCTTTAATGACATAAATAGTTGTGTTTTAATTAGAGGTTTGTAGTGATTTCCTATGCGTATAATAATATGAGAATTAATTAATATAATGATAAGAACAATTAATTAGATCATATATTTTTAGTTTTAACTATGAAAATATATAGACATTACCATCTCAATGGGCGATTAATTTTTTACATTAAACAAAATAATCCAATGAAAATTTACTCTCAGTTAGATATCAACCAAATAATTAAGAAATTTATTGATTTATTACATAAATATGAATACAAAAATTAATATGAAATTTGGATTTTTTATATAGTGGTTGATTCCCATAGTATAAAATATGATGACCTGTCAATGATAGTGGTTTGTGAGTATCTTTTTTTAATGTTGTTGGTATTATTAGAAGTGGAAGAAAATTATTAACATTGATTAATGGTGGTTATCCCTAATTTTATCATCAAGTGATGTACTCATAGCTTATAGATAATGATTATGTGGGTTTAAATTTCTATATTTTCATAGATGATACTCCTATATGATATTATGATAGTGGGAATGATTTCATTCTCTACCATAGTGGAAAATGTTTTAAATTGAGTTTTCATTAGAGGGGTTGGGTGATATTCACACTCTACCACCCCAATAGATGTAAATTATTATGACATGATGATAAAAATTTTCAGTATGAATTAGTTTTTAGAGCATGATTAAAAATGTTAATTTAATATTTTATTATGTGTTGTTTCACCTATATGTGGTTGATGGATGAGAAATAGGTCTTAGACAAGTTTAACTAAATACTTGACATTCTAGCTTGGATGTATGATAATTTAATAATGTTTTTTATATCAGTAATTCTATGTTTGATAAAGAATAAGGATTATTTTTGGGTGATATTTAAATAATTAATATATTTAGATGTATTCATTATAATTAAAAAATAATGTATGGTTGATATCATTGGATCAATTTATACATATGAGCATATGAAATAATTTGAAGAACCCGTGATGATCATTTCTGGTAAAGATACTCAATTAAAAATTTAGTTATTATGATCTTGAAGTGGTATTTTTCTAATTTGTATGGTCGAATAATTTCTTCCAACCCATGACATATGTAGACACAAAGATAAAAATTAATATTATAGGGGGGAATTGTTGGTGCATAAATGACGATTTTTTTTTAAAATAATTTCCCCACCATTGATATTTAGTTGAATTTATATTAAATAATGAAAATAAATCCAATAATATAATTTCCTAAATCATGTCCTTTTACTAAAGACAATATAAATATTGTATTTCTTGGATATAGATTTGTGACTTTCCACTTATTAGTGAACAATTGGTGTAGTTAAAATTGAATAACCAAGAGTTAATAGACATAGGGAAAATAAATTAAACTTCTTATGTAAGATAAATATAGATATCATTTGACATATATGGAGTAGTCCAAATATTAAATAATTTATTAATATTGAGTTATTTTTTTGGATTTATTAAGGAATAATGATGTCTATATGGTTAATATGTCTATTTGTGATCATGTTCTTGGTAGACTATTTTTATTATCACTAATGTTTACCCCCACTGTAACACTGAGTGCCAAATTTCTTCCTTCTATTTTGAATGAATTGATATCTATGTGATACATGAAATATAATCGATAGAGTTAAGATGTATTTATAAGATGACACTTCCATTTTTATGTACCTTGTTCCGAACAATGACTAGGAAGAAAACAACAATTTGTAGTGTATGATTCCATTTCTTCATACCATGAAGAGGAATGGGTTATTTATTAGAGAATTCATGAAAATATGATTCATATAATATTTCAATACCCTCTTCCTTTTTTATTAATATCCTATTTTTTTGGTTGAAATAATATGAATGATGGAAGGGTGTATTGATAATTGATTATTGTATTAAATCAGTTAATTTATATATACTAATATTTTAGTTTTATCCCATCTGATCAATAGATTAGGGAATAATTATATTTTTAAAAATCATATGATGGAATTATTATGAAGACGTTGGATTGGGATGTGATATTTTCCAATGGGTGGTAGTTTAGACATATACTTATATGAATATTTTTCTCATAACCTACCCCATTTCAACGAATCCTTATCATTTGTTTATTTATGAAAGTATAATTAAATAGATAATTATTAATTATGTTAATATTGTAGAGTTTATATATTTTTTGGAGTTTTGATTTTGTGTAGGATAATGATATCTTATTCCATAGTGATTTTATAAATAAAAAGAGATGCATTAATAGGTTGATTTATTAATAATAATAGAATTATTTCAAATGGAAATAATGGATTAAGTTTAAATTGTATTGGGATAAATACTTTTGTCAATGTAAATGAACTTTTGGTGATTTTAAATCCTTTATATACTCTTAAGATAACATATCTCATATATTTAGTGTTTAGAGGGTGAGCAATAATGTGTCAAATAATATAACATTACAAGGTTAATCAATTTAGATTGCCAAAGTATTAATGCATTGACTTTTTAATATAATTGATGTAGGACACTAGGAATTCAATTTATATTTCTATTCAATAGATATAATATTTTATTATTTATATATAATAAATTAATATAGAAAATAATGAAAAATTAAAATGATAATGAGTAATATTTTTATGATTGAATTATTAGTAAAATTAGTTCTCTTAAATATTTTATGAAAAATGTAGTATAATTGGCATTGAGAATATATATTGAATTGATTATATACTCATAGAGTAATTTTCACAATATTATTGTTTATATATGTGATTTTTTTACTCAACTATAGTTTTATGAAACATTTTTTCCAAATTAGTATATTATCTATGTCAATGATTATTTCCCAAATGTTATTTAATTATTATGTTATTTTTTTAAATTGACATTTATTATTTTCATCCAGATATATATTAATACTATATAAAATATCAGAAACAAAAAATCTAATTCATATAAATTTCATAATTGTATTTTCTAATTGTTAATGAATTTTATTCCATTATTTTTGTATCAAGATTGAATTGTTTGAGTTATTTGGGGAAAGAAGAGTCAAAAAGTCGCATAAGGATTTTGCATATGTGCACGATTTTATAATTCATTCTCAAGATGGAAAATTATGGGAATAGAGTTTCATGTGGTCGTGTAGAATAATTAAAGGCCATGCCAACATAATAAGATGGTTGTTAAAATTCATTCATAGAGTAATGAATCATTTTTCACTCATATATTTTTTTCAACTAAAAATGTGTTGATTATTATAGGGAATATTAATGGTAGTCATATATTATTAGACACTGTGTATATTTAAAATGGTGATATGATGGGTGTTCATTATATCCCCTTATGGTAATCAAAATAAGAAAAATAAAAACTCCATTCTAAGAACTTTTAATATAAAATATGTTAGTGATATCCACATTGTCACAATAAATAATTATGGATGTTCATTGATTTACATGAGGATCTTATAACATTAAATATAAATATTGGTTTTGGGTGAGTAATAATGGAATATTGGGAGCTAGTACTCCCCCATGAATGATATATTTTCTTATATATAAGGGGCCTTGGAACACCCCTAGTGTCATACTCAACATCGAACGTGGTCCCCTATTCTATTAATAATGATTACAGATGCCCCTATGTGTTAGTAAATATTACTATATCTATGGATTCTATACTCCCCTCTGAGTCACCCAAGATTCCTCTATAATGCTTAATTTTTCCCCCAGTCAGAACATTTATCCCTTGACAAATCATGGTCCACAGAAAATATTTTTGGAATGATTTTTGGAATTTATCTATATTGGATGAATTTTTATTATGTAATTATATATGTATAAAATTCATTGTAAATTTTGTGTTATATTAGGTAAAAAACAAGGATTAAGAAATTAATTTTTTTATATAAGTTATGTAACCCTAATTATATTTTTCAGTTTCATTATATGACAACCTTGTTCAAGAAATCTGTGGAATTACGTTTCTATCTAATTATTTTTTTATAGTGATAACTATTGGGTATTGTTATACTCACCCCTATACAATCGTCATACTAAAATTTGTTGTGTATTTGTATTCGACACACAATTTAGATGAGACATCATAGGACCTGGTGTTGGGGTAGTAAGAGACATGTGGTTTTTGGTAGTGTTATTCACGGAAAAATTTGATGTCTTGAAATATTTTAAACGAGTGTTTTTATGTATATATTATTTTAGATATTCATTTTTTCAATATAATTTTCATTTTTATCTTCCCCATTAGTCTATTGTTTCTTGTCTCATTTTTTTATGGTTTGAATGTGACACTAGAATTTAGTTTTAAAGAATTGTTGTTTAATATATCATTACAATGTTTTTTTCTATTCTGGAAATTTGTAGTCGACTGGGTTTTTCATAGGTAGGTTCCACCTATATATGTGATATAAAATACAAGTGAATGTTTTGACCCTTCAAACAATTGGAGTCTATCTTTTGATAGTCCACTTAGATTACAACCGGTGCTGGTGTAATATTAATTGTTGGTCCATTTTAAATTATGATGTTTAATAATGTAAAAATCCTGTATATAATTTATATGTGTTGTTTTTATCATTAAAGTAGTTATTATCCATCATTTTCAGAACTATTTTTCAAATCACTTAATAAAAAAACATTGTTTTTATCTAATGGGTTCATATTCATATTGTTAAATGTATGTGAATATAATTTGAAATATCACATTAAATGAAAAATATTTTCACCTATATCAAAATCAACAGTGAGGATAAAAGGGTTGGTTAAATGAAGTTTTTATTGAACTAGGTTCTATGACTCTTGGGTAAAAAACGATTTATCATTTTATTTTTCCAAATGAAACTTAATTATTAATGAACACAAATATATAACTCATTATAAAAATGGTAAAGCTATATTATTTAATTTTATTATTTATAGGCAAAATATCTATTTTGAAAGATGTTAGATAAATATAGATCAATTGGTTTTAAGGTATGAATTCAAATCTATTGATATTATCCATAGAAATGGGTGATGGTTGAATCATGTAAAGGACTAAGAGAATATAATACAACAAAACCTTATCACAGAACACAAGGTTAAAGATTCCTTGAGTGGGAGTGACATTAGTTTTGTATCATTGAAGAGGATATATAAGGGCAAAATAATCTAGTAGTTAGTAATGGTGGACCTGTCAATTTTTAAGTAATGGGTAATATCATAAATTTTATGTAATATTCAATATATCATTAGGGGAAATGAAAAATAATTATAAAATAATTAAAACTTCATCAAAATAAAATTAAATCTCTATGATATAGGATATTGATGAGAATATTCTGTAATGATGGATATATGATATTCTAAAAGTGAATATGGGTACCATTTATACATGGGATGAAGGGTTAATTTATATGATATCACTATATGACTTGGTATCAAATTTATGTATACATATTTATATGAAAACATCATGTGGTTAATTTTAATTTAAGAAATAACTAAATTTGTGTCAATATTCATGGGATTCATAAATGTAATAGTTGATGGCAAATTTAAAAGGGTTTTATAAAATAACCCAATTTCTAATATGTATGTTTTATAAAATAAAAATTGAATTTTCAAAGAATATTCCATTTATATCAAATAAGAATTATGAAACCTGGGTTATTATATATCACTATTCCAAAAAAATAATAGTTTATAGAAATAAGGCATAATCTTTTTAAGGGATCACTTTTTATGATTCCTAACCATTGAATTTTTAATACAATGAACTTATTTAGAGATATTTTGGAGGTTTTATAGAGTTTGGGATAATATTTTGGATATGTAGTGGTTTATCAATAGATGGATTATACAATAGAGTATGTTTTTGTGGGGTTTTAATCATGGTGATCTAGCAGTTTTATAGATTTTGACAGTGTGTGTCATTCCCTATGATTTTTTGGTTAATCATAATGTACTAAACACCCGTTTTAATAGGAATCATATGTTTGGAACATTCCATTATAAAATGCGGATGTGCCCCTAGACCACAGTGTGGGGCATGGTTCCTCAAGATATCTCATGAGGAGTTTGAGTAACCCTGTCTGTAGGAAAGGTCATTACAATTCAATGGTGGTGTTTATTTTTTTGAAATGTTAATTTGAATGTTTATCTGTGTAAAATATTGACTTATAAAACAAATATTTATTTGAAGGGTGGATGAGACCAAGTAAATTTGAGATGGAATTATTGAGTTTGAAATGTATGTGATGGATTTAGAAGGACATGGTCTAAAATATAGTTCGTTGATATTGGAAAAGGGAATCCCAAAGTGCCATTTAGGTTTTAATGGTGATGTTAAAAAACATAAATGTTGAAAAAATAATAGTTTGGATTTAGTTATGAATACAGTTTATTAAAGTTGTGATTTTAGAGAACACTATCACCATATTCAATAATGGTCATGCTTGAAGCCTCCATACTTTGATGAAGTTTTATCATGTTTTTCTACAAATTATGGTATAATATTATTCTTGTTATTAATTTAAATGTGTGTATATAACCTAAATCCAGGTCCTCTCTCAAGAATATTCTACATATCCTTATAGATATTATCCATCCCAGTTAATAAAATATAATAATCCTTTAATCTATAGTTTCTTTCTCATCCATTTTCATTCATTATTTTAATTTCTTCTTCCAATATAGTAGATTCATTTTATTTCTGTTTTCTAAAATAGATTTACGGTTGAAATTTTCATTTATAAGGTGATGATATATTTTAAAGGAATCTTATTCATATTCATTGTTCATTAGAATCAACATTTTTTATATTGAAATTCTTGGATTTATTTCCCAAGGTATTTCTTTTGTTCATCTATGTAAATTATTTTCCCCCATGTTTTTTTGGACAATCAAAGTTAACCCTATTAAAAATATATCTATTTTATTAGATTCTAATTTATTTGAACAAGTATAATTAATTATATTACTTTTTAATTTTTAGCCCCTTCACATGAATTCATGGAAAACTAATTATTCAAAAAAATTTAATTCCACTTAGTAGACCCGAGTCCTCAGTCCATTGTAACACAAAACATAGTGATTATAAACCATAATAATAATATATTTTAGATAGGGTTTTCAATAATATATACATTAGAACACTATGGAAGATATATTTAATGAATGATATTTTATTTAAAATATTATTTTACCATTTTACATTTAACTCAAGTGCCTATATGGCCTATTTAATAGAATCATGATGTTGTTTAATTTTTCCCATTTGAATAAAATCGTTTCTCAAGATTTGTGTTTTTCGTTTTGGCCACTGAAAGGGGATGTTTTCAATATGAAATTTATGAAATACATACTATTTATTTTAACATTTATTGATATAATCCATTTTTTCTTTGATATTATTTATGATATATTATTACATTTTCTGATGTAATATGTAATTGTAATTAGAGATAACAGACATGATCATTAACTATTTTTCTATCTTATTATGTTATTGTAATAAATTTTACTAACCCATTTATTATTCTGTAATTGATAATTTTTATTTAAATAATGATTCACTGATATAATTTGAGTATATTATTTATATATTGGATTTGGGTTTGATAAAAATAATGAAAATTTAGAATATAAATATAACAACTATTGAATAATATTAAAATATGATATTTGAATTTTTATATCCTAGATTCCACTATAATATTATACATTTGTAATAGTATTGGACAATTGTAGTATGTGTGTGTATATGATGAATTCTTAGTTGCATTATCCTTTTAAGATATTTTTATATGTTAGTAAAGGGACAATTATAGATTCATTGATAATATGTTAATTAATGTAATGGTAGGTTATTGAATGATGTATTAAAAATTTTGTCGGTTATGTTATATTTTTTATCATCATTTTGGTAGGTAGATTCCTTTATATTTTTAATTCTTTAAGAGTGATTCATTGTACGCTAGGTACTATATTAGTGATATTGTGGTATATAATGGGAGGTTTTTTAATTCTTTTTATTACATGATGTTGTCTTATTTCTATATTGTGTGAGGAATTGTGTAACACCTCGAGCTTCCATGATACTCTTCTTTTTTAATAATGTTATAGCTTGCATTATACACAAGTTTGAGATTCTAACGCACCGCAGCCAATCAAAGTAGCTGTTATGAATAGTAATACCCACTTTTTGAAATTTTATAAATTTTATATTTCAAAATGGACTTCATTTTTGTATTCGGAATATCGATTATAGCTTAGGGTGAAATTTTGGCACTATTCTGAAAAACATCAATTTTTGATGAATAGTGAAACCAATAAGTGGTAGTTAAATAACTGATTTTTTCATTTAAATGAAATATTACCACTTATGTGATTTGATTTTGAAAAATAGGACAAACATGGTTGTCATTAGGAAGTAAAATGTGGTTTAATGGGATTAAAATAATTTTTTTGGTGAATAGTAACTTTTAAGTTTAATTAATCGCGATTAAAGGTAATTAGTGAAATTTAAGGTAAAAATGATATTATAAAAATATTAAATGACCGTGAAACTTGTTCTACACCTATTTAATGAGTCATGGCCGACCAAGACAATCCATGGGTCAACTTGGGGACCCCATGGAGTGACTTCGGTAGGAAAATGACATTAAAAACTTTTTATTTAATGTTAAAATAAAAATGTCACAAACATGAGTCGTTTTACTAAAAAAAAATTAAATAGGGTTATACAAGTCATATTTTTGACTATAAATATTCATTAGAAAGCTAAAAATATTTCCTACATCATTATATGTTTTTGTAATTTTTAGACATTAAATAAATTAAATTATTTATCACACCGTGATGATGCAGCGATTACCTCATTAATTAATGATTTAAATAAAATGAAAAGATAATGTAAAATCCAAGGCTTACACTTGTCAAAAACCTATTGGATGAGTATATTTCAAACCCTTATCACCTTATCCTCGAAATATATCATTTTGGGACCTTTATAATCCGAAAAGAACTTCATAATAATGTGACATTTCAATCTTTCCAAGAGTGCCTCTCCTCTCCACTTATAAAAGGCCCCCACCACTACCACCTTATTCACACATTCCAAGCCTTTTGTCTCGGCCAAACTCTGCCCAAATACTATCCAAAATTCCTTCTATTACTCCTAGAAGCCTCAAATTGGGAAGAATTCTTCCCAAGGAAGCCTTTGGCTCAAATCAAAAGAGTTACCCGATTTTAAGGTAATGCCTTCTCTAATGTCCTTTTGTTTTATTTTGCTTCTCCAACCCCATTAACTCTTTTTATTATTTTCTCTTGTAACAACACCAGTGTCCTAAATATACTAGTATGTTTTTATAATAAGTATTCGAGCTACACTTAGACACACATACATCTAATGGTTAAAGAACATACTGTTTTTGTGGATGGATAATTTCTGACTCAACAAACGCTGATTGTTCAACACTCATATAACACCTTCAAAGGTGGCCATTAAGATGTCAATATATTTATATATATGATATATAATATGTTTATGTTTTACTTAAGGTTCTGTATTTATCATTTATGGAATATATTTATTGTTTCCATTATGGGTAAACGTAATATTTTCATTTTAGGAAGTGCAGACTACCGCCCCCTCAAAGTGATTTGAATCGTTAATGCCATATGTGGTATGTATAAAGGATGGAGTAAATGATATTATATATGATATTATAGTGGAATTATAATATACATTTATATCATTATGATTTCATTCCATTAAATATGAAATACAAATGAATGTAGCATTCATGCATACGTACGGCTTATCGTCTCAATGAACGGTGCATTTCATTTCTTAACTCTAAACGGTATGGAATATTATAAATTCATGTATATACTGGATATATATGAGATATATGATATCTATATCAGGAATATAATTCTGGATATAATGGATATTTCACCACATGAAAAACATGTAATTATAAGAAGTTTATTTTTGACTCAATTACCAAAGATCGACCAAACGACCGTTATTAACTTAAATAATTACATAATGTTCATAACATGGTAATAAGTGGTATAAACGGAATAAAAAACTTGAAAAAGGTTCTTAATAAATTATAAAATAACTCTATTTTATTATTCAGGAGGTCAAATAACGATCGAGTCAAGTCGGACACGAGGTAAGGGAACTTTTTAACCCAATTTCCATTCTTTGGGTTAATCTCCTACTTTCAAATTATGTCATTATATTATTATGTCCTATCTTGTATTTGTACTTTCTTTATGTGTACCTATAGTGAATACTCATAATAGATCTATTTTATTTTAAAAAATGATCTTTTTAAGGAACTTTGTCTCAATCTCCTTTCATTGAGGCATATTTGGTTGTATACACAACTTTCCTTTATACGGTGTATAAACCTCATTGACTTTAAATTTTTTTCAAAATGAATCTTTTAATATGAAGTGTTTTACTAAATGACAAAAAGGAATGTTTTTGTTGTTTTACGTATGCGGCGACAATGACTTCTCTGCCGCCGTGACCATTATTTGAGTTTCGGCTTCCTCTACAAGCCATAACTTTTTTTTAAATGAAAAAAAATACAAAGTTTTAATTTTCTATTATTTTGGTATTGAAAATGGTTTTGAAAGAGTTTTTATTATATCAATGTTTTGTATTGATTTCTTGTGATTGAAATGTGTACATTTTATGTTTCCTTTACGCATGTTTTATGTGATACGATTATGTTATGGTTTATGATATGTTTAAACCTGTTCATAAGAAGAATGCATTGGACTTAATAAGTGACGGGTGGAGCCCGCTATAGCTCCTCGATGTATCGGCAGGTCTCATGAGACAAAATACTGTCTTGGCACGAGGACTTGACAAAATCTTATTTTTGGTCTTGGCACGAGGCCTTGGCTACGTGGTTATGATAGTCTGGCATTATGCAGTCCATCATTATGAAAGTGGTTATTGATATTTCATGTGATTATTCGACTAGTAGAATATCCATGTGAGTAAGTAAATGGCATTATTTCATTTTAATTTTTCCATATTATGCTAAAGTTAATGTTTAAAAGGCTTTTGTTTTAGTTATACGCTGCCTTAAATGTTAATGTTTGTTTATGAAAGCTTCCGCTATATTGTTATCCTTACTGAGCATCTGACCTCACCCCTTTCAATGTTTTAATATTTTCCAGGACGTGAAGAAGTATTTTATGAATGACCTGCAGGGATAATATAAGGCGATATGAAGAGAAGATGTTGTAGTTTTGTTTTACTTTATGATGTAATGTAAGACTTATGAATGTATCTACTGTTTCCAAGGCTACTAAACTAATCGGTCTTTCGTGACATGATCTTTTGTGATCATGCCAATGTTACGAAGTAATGCACCGACTCTGGGTAACTGGGTCGGGGCGTTATAGTTGGTATTAGAGGCAGTTTAGTACTAACCTTGGAAGGTAGATTTTTATAAAATCTGATTAGAGCGCATAGACATAAGATAGACTTGGAGGATAAGTATAGAAGAACTTCCTAGAATTTTGGTATTATAGATATTTTGTGAGTTTTCCGAGCAATACATCCCTGTCTGGATACAAGCAGGTAGAGGTGGCTCTGGCACAGATGTACCTAGGGGTTAAACACGAAAACACCTCTTTGAGCTAGACTCGAATGGGAACTGGTGCATGACAACGGGCCTTGCTTCACTCTTGGTTACGACATTCCTGGGGGATATGCTAATGATAATTTTCATTTTCTTTACAAACCATTACGATGGGTTTATGAGTATATTCATTTCAAAGAAAACATTTCTTTTTATGATTATGGATTATATCCATAAATAGTTCAATTTATGTTAAGTGTTTTACAAGTACGGAATTATGTATTTTGATTCATAAACTAATATAGTTTATGCCATTGTTTAGAAATGGAACCTAGTGGAAGGAATGGAAACCGTATCAATGCACGCACTCCATGTAGGTATTTCCCTCATGCTCAAGATAATTATTATGGAGTTGGAGATACAACTGGTGCTGATCAACTTATTACCATACTGGGACAACTCACTCAGGTTATGAATAATAACCTTCCTCATATGGAGCACCCTGACCCGCAACGTGGAGGATCAATGTTAGACCGATTCATGAGGCAACAACCGCCAACATTTAATGGGGGTACAAATCCATTAGTAGATGAGCAATGGATAAACTCCATAGAGAAAATATTCCATGCCTCGGGGAGTAGCGAAAGGGAGAAGGTTGTCATGGCAGTCTACCGCCTCACTGGAGATGCCGATCAATGGTGGTCGCTGATTCAAAACACCAAGGAAGATGATGAAGTATCAAATATGGAATGGAGGGAGTTTAAGGAAATTTTCATAGATAAATACTTTCCACATGACCATCAAGCAGATACAGAAAGGCAATTTCTGAGTCTGAGGAAGAAGGAGGATGAGAATGTCGCAAAGTATGAGGATAACTTTACAAGGTTAGCGAGGCATGCTGCAGATTATATACGTAACCGAAGAAGTAAGATTGATCGTTTCATTGTTGGGTTAAAACCATTTCTCCGTCGAGCTTTAGTATCACAATATTTCTCAATATACGAACATATAGTCTCGTGTGCTATCAAGAAAGAAAAGGAATTCTCTAAGTCTTATGACAACAAAGTAAAGCAAGAGAAGAAGAGAACGGTGGAACAAGAGGCAGATAAAGGTAAAAATGAAATGAAGGATTTTACATTATGTGATAATTGTGGGATGAATCACCCCGGTACTTGCCTAAAAGGAATGGGAGTTTGTTATAAATGTGGAGAAAAAGGTCACCAGGCTCATGATTACAAGGGAAAGAAAGAGGCTCTCAATGTTGAATGATACAATTGTAGAGAAATGGGGAATTATGCAAATGAATGTCCTAAGCGTCAGGGAAACTTACCTCAGAAAAGGCCAAGGGATCAAGGACAATCTTATGCAGTTACTACAGTTGAAGTGTAATAATTAATGTATTGGTGCTTTTGGACTCAAGGATTATATTCTAGTTATAAGAATAAATTGATATATATAATGATTGTACTGCAGTACTTGTTGTTTTCATTAAGGTTTTAATATGACAAAGGTAATCATGTTTATAATATGTGACAATAAGAGGAACATTACTTTGTTTGGGGAATCTACTGTTACAATTGATTTTGGAATTTAAGGACCTTTTAGAGAAAGTCTGGACGGAGGTATTATGGATAACTATAAAGGTTGGAATGGATTAAGTTGAACTTTGGATAGTATTGTTTAAGGTTAAAACATTTATGAAGATTATTTTTGGAATATTATAATACTATAGTTTTAGGAAATGGACAACCTCCAGGGTGGGGCATAACCCGTCGCGTCGGACAAAGCAGCATGAATCGAACCCACAACCATAGTGCGACATGCCCTTATTACCTACCACTAGCCTACATGAAGTCCCTGATTATTACAAAATAGTTTTCCTAATATAAATGGTATGCGTTAATATTTTGAACCTTGTACGATGAGAATAAATATAATATTTTTGAGGTCTATTATCTTTTTGAGTGAAATATGTGTTTGTGGTAGAAATTTGATGAAGGTTAAAACTCTACTTTTCAAGAATAAATATATATATACCTATATCTTATTCTATGAATAAATTAATACTTAAACTTTAGTAAAGGGATATTAAAAAAATGTGTTATCCTAATACCTTATGTCTTGTTGAACTGATAATATTTTAAACCAACATAGATTGAAGGCTTTGAGGCCCTCAATTTTACACTTGTTTGTGATTGATGACCTCAATCACTCCCTAAAAATATGTACGTTTTTCCTCCAATTATATGTCTCTAATTTCCATGAATGTTCTTCTTATCGAGATCATAATATGGTGGTGACTTTTTCATTTCCATTTCCCTCTTATTAAGGCTAAATTTTATTAACCTTATTTCCGATGTGGGTTTCCCACAAAGGTATTTTCTATTTTCAACATTTTATTTTAAAAGAAAAATTTCAAATTGCGAGGATGCAATTTATTGAAGGATGGGAGAATGTAACACCCCGAGCTTCCATGATACTCTTCTTTTTCAATAATGTAATAGCTTGCATTATACGCAAGTTCGAGATTCTAACGCACTGCGACCAATCAAAGTAGTAGTTATGAATATTAATACCCACTTTTTGAAATTATATAAATTTTATATTTCAAAATGGACTTCATTTTTGAATTCGGAATATCGATTATAGCTTAGGGTGAAATTTTGGCACTATTCTGAAAAACATCAATTTTTATGAATAGTGAAACCACTAAGTGGTAGTTAAATAACTGATTTTTTCATTTCAATGAAATATTACCACTTCTGTGATTTGATTTTCAAAAATCCGACATACATGGCTGTCATTAGGAAGTAAAATGTGGTTCAATAGGATTAAAATAATTTTTTTGGTGAATAGTAACTTTTAAGTTTAATTAATCGCGATTAAAGGAAATTAGTGAAATTTAAGGTAAAAATGATATTATAAAAATATGAAATGACCTTGAAACTTGTTCTACACATATTTTATGAGTCATTTCCGACCAAGACAGTCCATGTGTCAACTTGGGGACCCCATGGAGCGACTTGGTAGGAAAATGACATTAAAAACCTTTTATTTAATGTTAAAATAAAAATGTCACAAACATGAGTCGTTTTACTAAAAAAAATTTTAAATGGTGTTATACAAGTCATATTTTTGACTATAAATATTCATTAGAAGGATAAAACTATTTCCTACATCATGATATTTTTTTTATAATTTTTAGACATTATATAAATTAAATTATTTATGAGACCATGATGATGCAGCGATTACCTCATTAATTAACGATTTAAATAAAATGAAAAGATAATGTAAAATCCAAGGCTTACACTTGTCAAAAACCTATTTTATGAGTATATTTCTAACCCTTATCACATTAGACTCGAAATATATCATTGTGGGACCTTTATAATCCGAAAATCATTTCATAATAATGTAACATTTCAATCTTTCCAAGAGTGCCCCTCCTCTCCACTTATAAAAGGCCCCCACCACTACCACCTTATTCACACCTTCCAAGCATTTTGGCTCAGCCAAACTCTTCCAAAATACTCTCCCAACATACTTATCTTACTCCTAGAAGCCTCAAATTGGTCATAATGCTTCCCAAGGAAGCCTTTGGCTCAAATCAAAAGAGTTATATGATTTTAAGGTAATGTCATCTCTAATGTCCTTTTGTTTTATTGTGCTTCTCCAACCCCCGAAACTCTTTTTATTATTTTCTTTTGTAACAACACCAGTATCCTAAATATACTAGGATGTTGTTAAAATAAGTATTCATTCTAAACTTACACACACCTACATATAATGGTTAAAGAACATACTGTTTCTGTGGATGGCGAATTTCTGCCTCACGAAACGATGATTGTTCAACACTCATATAACACCTTCAAAATTGGCCATTAAGATGTAACTATATTTATATATATGATATATAATATGTTTATGTTTTACTTAAGGTTATGTATTTTTTATTTATGGCATACCATTATTGTTTCCATTATGGGTAAACGCGATATTTTCATTTTAGGAAGTGCGTACTACCGCCCCCTCAAAGTGATTTGAATCGTTAATGCCATATGTGGGATGTATAAAGGATAGAGTAAATGATATTATATATGATATTATACTGGATTTATAATATACCCTTATATAATTATGATTTCATTCCATTAAATATGAAATATAAATGAATGTAGCGTTCATACGTACGTAGGGCTTACCGTCTCCATGAACGGTGCATTTCATTTCTTACCTCTAAACGGTATGGAATATTATAAATTCAGGTATATACTGGATATATATGAGATATATGATATCTATATCATGAATTTAATTCTGGATATAATGGATATTTCACCACATGAACAACTTGTAATTATAAAAAGTTTATTTTTGACTCAAGTACCAAAGATCGACAAAAGGACCGTTATTAACTTAAATAATTAAATAATGTTCATAACATGGTAATAAGTGATATAAAAGGAATAAAAAACTTGGAAAAGGTTCTTAAGAAATTAAAAATTAACTCTATTTTATTATTCAGGAGGTTAAAGAACGATCAAGTCAAGTCGGACACGAGGTAAGGGAACTTTTTAACTCAATTTCCATTCTTTGGGTTAATCTCCTAATTTCAATTTATGTCATTATATTATTATGTCTTATCTTGTATTTGTACTTTCATTATCTGTACCTATAGTGAATACACATAATAGATCTATTTATTTAAAAAAATGATCTTTGTAAGGGACTTCGTCTCAATCTCCTTTCATTGAGGCATATTTGGTTTTATACACAACTTTCCATTATACAGTGTAAAAACCCCTTTGACTTTTAATTTTATTCAAAATGAATCTTTTAATACGAAGAGTTTTACTAAACCACAAAAAGGAATGTTATTCTTGTTTTAAGTATGCGACGAAAATGAATTATTCGCCGCCATGACCATTATTTGAGTTTCGGCTTCCTCTACAAGCCATAACTTTTTTTTAAATGAAAAATAAATACAATGTTTTAATTTTCTTTTATTTTGGTATTGAAAATGGTTTTGAAAGTGTTTTTATTATATCAATGTGTTGTATTGATATCTTGTGATTGAAATGTGGACATTTTATGTTTCCTTTATGCATGTTTTATGTGATACTATTATGTTATGGTTTATGATATGTTTAAACCTATTCATATGAGGAATGCATTGGACTTAATAAGTGACGGGTGGAGCCCGCTATAGCTCCTCGATGCATCAGCAGGTCTCATGAGACAAACTAGTGTCTTGGCACGAGGCCTTGACAAAATATTATTTTTGGTCTTGGCAGGAGGCCTTGGCTACGTAGTTATGATAGTCTGGAATTATTCATTCCATCATTATGAATGTGGTTTTTGATATTTCATGTGATTATTCGACTAGTATAATATCCATGTGAGTAATTAAATGGCATTATTTCATTTTACTTTCACCATATTATGCTAAAGTTCAAGTTTAAAAGGCTTTTGTTTTAGTTATACATTGCCTTAAATGTTAATGTTTGTTTATGAAAGCTTCCGCTATATTGTTATCCTTACTGAGCATCTGAGCTCACGCCTTTCAATGTTTTAATATTTTCCAGGATGTGAAGAAGTATTTTATGAATGAACTGCAGGGATTATATAAGGGGATATGAAGAGATGATGTTGTATTTTTGTTTTACTTTATGATGTAATGTAAGACTTATGAATGTATCTAGTGTTTCCAAGGCTACTAAACTAATCGGTCATTTGTGACATGATCTTTTATGATCGTGCCAATGTTACGAAGTAATGCACCGACTCTGGGTAACTGGGGTCGGGGCGTTACACAGTGTCTAAAGAAATGGATTTTTTTGGTGTATTGTAGTGATGGATTATGTCATGTGAGTTTTTTCGATTGGAGTAAGGACTTAAGTGTTTAATGACTTTTAGTATGTTAGTATTTATATAGTCATATAATGTTTCACAGCTTGAGGATTTAATTATGTTTTAAAAAGAAATTTTTGGTTGAGGATGAAGTGTGAGTCTTAGTGATAAAAAGTCCAATGTAAACACATAAATTTAAATAATGAACCTAAATAACTAAATGAATAAAATATATGTTTAATTAAACAATCTAACTACATAATTTCATAACTGGAAATATAATATAACTGGTAAACAAAACAATAATTAAAATTTTTCACAACTGGTTTAGTATGGAGATATATGTATGGATTGATTGTTGTTGAATTTAACCTATAAATTTTAAAACATGTTTAGGGAATCTAGTAAAAATGTGATTCTACTATGATATATTATTTTTAAAAATCATCAAGCTGTAAAAACACTAACATGATTAATTGAATCCATGTAATGGATTTAATTTGATGAGAAATTACATTTTGTTAATGGCATACTATTTTTTGTAAAATGTATTGATACATGGATGATAACTATTATTTTTGATCATTCTACAAATTTATAGATTCTTTTCTTCTAGATATGATGTATTTTATATGTATATAACAATATTTTATTTGATAAATTAATTGGAAATTGAAAATTCCACGATATTGTTTTTGATGGGGTGGAAATGATGTGGGTCTTGAATATAGAAAGGATTTTATTTTGATGTTCATGTATTCATTGATTCCAATAATATAACATCATTCACAATGTGAGGATGGGTTGTGTAGGCTAGATACATGAACCAGATATGTTTTAATAAAATATTTTGGTTTAATTTACTAGTTCCAATATTAGTATATTATTCCCCATGGGAGGTTGGTGTAAAGACCCAGAAATTACATGAATTTTTTTTCTTAAATACTTCGGAATTTTTCGAGTCTATGGATTCTGACGGCACATGATTCCGAGGCCTGGTGTGCCCAGAATAAATTTCTTATGTTTAGATATTGTACGTTCAGTAAATGAAAGAGTGGGTTTTTCTATCTTTTGAACCGGTTCTTGGAATTAAAATCTGAGGGCACCGATGAACACGCAACACCAATAATTGCATAAGGTGACCTTTACCGTAGTTGCGTTTTAAGCGGGTTGAGAATTATTATTTGAGGATTTAGTTTAAAATAAATAAAATTTTTAGAACAATTTTATTTATATCTTTGGTAGTTTTATCCTACGAAGGGCAGTTAAGGGTGGGACCCACAACCACTTAACTACCCAAGTGTGAATATTTGTGTGGTGGGGCCCACATGAGCCCCAACCTTTCACATTCCAAAACCCTCTCTAACCCCCCATCTTTTATTGTGTAAACTCTTCCCAAAACACTCATAAAAACCGATTAAACTCCCTTGTTTGATGTTGACAACTCTCCCATATTTATGAGATCTCCCCAACTCCCATTTGTGTCATTGTTATGACAACACCATTCATTAAATAATTATACTCCACTGAAAGAGTTCAATTTATTTTGAAATTTCATGTCACTTCTATAAATTTAGATTGCTTATTTTTATTATGGGCTTAGCAAATAATTTGTGGGGGGGAAACTCTGGAGATATAGAGTTTTGTGTTTCTATTTCAAGAAAGAACATCGTCCACTCTCGGCACGAAGAACGCTCCACGACCCGAAGGATGCGAAGCAACTTCCTCAATATTCTTCTTCCTCCACATTAAGGGAGGAGACACCGCCTCGGGGAACGTCTGCAACAACGACTACTCTTCCTCCGACGTCAACGGAATCGACGTCCGTTCTACGTGACACCATTCTTCTCGATGCCATCTACCGCGACGCTCGTCCTCAATGGCTCGTGACGTGCGACGTCAATTATCGAGGTAGGGAATTAAGTTAAATTTTAATGGATTAAAATTGTGCCCCTTTTTTCGTTGAACATTCTTGCCTATCTGACCTATTGTAATCTCTTAATGTGGAGGGCGCGGGACGAACGAACACGGCCTGACGACCATCCGTTTGATCTTGTTTTTTTCTTGGAATCGGCGGAGGAAGAACGACGCTATCGCGCCGTGCCAGGAATGCAGTGGAGGAAGACGATGCCGGTTGTATAGGAGAAACTGCAGCCCGCTTCGCAGGCCGCTTTACATGCCGCTTTGGCGGAAGAACCGTCCAGCCCATCGGCCGGCCGTGCGAAGGGGAGCCGCGATGCCAGGAGGGCACCACGTTAGAGAACCGGCTGGCCCGTGGGGAGGCCAGGCGGAGCCGAACCTCGGCGCCAGGAGTGTGCCGCGTTGAAGAAACCCGCGGCCCGCCCTGCTGGCCTTGTTCGCTAGAAGGTCGGCTGGTTTGGGAGGGCGGCGCTGCCGGTTCGGGTAGCCGGGGGACCGCACCCCCCTCAGACCACTCGGCCTTCGGGTCGGGCCAGCACGTCAGTGTCGGGCCGGTCCGTGTCGGGTCATGCTCACTTTGGGCCGGGATGCGTCCCTCAGGCCAGACCACACGAATCTTCAGACCAGTCTGACACCCCTACCGGGTCGAACCCACCAACTCTGGGTTGACCCGACCTGTCAGCCCACTGGGCATAACGGGCCGGGCCTGTTTTCACATAAACCTGAGTAACATGAAGACTGTGCGTCTGATCGACAAGTCTTCTACGTCAATGGGAACATCATGAGGAGGTGGTCCTTTTGAAATACTCTAAGTGAGTTTTGGATGACTTTGAATAAATGGCCGAGTTGGTTCGAAACCGAAACTAACCGGGCCCTCGGAGCGGAAATGATTATAACTTAATGAACGGATGTCCGATTGACGTGTCGTCTACTACATTGGATTCCACTTGATGAGACGGTTCTTTTAGCACACTCCACTCACGTTTTGGACGTAGTTGGCTTATGGCTGGGTTGGATTGTACCCGAAATCCAACTGGGCCCCTGGAATAAAAAACCCAATAACTCTCAGACCGGATGTCTGTTTGACGAACCGTCACTGGTGTTGGTAATCTCATTGAGAAATAGTTCCTTTGAGTAAAACATCATGGGATTTCAGGTAATGTTGAGATACGGTCGGGTTGGTTCCTACACGAAACCAACTAGGCCCCTGGAACAGAAATGAAAATTACTCACAGACCGGTCGTCTGATTGATGTGTCGTCTGTTGCGTTGAGAACCCTATGACGAGGCAGGTCTTTATGATACTATTCGTGGAAATTCGTGACACATGGAGTGTCGACCAGTATCTTGTGGATCGGATCCTCCCGGAGATGAGAATACAGAGTACGATGACCATATGGCTGGCTGAGACCTGATGACTGTTTGTCCGATTCATATCGGAGTGACGTGACTAGCCCAGTAGGGAGAACTACTATGTTGGTGTGGAAGACCCATGGTGGAGGAGCACTAATGTGTTGGGGTGCCAGACCTGCGGTACTCGAATGGATGAGTACCTCTATAGGCTAGTAGTGGGCACGCTACTGTGTTGGGGGAACAAACACATGGCGGGGAGCAGTACTGTGTTTGGGTGGTAGACCTGCGGTACTCGACGGAGGAGGAGTACTTTAGCAGTCTAAGGTTAGTGAGTAGAACCTCAGTGTTGTGATAGGAATAATGTGCTCGATAGAGGAGGTGTTCTCCAGAAGTCGTGTTTTCGTCATCATGAATAAAAAAATCATGTTTTGAGGTGAGTCCATGACCATTGTGTTTTCCTCATAATAGAGATGGGTTTCTTGATAACATAGGTATATGTATGGGAATATACCTAATTTAAGGTTATATGTTGAGATCGTTCTTTGTGGTTTATACATGTTGGAATTAGTGAGACCTTTAGGGTCTAGGGGTCCCTACTGAGTATCGTTATACTCACGCCTGCACAGGCTATGCCTGCACCTCGTTGTGTTGGATGCAGACAATGGACTGCGCTGACAGAGACCGAGTTTACGAGGACTGGACGACACCTGGAGGTGGACATCAGGACAAGTCGATTCCCAGAGGTGGACCTCCTGACAAGTCAGTACCCGGAGGAGGTTGACGGATGAGGGAGATGAGGAGGCTATTTGTACCTACCATTCAGGTAGGATTTGTGATGGATGATCTAGGAGCTATGCTATCTGTACCTACCCTTTAGGTAGGATCTGTGGTGTGATGATCCAAGAGCTTCATGTCACCTTCTAGCTGTTTTGTCTTTTACCTTATACTGTACAGTTGGGCTTGTATTTCCAGCTCCTTTACTTTCAGCACTACTTTTGTTTTTAGTTTTACTTAATGTTTGCTTCTACTTGTACTCTGTTTAGATGTGTTTACGTTTTATAAAGGCAATGCCTTCCTAGTTACGGGGATTTACGCCATGGGTGCTAGTCCCTATCCCTTGGCCTATGAAAGGCAGACATGCGGTAGTCACAGTATGGGCCTCGAGGATGGGTCGTGAAAAATTGGTATCAGAGGAGTCGGTTCTACAATAGATCATAGGACTCTAGTATTTCCTTTCTGTGATGAAAAATATTGTCAAGGGTACCGATTGTATTTATCAGTTCAGGGAGTCCAGTGTTGGTGTGGCGGCTGATGTATCCATACACCGGGACCCTGACTTCTGATTTCCGACTCAGGGCTCGAGAACACCGATTGCTTGTGTGTTTCCAAAAGTTTTCTTTAAATTCAGCTCAAACCAGGTCAGCTCACTAAGATTAAATCGTTTGATCGTGTCACATCTGTTTCAGATGCCTCCACATAGACAGTCAGTGGGTGTTCTGATAGAGTACCCGATGATGGCCCACCGAGCGATGAGGCTCCGGTGCAGGGCCCTCTTTCTATGTTGGAACCTTCGGGAGGTGTACCAGCAGAACCACCACCGGTTAGGCATCACATGCCACCAGTCATATTAGTGGACAGTGCATGCTGACGAAGCGCATTGCACGAGTTCCAGTAGCAGAGGTCTCTGAGGATACGAGGCGAGGAAGATTCCCAGGAAGTAGTGGACTAGATGGAGGCGGTTTCTAGAGTTCTACACCTAGTTCAGAAACTAGTAGAGAATATGGTGATCTTAGATACTCGTGTATCCCAATGAGCGACCATGAGGTTGTTCTGAATAGTGATGAGGCTTCGGTACGTGGACTGATGCCTGAGATTGTACCTTCAGGTAGTCTTCTAGCTATATCAATACCTTTTGGTTAGCAGTTACAACCCTCAGTACCGGTAGATTACAAATTTAGGAATAGTTCTATACATGTGTTTCAACATCAAATACCCCCCAGGTTCCAAGGTGAGCCCGACTCACAGGCGGCTGAGCACTGGCTTGAGGAGGTGGCTAAGAGTTTTCTAGAGAATACACATCTTCAGAACGACGACATGTCGGAAGATGAGTATTCATCAAGGTGTACCGGTCGATCCTGGTACATCATGACTACGATACGAGTAGTGCTTTAGAGCTCGGACCTCAGAGTGAGGTGTGTTTAAAGGAAATCTAAGCTAACACTTTTCCCTCTAGGCATTCCTTCTTATGGTAAGGATATAGTGATAACCTTTGTGGTTGAATGTTCTTTGGATAAATGGATACAACTTTTGAATGTTAGTAGTGGGAAAGCATGAAACTGGCGACAGTTTCAGAAACGTGAGCATGTCGAATGCATCGAGAAGAGGAAGTGTTGAGGACAAATGAATCTGCAGGGCAGCAGACATGGAAGCAGAGCTAGGAGAGTAGCATGTGGTGGTGAACATTTCGACATATTACCAGAACCTACCTTGTAGTCCCCGCCAGGCTCAGGGAGCTGGAGGGCCGGGGAAGAGAGTAGCTGCATGCGGTCTAGGAGTGTGACTCAGGGATCCTGGAATTATTCGAGGTACGGTCTGTGTCTACTACAAGCTGCTGTAACAATATAAATTGATATGAATCATTCCTTCCTTCCACGAATCTTGTCCCAGACCTAGAGTTTTCAGTTAAGCCGTTGACTTGACCCTCACGTCTTGAGATACTATTGGGAGGAGACTCGATAATCACGCTTACACCGATGGTGTGATCTGACATTTGAGTCGAGCGTTTCAGTTGGATCCTCTTGGTGGCAGCGTCGAGGCCTTACAACGTTAGTTTGGGTATGGACTGGGAAAACATACTTGATACATAGATTGGTTGTATTAGGAAAAATGGTTGTGGTTTACCTATAATGTTGGGATGGGTTTTCCTTGGTCGGATGAAAGGAAACCTCAGGAAGCACATGAAGGAATCATGCATAAGTGGGTGCAGTCAATCACACACTACTCGGCCAGACTTAAATTTGATCCAGACTTCTCTAGAGTTGTTGCAACACTTTTAGCATTGACGAAGAATGGGAAAACCCTCCATGTGGTTAGAGAGATTCCAAAAGATCTTTTTAGGAGTAGGTCCTACGTGGACGATTGGTTTCTCTAGTTCACATTCGTTGGTAGCACGAGAACCTGCCAGAGAGCACATAAGAGCGGGAGGCTCAGATGTGTGCTCAATACCCTATTTTGTTTCCCTAGTTTATGTTGTAGTTTTACAAGGACGTAAATCCCTGAGGTGGGTGTAATGTAAAGTCCCGGAAATTTCAAGGAAAATTTTTTCTTAAATAATTTGGAATTTTACGAGTCGGTGGCTTCTGGTGGCACTTGATTGCATGGCCCAGTGTTCCCGGAATCAATTTCCGAAGTTTAGCTCGGGTAGGTTTAGTAAATGAACGTGCAAGTTTTTCTATCTTTTCAACCAGTGCTCGGAATTGAGATCTGAGGGCACCAATGAACTCGCAACGCTGATAATTTCTTAAATGGATCTTTACCACAGTTGCGTTTTAAGCGGGTTGAGAATTATTATTTGAGGATTTAGTCAAAAATAAAAAAAAATTGTTAGAACAATTTTATTTATATCTATGTAAGTTTTATCCTACAAAGGAGAGTTAAGGGTGGGACCCACAACCACCTAACTACCCATGTATGGATATTTTTGAGGTGGGGCCCACACGAGCCCCAACCTTTCACATTCCATAACCCTCTCTAACCCCCTTCATTTATTGTGTAAACTCATCAAATAACTCTCATAAACCCTCATTAAACTCCCTTGTTTAATGTTGAAAACTCTCCCATATTTATGAGATCTCCCCAACTCCCATTTGTGTCATTATTATGACAACACCATTCATTAATTAATTAAACTCCACTTAAAGTGTTTGATTTATTTTGAAATGGCATGTCACATTTGTAAATTGTGAGAGCTTGTTTTTATTATGGGATTAGCAAATAATTTTTGGGGGGAAGATCTGGAGAAATAGATTTTGGTGTTCTTCTCTCAAGAAGGAACATGATCCACTCTCTGCACGAAGAACGCTCCACGACCCGACGGACGTGAAATAACTTCTTCAATCTTCTTCTTCCTCCACGTTAAGGGAGGAGACACTGCTGTGGGGAACATAACCAACAACGACGAATCTTCCTCCAATCTCAACAGAATCGATGTTCATTCTCCACGATGACATTCTTCGTAGAGCTATCTACCGTGACCCCCGTCTTCCGCGGCTCGACGATGGGCGGCATCGATTATCAAGGTCGGGAATTAAGTTTAATTTTAATGGATTAAAATTGTTCCCCATTTTTCATTGAACATTATTGTATGTCCAACCTATTGCTAACGCTTAACACAGAGGGCATGGGTCGAACGAACACGGCTCGATGACCCTCCATTTGATCTTGTTTTTTCTTGGAATTAGAGAAGGAAGCACGGTGTTGTTGCACTGTTCAGGGAATGCAGCGAAGAAAGAACGGTGATGTTGCTTCGTGCTAGGA
This sequence comes from Viscum album, assembly GCA_963277665.1. Taxonomy (NCBI): domain Eukaryota; kingdom Viridiplantae; phylum Streptophyta; class Magnoliopsida; order Santalales; family Viscaceae; genus Viscum; species Viscum album. Next base: position 1,560,871,454 of record OY728161.1, read on the forward strand.
ACGTAGCAGAGGAAGCCTGCGCTGTCTTGCTGGATGTGCGGGAAAAACTACGGCCCACTTAGCGGGCCGCTTCGGTGGAAGAACTGCCCGGCCCATCGGCCGGCTGGGTGAAGGGGATCCGCAGCACCAGGAGGGCGTCGCGCTGGAGAATCGGTGGGGTAGAGCCGAACCGCGGTGCCAGGAGGGCGCCACAGTGAAGAATCCCACGACCCGCCATGCGGGCCCCGTGCGCTAGAATACCTTACGGCCTAGCCGATCGGTTTGGGAGGGCGATGCCACTTGGAACTGCCGGTTCAGGCAACCGAGGTGACTCGCACCCTCGGACGGCTCGGCCTTCAGGCCGATCCAGACGGGCAGCGCAGGGTTGGGCCGCACGCACCGGGCCAGGCCGCGTCCCTCAATCCGGACTGCATGAATCTTCGGGCCAGTCTGACGCCTCTAACGGGTCGAATCTACCAACACTCAGTTGACCTGACCTATCAGCCAACTGGGCTTAACAGGCCGGGCCCATTTTCAAATAAACGTGAATAGCATGAAGACCGAAAATTTGATCGACGTGCCGTATGCGGAAATGGGACCTTCGCGATGAATCGGTCCTTTTGCAAAACACTATGTGAGATTTGGACGACTATGGAAAAATGGTTGGGTTGGTTCGAATCCAAAACCCACAGGGCCCTCAATGTGGAAACACTTATAACATGAGGACCAGATGTCTGATTGACATGCCGTCGACTAAGATGGATTCTTTTTTTTAGACGGTTCATTTTTGGACACTCCACTCGAGGTTTGGATATAGTTGGAATATGGAAGGGTTGGACTATACCCGAAATCCAACCGGGCCCTTGAACAAAAAAGCCAATAACTCTCAGACTAGAAGTCTGTTTGACGAACCGTCAGCGGCGTTGGTAATGTCGTTTAGAAATGGTTCCTTTGATTTAAACCCCATGAGATTTCGGGTTAAATTGAGATATGGTTGGGTTGGTTCGTACATGAAACCAATCGGTCCCCTGGAATAGAAATGCTAATAACTCACAGAACGGACGTCTGATTGACGCGTCGTCTATTGCATTGAGAACCCAATGAGGATGCGGTTCTTTGTGATACATCATAGTGGAATATCATGACACTTGGAGTGTCGAAGAGTAGCTCATGGAGTAGATCCTCCTGGAGACGAGCATACAGAGTATGATGACCATGTAGATGGGTGAGACCTGATGACTGCTTGTCCAATTCTTCTCAGAGTGACTTGACTAGCCCAGTGGGGAGCACTACAATGTTTTTGTGTCAGTACCATGGTGGAGGATCACTACTGTGTTGGGGTGGTAGACCCGCAGTACTTGATGGGAGGAGTACCTTTATAGGCCAGTAGGGGGAGCGCTACTGTGGTGGGCGGCAGACCCATGGCGGGGATCACTGCTATGTTTGGGTGGCAGACCTGCGGTACTCGACAGAGAAGGAATACCTCAGTAGTGTAAGGTTAGTTAGTAGAACATCAGATTCGTGGCATGACTGCTATTCTCGATAGAGGACGAGTTCTCCCATAGCAGTGTTTTCATCATCCTGAATAAAAAAATCCTAGTTTGAGATGAGTCAATGACCTTTGTGTTTTCTTCATGATTGATATGGGTTACTTGATAAGTTAGGTATATGTATGGGCATATACCTAAGTAAGGGTTATAGATTGAGATCATTCATTGTGGTTTATCCTAGTTGGATTTACTGAGACTGTGAGGGTCTCAGGGTCCCTACTGAGTATCGTTATACTCACCCCTGCACGGGTTATGCCCGCACCTCATTGTGTTGGATCCAGACGACGGACAGTTCTGACGGAGACTGAGTGTACGAGTACTGGACGACACCTAGAGGTGGACCTTCTGATGAGTTAGTACCCAGAGGTGGACCTCACGACAAGTCGGTACCCGGAGGGGGTTGACGGATGATGGCGCTAAGGAGGCTATTTGTACCTACCCTTCAGGTAGGATCCGTGACGGACGATCTAGGAGCTGCGCTTTCTATAACTACCCTTCAGGTAGGATCCATGTTGGAAGATTCATGAGATACTAGTCACCTTCTAGCTATTTTGACTTTTACCTTGTACTTTAATGTTGGGCTTGAATTTCCATCCCCTTTACTTTCAGCACTACTTTTGTTTTCAGTTTTACTTAGTGTTTGCTTCCGGTTGTACTCTGGTTATATGTGTTTACGTTTTTAAAGGCATTGCCTTCCCAGTTATAGGGATTTACACCTGGGTTTCTAGTTATCAGCCCCTTGCCTAGGGAAGGTGGGTTTGGGGTAGTCATTTCATGGGCCCCAAGGATGGGTCGTGATAGTTGGAGTAATATAGATGAGGCCTTAACCCCATCATAGGTAACATTCAACTTTTAGGGTTGTTCGTATTTATAAAGTTATACAACTCCCATGAATATATTTGGTATATTTAACATAATCTTTTTTTATATATTATCTTATTCAGTTCTTCCCGCACATATATATTCCATGAAACTAATTTCGTGTGGATATTTTTATGATTTGTTATATGATAATTTTGGGTATTTCTAGGTTTTCATCTATCCGATTCAATTATTTAGGTTTTTTGTGGCATAGTACAAGGAAGGATGATGAGTTCTCACGTTAGAGTACTGGGAGTGTACCATAAAAGCATGGTTTTTCATTATAATTGGTCTCATTTCATTTATTAATAGTTATAAATATTTTTATTGGAAAATTTGAGCTCATAATATTATATTTCTTGGGTTTATAGGTGTTTAAGGTGAATAATTATTGTAAATTAACTAGGTAATGTTTTCTAATAAAGTGGTTAAAACCATGGGTGATACTATCATGCCTATTTCCTACAAGATGTTGGTATAAGAGGTCTCTGTCAAATCCACTTCTATCCTAGGAGATTTATAGGGGTTGGGGGTCAAGGAAGAGTGGTTTTATAGATTTTGATTGAGATATATAATGTATTAAAGAGTTAGATACATTTTATGATTAAAGTTGGTTGGTATGGAAATAGTATCAGTGAACCATAATATATACTAATTTGATGGAATTTGAATTCTAAGTGAAATTTTAGGCCCTTTTAATGATTAAAAACCCTAATAAAATGGATACTCATTATGAATGAGAAATATTGTCCCAACCTATGATCAAATTAAATGTATGTGATTGGTTTATAAGGATATTTAGGTTAATGTTAATTAATTATAGTGTAAAATATTATGGAATGGTGAACGAATCATTATAATAGGTTGAATATTAGTACATTGCGATTTTTTGTATTTTTATTTATGTTAGAATATCTTAATACGCTATAGTCCTTGAATATATTATGTATCAATTTTCATATATTGATTTATTTATGGTTATGTATTATTTTTCTCCCTTGTAATGCATAATATATAACATAAATATCAATTGAAAAATTTATATGTCGTGATTTATAATTGGGAATTTAATTTATTTAAATTATAAAAATGTTAAGAGGATGTGAGGATTTAAAAAAATTTCTTAGAACTAAAATTATAATAATATACTATGGTTTTATTGATGATAATGTATCTATATAATATTGTGTTTTTCATATCTTTATATTTTAAAACTATTATTATTTTGATTCCCAGGACAAAATGTTGATTGAGTAAAGGATTTTTTATGAACAATGTTGACAATATTTCTTATATTCCGAACCTCTTGATATAAAATAGTATTTGTTATGTTATCTTAAAATTATTATTATAGAAATTTTTAATTTGAATTATTATTATATGTGTAATTATACTTTTTTCAAAAAATATTGATTGAATTATGAATTTTAGTTTCAAAAAATCTGAGTCTCAATATAAAATTATAGCTATCCTACTTCCATATTGTACATGTTCCACCCAAAATAATGGTTATGGAAATGTGGAGGTTTATTTATTATATGTTAGATAATAGAAAATAGATTTAATTCCAAAAATCTAGGATCACTAATCCACATGATAGTACATATATAATTATTAAATTATATCATGAGAAATTAAATTAATTGAGTTTATAATCAATACACACTATTATCAGTAAGGTCAATAGAAATATTTTTTCTACATCATTACCTTGGAAAATGGGAATTCAATGTAAAGGGTGACATTAATTTCATATAAGTGAATAATTTACATTCTATTCTAAAATGGAATAGTCAACATAAGGGGATAATAAATAAAAATAATGATATATTATTGATGTCATCAAAATAACATAGTCTATGGGTAGATAAAGAAAAAATATAAGTTATTTAAAAAATAATAATGGGAATGTAAATAATTATTATTTCTATACATCATTACAATTCCATCAATGTACTTTTTAAATACATCATACATAAAGGGTATCTACTCTCCCATTACATTATCATAGTTTACTTGAGGGACCAACCTATGCACTAAGGGGAAATATAATTCATGGCACTAGAAATATAAAAAATTTCCAAATAATTAAATAACATAATTAATTCCAATAGAATAATTTTCATCGATTATCAAAAACAGAATAAATATAACATATTTTCAAGGAGATATATCATTTAATATTTTACTATATATAATAAAGGATAATAAATTGAAAAAAATATTTTCCCTAATAAATTATTTAATTTTGATATCTTTAAGAACACAGTTGGATCATATAATCATAACTATTTAAACACATTGATCAATTATTCACCCTTAACATGTTTAAACTATAACTTTTTTTAATTAGTTATATCAAATTACTATTATTACCAAAGTGTTTTATTAATTGAATACACGAATTTATGATTGTAGGAACCCACTATAGAGATGCAATTATTATCCTTAGAAAAAAATATTCAGATACATCTTTATGGGTTATAAGAATCATTAAATTCATCCAATTAATATCTTTTATTGCTTTTAATATGTTTGTGGAGTTACACCAACTTGTTATGTGATGTGAAATGAAATAGTTATAGATAAAATTAATCAATTTTAGTGTTTTTACAGTAGGGTAAATCTATGTAAGAGTATTATAAAAATTATTTATCATGATTGGGATATCAGTTTTAAGAATACCTCATAATAATTACAAAACATTTATCATGTTATTATGTAAATGGTAAATAATTAGTATCATATATATATAATAATATAGTATAATTATAGATAACAATGATGACTCGTTTAAAATATAATATGGTGTTTGTAAAAATGAGGAATAATTAAAATGATCATTCAAATTAATATAAAATGAAGGATTACATAATTTAGGTGATGATAGTTGTTTGGAACTCTTACCATTAAAGGAAACATATAACATTTGATGAGTACCATAGAACTATAGAAAATAATTACATAGATTTTTCAAATTGAAAATGAATGAAGCTTCATTGAAGGATTTAGAGTGAAGTATAACGAGATAGTGGGTGGGATGTAATAATAAACGAGGGATAATTTTTTATTCATATATCCCCATAACAATTTATAATATTAGTTATGGAAACTAAAAAACCATTTTGTATACATGGGTTTTCAATAAATATTTTAGTATTTGTGAAATTTCATTTAAATTGTAATATTATATGACATAAATAATTAATTTTATAATAATATATCAATTGGAATATGATTTCACATTAAATATTGGTAATAAATATTTATTTAATTTTCATCATTGGATTGATTTTTATAGTTTTTTAAATAATATTAATTCAATTAAATACTTTATAGTTTTCAAATAATTTATTTTTGTTAATTTATTATATTATACATATTATTATTGAATATTTATAACAAAGAATCTCATAATATTTTCAATGTACTCATTCAATATATTACAACATAGATAAAATTTTGAAACTCCCTGAAGGATACATAATATTAACTATAGCTTGATTTTGAAACCATTATTCAATATATTAAATTATTTTTTTGGTTATAAATCTAAAATTTATACAAATTATTCATTTTATATACATATGATAATTATGAAATTTATATGGTATCAGAGTAAAAATAATTTCCATTTCATGCACCTTAAAACCTAGATATATAACCCCTTCACCCACAAACAAAATCACAATGTGTAAGGTGTGGAATGGTAAAATATTTGGGGATAAGTTCAGTCAACAATGATCTGATGGTGATTTATAAGTACATTGAACTATATTGTAAAAATTTCTAATTTATCATTATTTTGTAAATTTGTACCTGGGATTATATATAAGTGAAACCTAGTTATTCTACAACCATTCCGAGAAAAGAGAAATGAATATCATTATAGAGGTTCCTATTGTTTGTGGGAAGAATCACCCTGGTACTTGCCTAAAAGGAATGGGAGTTTGTTATAAATGTGGAGAAAAGGCTCACCAGGCTCGGGATTGCAAGGAAAAGAAAGAGGCTATCAAAGTTGAATGCTACAATTGTAGAGAAAAGGGTCATTATGAAAATGAATGTCCTAAGCGTCAGGGAAACTTACCTCAGAAAAGTCCAAGGGATCAAGGACAATTTTATGCTGTTACTACAGTTGAAGCAGAATAACTAATGTATTGGTGCTTTTGGACTCATGGAGTATATTCTGGTTATTAGAATAATGTGATATATATATTAGGATTGTACTGCAGTACTTGTTGATTTCAGTAAGGTTTTAATATGATGAAGGTAATTATATTTTTATTATGTGACAATAAGAGAAACTTTACTTTGTTTGGGGAATCTGATAAATTGATTTTGGAATTAAGAGACCTTTTAGAAAAGTCTGGACAGAGGTATTTTGGATAACTATAAAGGTTGGAGTGGATTAAGTTAATCATTGGATAGTATTGTTTAAGGTTAAAAAATTTATGAAGATTATTTTTGGAATATTATGATACTATAGTTTTAGGAAAAGGACAACCTGCAGGGTGGGGCATAACCCGTCGCGTCGGACAAAGCTGCAGGAATCGAACCCACAATCATAGTGCGACATGACTTTATTTCCTACCACTAGCCTACAGGAAGTCCCTAGTTCTTATAAATAATTTTACTAATCTAAATGTTATGTGTTAACATTTGTAACCTTATACAATTAGGATAATTATAATATTTTTGAGTTTTATTATCTTTTTGAGTGAAAGATGAGTTGAAGGTTAAAACTCTAATTTTCAACCATAAATATATTTATACCTATCTCTTATTCAATGAATAAATTAATTCATAAACATTATTAAAGCGATATTAAAACAAAAAAATGTGTTATCCTAATACCTTATGTCTTGTGGAACTGATGATATTTTAAATCAACATAGATTGAAGGCTTTGAGGCCCTAAATTTTACAGTTGATTGTGATTGATGACCTCAATCACTCCCAAAAAATATTTACGTTTTTCCTCCAATTATATGTCTCTAATTTCCACCAATGTTCTCCTAATCGAGATCATAATTGGGTGGTGACTTTTTCATTTCCCTTTCCCTCTTATTAAGGCTAAATTTTATTAATCTTATTTCCGATGTGGGTTTTCCACAAAGGTATTTTCTCTTTTCAACCTTTTATTTTCAAAGAAAAATTTCAAATTGCGAGGACGCAATTTATTGAAGGAGGGGAGAATGTAACACCCCGAGCTTCCACGATACGCTTCTCATTCAATAATGCAATAGCTTGCATTGTACGCAACTTCGAGTTCTAAAACACCGCGACTAATCAAAGTAGCCGTTATGAATAGTAATAACCACTTTTTAAAATTATAGAAATTTTATATTTCAAAATGGACTTCATTTTTGTATTCGTAATATCGAATTATCCAAAGTTGAATTTTTTGTAATTTTCTGAGAACTTCCAATTTTATGAATAGTGAAAATTACTTAAAAAAAACTTTTTTAATCAAAATAATTTATAGTGATAAATTATACTATTTAGTGGGTTTAAAGTATAATTAGAATATATTTTTACCATTTTATCCAAAGGTGGTCATTAGAATTAATTTAACATTGAAATTGGACATAAACAATTGCCAATCTTTTGATATAAATTGTTTCTTAAAAACACGCTATTTGTTGTAACAGCGGGAATTAATTATAAAATTAATTAATGCAAATTATATGTTTGGAATTTTGTAAAATAGACATAATTTTTTAATTCGGAATATCAATTATAGCTTAGGGTGAAATTTTGGCATTGTTCTGAAAAACTTCAATTTTTGATGAATAGTGAAACCACTAAGTGGTAGTTAAATAACTGATTTTTTGATTAAATGAAATATTACCACTTCTGTGATTTGATTTTCAAAAATATGACATACATGGTTGTCATTAAGAAGTAAAATGTAGTTCAATGAGATCAAAATAATTTTTTTGGTGAATAGTAACTTTTAAGTTCTTAATCGCGATTAGAGGTAATTAGTGTAGTTTAAGGTAAAAATAATGTTTTAATAATATGAGATGATCTTGAAACTTGTCCTACTCTTATTGGATGAGTCATGGCCGACCACGACAACCCATGGGTCAACTTGGGGACCCCATGGAGCCACTTTAGTTGGAAAATGGCATTAATATATATTTATTTAATGATAAAATTAAATTGATACAAACATGAGTTGTTTTACTAAAACAATTTTTAAGTGGGGTTACAGAAGTCCAAATTTTGACTATAAATATTCATTAGAAAGCTAAAAAGTCTTCCTATATCATAGTATTTGTTTTATAATTTTTAGACATTATATAAATTAAATTATTTATGACATCATTATGATGCAGTGATGACCTCATTATTTAACGATTTAAATAAAATGAGACGATAATGAAAAATACAAGGCTTAAACTTGTCCAAAGCCTATTGGATGAGAAGATTTCGAACCATTATTACCTTATCCACGAATTCTATAAGTGTGGGACCTTTAGAATCCGAAAATCATTCTATAATAATGTAACATTTCAATCTTTCCAAAAGAGCCCCTCCTCTCCTCTTATAAAAGTCCCCCACCACTCCCACATTATTCACACCTTCAAGCCATTTGGCTCGGACAACCTCTTCCAAAATACTCTCCCAACTTCCCCCTCTTACTCCTAGAAACCTCACTTTGAGCAGAACTCTTCCCAAGGAAGCCTTTGGCTCAAATCAAAAAGAGTTACCCGATTTTGAGGTAATGTCTTCTCTAATGTTGTTTTGTTTTATTTTTTTTCTCCAACCCCCTAAACTCTTTTTATTCATTTCTTTTGTAACAAAACCAGTATCCTCAATATACTAGGATGTTGTTATAAGATGTATTCGATCTACACTTACACACACCTACATCTATTGGTTAAAGAACATACGGTTTCTGTGGATGGCGAATTTCTGCCTCACGAAACGATGATTGTTCAACACTCATATAACACCTTCAAAGGTGGCCATTAAGATGTAACTATTTTTATATATGATATATAATATTTTTATGTTTTACTTATGCTTCTGTATTTCTCATTTATGGCATACTTTATGATTTCCATTATGGGTAAAACGCGATAATTTCATTTTAGGAAGTGCGGACTACCGCCCCCTCAAAGTGATTTGAATCGTTAATGCCATATGTGGGATGTATAAAGGATGGAGTAAATGGTATTATACACTATATTATACTGGATTTATATTATACATTTATATCATTATGATTTCGTTCCATTAAATATGAAATTGAAATGAAAGTAGCGTTCATGCGTACGTACGGCTTACAGTCTCCATGAACGGTGCATTTCATTTCTTACCTCTAAATGTTACGTGAAATTATAAATGAATGTATATACTGTATATATATGATATATATGATATCTACATCATGAATATAATTCTAGATATAATGGATATTTGACCACATGAACAACTTGTAATTATAAGAAGTTTACTTTTGACTCAAGTACCAAAGATCGACAAAACGACCGTTATTAACTTAAATAATTAAATAATGTTCATAACATGGTAATAAGTGATATAAATGGAATAATGAACATGAAAAAGGTTCTTAAGTAAATATAAATTAACTCTAGTTTATTATTCAGGAGGTTAAAGAATGGTCGAGTCAGGACCAGACGTAAGGTAAGGGAACTTCTTACCCCAACATCCATTCTTTGGGTTAATCTCCTACTTTCAAATTATGTCATGATATTATCATGTATTATTTTGTATTTTTACTTTCTTTATGTGTACCTATAGTGAATAAACATAATAGATCTATTTTATTTTAAAAATGATCTTTTTAAGGACTTCGTCTCAATCTCCTTTCATTGAGGCATATTTGGTTTTATACACAACTTTCTTTTATACGGTGTATAAACCCCTTTGACTTTTACGTTTATTCAAAAAGAATCTTTTTTATATGAAGCGTTTTGCTAATCGACAAAAGAGAATGTTTTTATTTCCGTACTTATGCGGTGACAACTACTTCTCCGCTGCCGTGACCATTATTTGAGTTTCGGCTTCCTCTACAAGCCATCATTTTTTTAATGAAAAATAAATACAATGTTTTAACTTTCTTTTATTTTGGTATTGAAAATGGTTTTGAAAGTGTTTTTATTATATCAATGTGTTGTATTGATATCTTGTGATTGAAATGTGGAAATGTTATGTTTCCTTTATGCATGTTTTATGTGATACAATTATGTTATGGTTTATGATATGTTTAAACCTATTCATATGATAAATGTATTGGACTTAATAAGTGACGGGTGGAGCCCGCTATAGCTCCTCGATGCATCGGTAGGTCTCATGAGACAACTAGACGTGGAATTGGCCGAGGCCATTTCCCAATTTGATTTATGGTTTTGGCCGAGGCCTTAATCATTTTAGGCGTCTTGGCTAAGGCCTTGACAAAATGTTTCAGAATGTCTGGCATTATACATTCCATCATTATGAAAGTGGTTAATGATATTTCATGTGATTATTCGACTAGTAGAATATCCATGTGAAGAAGTAAATGGCATTATCTCATTTTACTTTTGCCATATTATGTTGATTTTCAAGTTTAAAAGGCTTTTGTTTTAGTTATACATTGCCATAAATGTTTATGTTTATTTATGAAGGCTTCCGCAATATTGTTATCCTTACTGAGCATCTGAGCTCACCCCTTTCAATGTTTTAATATTTTCTAGGATGTGAAGAAGTATTTTATGAATGACCTGCAGGGATTGTCAGAAGAGGATATGAGTGTGGACTATGGAGACTTTGTTATTGTAGTTTTTCACTTTATGATGTTATGTAACGTTTACGAATGTATCTAGTGTTTCCAAGGCTACTAAACTAATCGGTCTTTCGATACTTGATCTTTTCTGATCATGCCAATGTTACGATGTAATGCACCGACTCTGGGTAGTTGGGGTCGGGGCGTTACAGATTATTCAAGGAGAAACTCAATAAATTAGTATGTCTAAAATAGAATGTTAATAGAAAATTAACACAATATATGGAAAATGAATATATAAAAATTAATTGAAATTTCACCTATTTGAGGTATGGACATATGGATGGATAAAAGACGATCCATAATGATAAGCAAACATGAATTGAATTAATGGCAGTAATATGGAATACTCACTATTTATTAGACAATGAGAAATATTCAAAAACCTTATAAATTAAACATATAACTGACTTCAAATAATAGTGTTTATAAAAATTAGATCATGAATTATCAGGGCCATAAAGCAGTAATAAAATTGATTATAAATCTCTAAAATATAAGAGGAGAATTCTTAATCACAATATATACTAATCTAAGAAAATAATGAGATCATAATGAATATATCATATGGCAAGTTATCACATACCCTCCCAAGACATACTCTAGTAATTATGAACATTCTACCATCAAAGTGTAAATAATTCATGATGATCAAGGGAAAACCACTTTTTATACCTATTTTGTTGTAAAAAACATTAAATAACATCAATAAAGGGATCTGATCCATGATCTGAATGTTTTTTCCTTGTCTCTATTTCCTTACAACAATCACATATACATTTTCAAGAAATAATAGGATATGTATATTCAAATCAACATTAAACATAAAATGTTACAGATGGAATTAATATCAAAATATATAACAAAATATGATATATAATATAAAAATGAACAAATATATTACAACAAACAAGATTTCAAGGATAAAGAGATCTAAAATTGGTAATATATAAAAAGCAATCAATAATCCAACATCTCCATGTGCATTTTTGAAAATATCACACACACCCACAATATTGATAATTAACAAATATTTCTAGATATACACTATGATGAATAACAATATAAATATGTAATATGATAGTGTTAGAAAAAATAATAGATCGTAAAACCCCACTATCCCAATGAATGAAACTAAGAAATATAATAATTAACATTTTGGTATGAATATAAGGACACAAAATAGGTTTTCAATGTGTTTTTCCAGTGAAAAAAGTCTGAAATATCAACCTTGAAGACAAAAAATCTATCAAAATTGATCAATTATTTATAAGAATACAAAAATTTAGAATTTCATATAAAAATATATATATAAATGGAACTTTAATTCATTTTTTAGTTAAATTGAATGAAAAAATTATATTATATCAAAATATTCCAAAATAACCCTACCATGGAAAATATACATAAATAACATCCATGGAACACAAATTTACAAAAGGGAAAGAGTATAGAACATGGATAATTTGTATATAAATTATTCAATGTAATTATCGTATAAAAAAACCAACCAAAAATCTACATCAACCTTAACACCCAATCTAACCGTATAATTTTTAAATTGACGATAAAATCCCATATGATAGAATATTTTCTATCTAGGTACCCTATCCGTAACATTATTTTAACTACTGAAAATGTGTAACTGAAATCACATCCTAGAATCCCAAGTATTCAATTTGAGTAAAAAACATATTAATAATTTAAATTTATTATCATAACATATGTTATATCATTTCAACACTTATACAAAAAATCTAGATCTATTTCATACACCAAAAAACAACCATAATAAAACATCACTCTTTATCAAGAACATCATTTTAGATCAATTAAATTTTCTTAAAATGGGACATTAAATTACAATTATTCATGAATATATCATCTCTAATAAATATAATGGGGCAAGTACAATGGGTTTTCCATTTTTCAATAAATCATTTATTGTGATAAATGATCCCTTCCACATCCACCATGGATTACAAATCCATTAAAAATCAATCCAATAAATCATTAAAAACCTCTATAAATTATTTAATATTAATAAATACTAGTTTTAAATTAATTATGATAACCATGTTTGGATTCCCATAACCATAGAAAATCATAATATTGTTTTATCATTTTGAAAATAATCATAATAAAAAACTCATGAATAATGATAATTAACTTTCATGGAGGTTCGATCTCCAAAATAAGGGAATTTTATTAAAAATTTAGTTCTAACATAATATTATATAAATAATAACAATTTAAAATTTTATTGAACTCATACTATATATTAAATTATAGACATATCGATTGAATAAATGAAAAATTTATTAAAGACCTTAAAAACCATGGATAAATCAACATGCAATAATAGATTCAACGTTAATAAGAGTTGATTGGAAACCCCACTATATAATACATCTAATAATAATTTCTAGAAGTTATAAATAGTATGAATAATATAGGTAGACATATAATTGGAAATAATCACCTTACATCCACTAATTCCAGTTATATAATGTGATCAAATGTTTTCTAATTGGTCCCATAGGCCATGGGAATGATGAAAAAGAAGGAGATAAGGTCTGTTGTATATGAAAAAGTAAAAAATTAGACTAGAAACCATTGTGAAGAAAAATTATTTTATCCCACAACAAATTGTGTTTAGGAAGTTCAAATAAAATTACAAGATCCACTAGGTTCATATGTTTTTAGGTAAATTTGAGGGTGGTTATATAAATTGTAGAATGGTGGTTTCATGTAAAAAACAAAAATCTATTATTATCACCCTTATATAAAGATGAAATTCATGAGATAGATTTAACATCACCACATACGATACAATGAAAATGATCCATATTAAAGAAATTACATGGACTCCGGTGCACCGTCCAATATTCCAGAGGCATTGAACTAGTAGTGAGGGTCCAATGATGGTACATTGGGGAGACTATACCCTCATGATCAGAGTAGCACATTAGTATATCCATAAAAACACATTGTAGAATGAAATGTGAAATAATGAACTTGGAGTACAATAATAACAATAAAAACATTGATAAAATAATATGAAATTATCCATTCTCTGTAAAAACCCATGTAAGCATGTCATGATGATTTTACATAATAAAGTGGTATATGTACATCATGTGATATATATGGTACAACTACAAATAGCAGTAAATTCTTTCTCCATGATAATTATATTATTTTTCTTTGTCATATTCTCCTATGTACCAATGTATAAGTTAATAGAAAAATAATAATCTTCTAAACCTGAATGAAAAAATATGAGTTCTGGTTTGGTATCCATGTGGAATAGAAGACTTAAAAGATTGGAGATATATTTTGTAGGACACTACCAGTGGGTTCATGGTCTTTCCTTACTATTAAGATAAAATATATCATTGTTAAATTATAATAGAAAAATTTTAAATGAATATATTTTAATTAGTTGATCTCTATTACCTGACAGATATTTGACTAATCATTCCTTCTTTGGAATATTCTAGAATATCATGAAATAAACATATATATATATATATATAAATTCCTTATAACCATATAAATATTTATATCCATATATATATAGGATTATTCAAGAAGCATGGCATAACTTGGGCGTTCATGCACAATATTATTCATAATAATAATATGAATCTCATAATAATAATAATTGTCATCATTCCTTTTGATCACAATAAATATAGGGGACCATTCTGAGTATCATAATCATTATTGAACTTCATATTGAGAATCATAATAAATATAGTATTCCATGATGGGTATCATGAGTAATAATAAGGAGGCTCCTACCCAACCTATAAAACAACGTTGAATGAAATGTCATCCCAAAAAAACAATTAAATTTGGACATTATTCAATTTAAATGGACTAAGGGGTTGTGAAATTTTATCTAAAACAACCCAACTATGGGAAAATTTAGTCATTAGGTTATATAATGTAATCAAATTTCATTTTTATCACTCATATCGATGATCTGTAAAGAGGTAACTTACATCGATAAATGATAAATGTATCTTTTTCAATATAATTAATGTGAATTTTATTAACATTCCATGTGTTCAAGAAATCCATTAAAACCATTCAATTATAAACTAGTGGAAGAGACAATTTCATTATAAATTCATATTGCAACTGATATATAGAATAATACTGTTGTCCATGTCCATATACATCCTATTTACCATTTAAAATATCATTATATGATCCCATCATATTATTTTCCATTAAAACACACCTTAATGATTGGTTTATTAATTCATATATCAAAATATATTATATTAACTTCATCTCAATTATTTTAAATTTTCCCTTACTTTAGGAATAACTCATCACATCTAATATATAATTAAAATATAGTAGAACAATAATTATAAATCTATCACTTATTGTACCTTCCATATTGAAGAGTTATTTTCTTAATAAAATGACATGACACATCCACATAGATGAAACACACAAGGGGTGGTCCGTATAGACGTAATTTAAATTTTATTCTAAAATTTCTATCATACCATCTATTATTATTATAGATTTAGGTACTTACTAATTAATTTATCAATTGCAACTGACACATGGAATGTCTGAATCATGTAATAATGGAATGATATTAAAACAATTGACAAATAACGAGAAAACAATTCGACTTCATACCATATTAAAAGGGTGTTCGACCCATCCATTATTTTCCATTGAATATATTTAAATGAGATAAAATGAAATATTTTAAAATGTATCGAAAAATGGGGTGAATCATATCACATGACTATATAAACTATGATGGATATAGTATTCATGAAATGATGGAGGAGGATTCAATATCATTCCACTAATCAACCAGTGAGATGGATGATGAGAAAGAGAGACAACAGAAGACAGAGATCCTTGAAACACAATAAGTGGTTGTAGGAGCCATGTGAGACCTCCAGGTTTTTATATCCTCCAATCAAATTTCTACATTACATATCCAATAACATAATTTTACCCCAGAATCAGTTATAAATTTATGGTAAATAAATTATATAACCTTAAGTCAACACTAAGATTCATGAATAGAAAAATTGAGAAAACACATTCCGGGTCCAATATAACACGAGACTCAATCATTTCATAATTTTTAAGAACTCCACATATAGTATTCACTACTTAGCTTCAATCATTTAATGTCTCATTTCATTTTAATTTACTCCCCTCTACAATAATTTACTAGAAAATAAAGAACGTATCAATAAACATATTCCCAGTAGAATGTTCTTCAATTTGATCAAACAATAAATTCAAAATGTTGCTTGTGTAATCTAGTCAAGCATGTTTCTCTTGATAAACCCCAGATGGCCTTAGCCATCAATCATCTCTCTATGATGGTTTATTTATTTGGTTCCACATTGAAAAATATTATTGAACAGAAGAAAATCATGGTGTTCCACTACTAGTCGACAATACTGAAAGCCATTCAATATACCTTCCAATTCATTGTAGTCAAACCCAACAAAATGTTATCGAGGAACATAATAATTTTTTAATAATACATAACAATGCACGCTTATAGATTTTTGTGGAATGTACAACCTATTTTTTAAATTTTTGTTCCATATCATTAATATAGGCACACACAGAATCCCATAAACATGGATCATTACCCTATTATTTAAATAATTGCGACTTACCTAAAATTGTGGAAACATTGAAATAATCAATTTTATTACATGGATCACATCCATGGTAGTCCACATTGTTTCCATTACAATTGATGATTCATTATAAAGCCATGATGTTGATATATCAAAATTACTGGTTGGACCTAGAGGCAATAATATCAAATATCCAGATGATGACCATGATTCCCTCCAAGGAATTACTACATATAAACCAATGGATCACTCATTAATATTATAACCTATCTAAAAATATATTCCCATGAAGAGAATATTAAATGGAATCTATACATCAAAAAAATAAATTTAATCATTTAATGTGGAATATAACTAACACTCCAATAGTCCGCTAGGGACATTGATAATATTTGGGACATGATCATCTTTGAATTTAGTTGAAACTAAGATGGTATGGAAATATAACTACAAATACCAATAAACTCAAATCAAATTTATGAAAATTTTCCAAGTGTGTTTTCTAACTAACACTATTTAGTTTACATGAAGAAGAATTGGTGAACAACCTCGATAAAAATTTCATTGACAATATTATATATAATTAGCGATGTATCACCATCAACTGACCATAAGTCCATTACCTATTATTTAATACCATGAGAATACAACCACAACCACTAAATTTTATTTCAGATATTGGTATTTCTAAGTGTTTTATACACAATCAACCATATCTTCATCGTACCACCTCAAAAGAACATTCATATTTTGAAACTCAACAGTATCATGTTTATGAAAAATAAGTGCTAACTTTTTTTAACTAGTTATGTTTTGTTTTTTATCTATATGCATTGAAGGATATTATAAAACCTATTCAATGTTAATCTCATCTTCATTTGACTATCGTACTATTAAGTTATAAAAAATTGAATCCCATCTCAAGAAACTTGCTCCAAATTCCACAAACACCAAGTATTGGATGTGGCTAACATTTTTTTAATGAGTGACAACATGAAAAAAGAAGAAGATAAGATGCTTAAAATTTAACTAGATCAGAGTCACCTTAAGTCATACCCATGAAACTCATCAAATTTATAATCCATTCACACCATTTTATCATAGTTAAAATCCAAATGAAACTGACGTGTATTTTAAAAAATACCAATACATCAACAATATCTTCTCCCAAAGATTCGATAACTTATCATTTCTATATTCAAGACCCCATGCCAATGAATATACTCATGATCATAGATTAATGTTTCAAGAATTATAAGGGAACTATCTAACTCATATGGTTCTGTTATCAATTGTATCAACTTTGTGGGAACCAAATATATAAATATATACTACCTAGATATTTCACGAGTGAAATTTCCAATCAATGATAATATACATAGGCATGTATACCCAATGCATCCTATATTTGATGTCCTCTAATATGAACTAGCATAGATTATGACTATCCTATTTAACTGTAAAAAAGTTTTTTGACATCCCAAGTCATCCAAAACATTTTAAGAAGAATAAGAAGGATCACACATTGTACTAAGAGTATTACCATTTCCTAGGAATTTCAAACCCCTTGTAACAAATAATTAAACGAGTATCATGCACTTAACCAGGCTAGACTCATAAAACAATAACCCATCAATAAAATAGATACTTTTTAAAACATTGAATCTAACTCAGGACAACAGGAACATGAAGGAATCCTAAAATATGAAATAGTTTACAAACATTTAACATGATTTGAATGATATAAGGTTTCTACCTAAATTGAGAAAACACCTTATTGAAACATAAATTATCAATCTAAAATAGAGGTCACACTAAAATAGGACACTCCTATCTAATTCCTAACATTAAATTTCATCAAATATTAAGAGTCCTATAGAAAAATCCCATATTATTGTTTTATGATATAACAAAATAATATTTCTAAACTGCACATAATAGATAGATTAATCTATGACCACGACATGTGGATTAATTTAATATATTAAATTAATTCAAATTATTTTCATGGATGTTTTAATTCCCTGTTTGTGTTTATTATGATCCTGTAATAAGGAAAATGTTTTGGTACGTTAGTTTGAAACCTCATAAGGTACATTATAATGTTATTTTAAAAATATTATACAACAAATGTATTTTATTTGACATGAAATCTAAATTAGTTTATATATCTAAGAAATTACTTTAATACATTATAGTTTTCCATTTTTTCCTCAGAATTATGATTTTATAAAGAGTATATCAACATAAATCTATAGAGTAAAACACTTTTAGGTTGTTATTAGAATATTAATTATGTATGGTCGTATAAAATAAATTTAAAATGAATGTAATGTGTTTTTATTTGTTAATGGGGATCAGTTTAGTAATATATAATCAAATATTTATAAGTATCCCAAATAAGTTGACATAGACACATTAAATAACCATCACTATATATCATGATTATAATTCCATGGGTTGATTCACAATAGTATTAGAATATATGGGTGATCTATGAGGATCCCTATATTACATTCTGGGATTCTATAAATGAAACCTAATTATTTTTAATATGTGATGATTTTATAATCACCATTAATGTGTTTATCTCAAAATCATAAGATGAATGGCCTTGTTACTATGGTATATTCATGTTTATCTCATTAGAAGCCTTCTAAAACTATTTTACATTGGTTCTGATTCTTATGTATGTATTTAGTTTTATAGGTAATCATTCTAGTACAATAGAGGTACAATCCTTTATAAGGTATAAATTTCATTTAAAATAAAAATTCATATTCCTTTATATGTACATAATAGAATCGAGGTGAATCGTGATCTTATATTTTAGTCTGATTATATGGGTTACCATTTCATAATTTATAAATAATCCAGAAACTAATATTTTTTTAAAATTTCCTCATATTTATAGAAACCAATATTTTTGAACCCATTCATATAATGTTTCATAGGAACATAATATCATTATTAGTTAGGTTAGATTCCACCCTCTATCTATATGGAAAAAAATACTTCTATGATGATGCTGAAACATTAATTACCAATCATATATCACAATTTTTTCAACAAATTATATATCAAGTATTAAAATAATAAATATAAAAATAAGTCATTGAAGCATGAAATTAAAAGTAAAAGAATATTAATTTATCACGTAAACATGGAAAGTATTAAGGCATGATAATTAATCATTATTGAAGATATATAATTACCTAAACAAAACATGTATATTATCATGATAAATAATCGACACAAGCATTTTATATAAATAATAATGATATATAATCACTAAAAAATTGTTTCCTAAATAATCACGTTTCTAAAACACACAAGGCACATCCTACACGATATTGGGAAATCCATAAAAGAAATATACATGAAATAGGATTTTCAAGGGATGAAAATATCTAGGTTCTTGTAAAAACATCAACTAATGTAAAATCCTTTACATATAGTGGTAATTAAAATATTCTATAAATCCCATAAAAAATGGGATGAAAAAGTAAAACAATCCTCAATGTGAAATTATAATCAACATTAACAACAACAAAAAAACAAAAAATATCACTCATGGACAATTGGGATTTTCCCCAAGCGGGGGTAGATTACCCTCATTAATAGAAATTTACCAAGCCTTGACACTATCCTAATATTCTTTCTATCATATAAAATTATAGGAAAATTGAAAAAGAACATCTAATACCACTTTTATAATTTACTAAAATTGGAGATACTAAGATGGTGCTACGAGCATGTATCTACATAGTCTCATGTGTGACTCCCCATATACCCTAGGCCAATGATATGAAGAGAGATTCCGAGGATGTTATGGTAGGGAGACTATACCCTCATGACTAGAGTAACAATGTGGTTTTTTTAGGAAAAGATAAAAGTGGAAGAAATTTAATATAAGGATATAAAAGTGGAATTATAATGCAATTAGTGATAAAATAATATGAAATTACCAATGCTAAGTAAAAAAACCATTCATGGATGTCCATATGATTCAACATAGTAAGGAATTAAATATACATCATGTGAAATATATAGTACAAGTATAAAAATATAAACAATATATCTAAAGGATTTCTCAATGATAATCATGTACTTATATTGAATAAAATGCTTATATTCACCCATGTAGAAGTGAAAAAAAGAACTATAGTATATTATAGACAAGCATTCAAACATAAGGTCTAATTGGGTAACCAGTATTAATGGTGGCCCAAACATGTTGTGAGATATAATCTGAAAGACACCAAAAATTATGTCTACTTCTATTCATCCAATAAATATAAAATATTGTATTTTGTATGTTATAATAAATAAATTGTAAATTAATTAATATAAATTAATCAAACTCATGATTTAGAAGAATACCTAACATACAAGACCTAATTCAACGAAATCTGAAATACATATAATTACACATATAAATACATAAATTGATATATGATTATATATATGATCTATATCCTTATAACATTAACACCCATATATATAGATATGTCAAATTATTGACGACCCAATGCATAAATCATGCATCAATGCATAAACCTAATCATAATAATAATTGAGGTTTCATAATAATAAGAATCTTTATCATGTCGGAGGTTCCTAATAAATATAGGATTCTATTACAGGTTTCACAATAAATATAGGATACCATTCCAAGAATTATAATAATTATGTCTCTTCATTATGAGTATAATGAATAATAAAATATGGGGTATTACCTGACATCCTATTTACAGGGGAATTGAAAACCAATGACAAAAACCCATGAGATGTGTATGTCTTGACATCATCTATGAAAAATGTTGTGTGACATGTCATGGACTACAGAACTACTCAAGGGACCATTTTCATTATTAATATAAGGTAATATACCTTTCATATAAACTCGTAGCCCAACATTCCATAAATATCAATCCTACATCACTTAATGTGAACTGCATCATTTTCAATAAAATTAATTTAACATTTATTAAAAATACATTTGGTCATCCAAACCATTAAAACAAATCAATTATAATAAACTGTAATAGATTTTCAATGAAAATATTATAAAACAAATGAATCATTAAATAATAATGAGGTCCATATCCATAAAAATTCTAGTTAGAATTTCAAATAACATCATTTTGTTGCACCATTTTATTAGAATATAAATATCAAAAGAATGGTTTTGTAATTATAAAATAGGGTATACTATATCATATTAACATCATCAAATTTCATTTAAATTATCCAATACAAGATTAATCATTCAATGGATCTAAAAAACATGAAAAACAAGGCATGTCAATGAAATCTACGTCATGGACATAAATTAATTTCTAGAATTATTTTATATTTACCTATAAAAATGTAGGATATTTGAAGATAGATAAAAAGTCCATGGGGTTTGATCATATTTATGATACTATCAACTAATAGTCAAATTTAGAACATCCAGTAATATATGAATTTATTTCTCTATCTTTTTTATAAATACATTCACATTTAAAACGGGAGTCCCAAGAATTTCATGTGTGCAGTAAAAAAATAATCTTTAAAATATATATACATTAAGTTATAATAATTATAACACCTATCTTAGATATATTTATATTACAAAAGAAATTATCATACTACAAAAGAGAACATATAAGGTTTGAAAAACATTGGGAAAAAAGTGTGAATATTCATGCATAAAGATAACAATGAATATGGAAAGAAAAAACAACAAAGGAAGGAGGAAGAATCAAGAGAATTCCTATCATGACATGAACCAATGGGGATCATGTACCAACTGTGACAATCCTTCCTCTATAGGCCGTGTCCTGGAGAAAAATTCCAAAAGGAATAACTAATACGATATGCATTTTTATAATATACCTAAATACAAAAAACTAACAATATCAATACAGAAGTGAATAAGAATAATAATATAATTATTAAACATCAATAGAATAACCATGAATCTCAAAAAAAAAATATTGGGTGTCAAAATGTATGACAACACAAATTCAAAAGTAATGAGGAATAATACATGACCTACCAGAATAATATCTCAAACAGGAAAGAAGGAATGTAAAATTCCGAGAGAACCTTTATCATGATCTTCAAGATCTACCCACTGTACATTTCCCACTAAACCATGTATAAAAATTATTATATATAGTAACGTACAACAAATCTATAATTTTCATAATACAAGACACGAATGGGAAAATCTATTTTCATGATGAGTATAAAGATACATAGCAGGACACCCCAAAATATTAAGGGGGAAGTAAGCGACATGATAAGAATAGATATACAACTCATACAAAATAAATAGAGTAAAAAAATAAACAAAATGGATATATATATATATGCTCAAAACAATGAAACCAAATGAGGAAGGATTGGGATCCACATTGAACTACATATCCCATGAATGGGTGATAAATTTTCCATGACTTTATCAATGATTCCTAGCATCTTGCACCACTTTCTTGTGATACATACAAGTCAAGACACTCCTAAAAAAATTCCTCACATTCATAGAGCCACAATATATAGATACCTATCCCCTTACCTAATTCAATAGTAGGTTCCACTTAGTATAGAGCTTTAAGAACCATGACCTATCCTAGCAGGAGGGTTCAACTCAAATAATCAGTAGATGACACATTCATAGATTAGTTGGAGGGTTCCACTAATTTGGTAAATGGGGGATTAATGCCTAGAAAAGTTGTAGTGTGTAAGTCTAAAACTCATTGACCCACACATTTATACAAAAGGATATTTCCAATGATAAAGAGGGAAGATGACTCATAAAATTACCAAAACTTTGGGTGCCACTCTCATTGTGGAATACAAATTCCCTTTCCATTTGGATGGTTCCATGCTAGAAATCGAGGAAACATGCTCCAAATCAATTGGAATGTGAAACTTAGTGGGTAGGAATATGATCCGGGACAAATCCTAGTAAATGGGTTTGACATTAACAAGAAATTTAGTATATGTTCCCATTTGAGATTGAGAGTTCCCTCTTTATAGTTGATCAAGGACCCATGACATATCAAGTATGATAGTCCCACTCCAATATCCATTTTAATCCTTATTGATCACATAAATCCTTGATAACTTCTTAAATACTCATAAAACCTATAAAAATATTCATCATATATATAAATCGATTGCCTATGGATCCATCATGTTCTACATGAAAAAAAAATATGTAATAAAATCTTACTCTGAGGGGGGAGAAGAATATTGTAACAAAAAGATATATAAGGGATTGATGTTTCCACACAACAAAAGAAGAGATATAATACATATATGGGGACACACATGACATGTGTTCACCCATATCTTTCTTTATAAATTACAAAATGTACACAACTCTCGTACTAAGTAGTAATACATTTCATGCAGGTGTAAAAACAACATGTATGTGCCACTATTGGTCATTCTCAATCTCATAGACGTGTCTATGTAAAAATATCCATGTCAATTTACGTCAAAACACAACTAATCGATCCACATGAGGTCATTTACTTATTGATCATAATAATACATTTCCACCTTGGGAGGGTCACATGGGATGTGGCATAGTCACATTACACATGATATTTAATTTTCCAGAAACCCTAACACCATATCCATAAGTGTTCCATAAGACATGTGTTTTTTTATGTATGTGAAATACAGTCAGAATTTATCATGATATTTTTTATATATGTTAGAATGTTATATATTTGAGTCTGATATGTCAGATCTCTCTTAAATGCACCACAAAATCTATTGATCATTTCTAAAGTCATCATTTGTCTTCATCTAGTGGATGAAAATTGGATTGAAAACACAATCATATGAATCCATATAAATCAAACTTCCTGTCATTAATTATGATACTCTCAGTATCTCGCTAGATTAAAAAATCCATGGTGGATTCACCTTTATCCCTAAATACATCTGAATCAATTCCGGGTTTGTTTTTCTATTACTCAATGTTGAATTATTTGTTATATTGTGATTCCAATCTGCCCCATTCATGCCCATCAATGTCAAAATAATACCAAAAATTTTAATTTCTAAAGAACATGAAGTCTCATTGGGTAAATTGAACAAAAAAATTAGTGAACAGTCATTGTAAAACAATTACTATCTAAAGAACACAATATTTTATATTTAGGGTTATAATCAATTTAATAATCAAATTAAATCTATACTCAGGTTCAAGTAATATATTTCAATTGATGTAGATTATAAAATAGAATCATTATAATAAAAGAGTTTAATAGATTTGGATAGAATCCATAAAATGATGAGTTATACATTGTTTTGGATCATTATTCACTTTTTAAAACTTTAAAATGTATAAAAGGAGTTTTTGAATTCACATAATCTTTATCAAGAAAGATCTAGTGTTTCATGTTGATCCACGATCTCCATAAGGTTTTCTGAGAAATTGGATCCATCCATGATGTTCATGTCACCCTACTAAATAATATGCATTAGTTATTGCATGTATCTCATCACCATGGACACAATGAATATGTTGTACACCCTTTCCAACATTGGGTGTAAGAATAGCTGATTATAAACATCTTCAACCATATAAATAATCAATAATGAATAAATGAACCTATGGGATATATTTCCACTCTTGAGGAATCTCTATCATCATAGTAATGTGGATACTCATTGGAAAACACTATCTCAATACATGAACACTAAGGTCCAATGATGTAGATCTTTTTAGGATTTACACCTTCTCTGGGATGTAATCATCTATTATCATATGAAACTAACATTCCCTATCATCACTAGCACCATATATGTACCCAAAAGGGATGCCTCTCCAATATATTTCCATTGAAATATTGACATGTATGGTCTCCCTTATAGGGCCTCAAAAAGAGTCAAGATGACAGTAGAGTGGTATTTTTTATTATATGAAAACAAAAAAACAGAAACTAATAATTCTAGCTCTATCCCAAATCTAATACACATATTACCTTTATATCGACCAACATCATCATATTTCATTTGGTATTCCCTATTTACATGGGTTGCAAGGCCATAGTCATCCTTATTGGGATCATATATTTCTCATGCATTCCACTCCACAACCTTGACATGAACTATGCATCATGGACAATGAATATTGTTGTAGAAATCATACAATGGAGAATAAAGTCACATAGATAAATTTTGCCCAAATTATCCCTAGAAGACTCCTCCTAGATAACAAGTAAGGAATCCAACATCACCTTCAACATATGTGGAAACAAAAGAGATTCCTCCCCGATATCATTCTAGTAGTAGGTTAACATTTAGAGACTCCCTTATATGTCCTCACAAGTTTCATGCTGATAGTAGTGTGGTATATATTTTTATATGAAAACTAAAAAATGATTAAAGGATCCTCCTAGCTCTCTCTAAAGTATTACACATATGTTCCCTTTATTTATTTTAATACCAATATTATTCACTCAGTCTTCCATATTTTTTTGTTGGAAGGACATATTCATCCTCATATAGGTCATGAATTCCTTCAACATACATCTCCAAAACTGTGACATGAACTGTGCATCACGGTTGAATAAAATCATTAAGGGATCCATATGAAACGGAATAATATCTTCTACCTAAATTTTCTCAACATCTCCCCTAAACACTGATCAATGATAGAATTGATGTGGGCCACCTTCATGAGTTGGACTTCAATCACCCAGATGTTATCATGCCCCAAAACATCCTATGGTAACCCTACCATAATTTACATGGACATTTCATCCAATTTATAGTATAGTATCTCTTGTGAAAAAAATAAATCATAAAAAACATAGTGCTCACCCTTCATATGATGACAAGTGAGGAATCGTGAAACAAACACATACATGGTCTGTCTCAAGCCATCCCACCAAATTTGTAATGTATGGGCTCTTCACAACATCCCATCTCCAGGATGTAAATCTAAAGGTGATATGTGTAACTATATAATCATCTCATCCCACATCCTGATTAGGGCCACTACACATCGTTAAAAAGTATGACATGATTACAAAAATTTGTAAATATATTAATTAATTATTTTGAGGATATATGGAAATGTGATACCTAATAGTCAATGTATCCCAAATCGGAATATCTCACATAATTGAGAAGTTGAAGTCTCATCATCATTAAATGAAGAAATGTTCCACCCTCATGCTCAACAAGAGTCACCATAAAGGATTACAAATTCACATAATACATAAAAAACACATGAGCCTCATACATCCTAATAATGACATATTTTTACACACTTCCCTTCCCAGAATTATAGAATGCCTTGATGTTGTTGTCCTATAGGAAGTAAACCTAGTTCCTCTTTATTTGGTTGATGTAACTCTATGTGATGACTTATCTCATATTCTGATAGTTAGTGTTATCGATAAATCTCTCCCCTATAATATATATCGTCCACATCCAAAGAGTGAATACTACAACTTCAAACTCTGATCCAATATTTCTGTACTTATGATCATGTGTTCTCCACTACGTGAACCAAAAACGATAACATCACATATCTACATAGAAATTAGATTATCCCAAATTTAAAGGCATTTTAGTATACACTGTACTCTACATAAATATGTGATAGTATCAAAATAGATCCCCTTTTCATCCTTATCCATATCTAATTGAATGATCTTTGGAACTTCTTATTCAAGGTAAACGATGACAATTTTTTGCTTCAAGGCTGTCAAAGGGGATGAAATCCAAATGAATTATTCAAAAAACCTCAGGATGTTCCCCTCTAGTACATGAAATATATATACCTCGAACACACTATTTGGTGGATCCTAAAAATGAACGATGTATACCATTGAAATTTCCACCACTAAAACATAATAAAAAATTATATTACTAAGATACCCAAGAAATAGGGAATGAGATATTCTTCTCCTAGAAGAAATAAATAATGAGATACAACTGTCTTATAAGACAATTAAGGATTCTATGAATATCATGTCTATTTCTACACATAAATCACTTCATGAAATATTTTGATACTATGACACAAAGTTTATGAATCACAATAACTCGGTAGGGGTCCAATTCTATAAAAAAAACACAATGTTACCACATATTAGATAGCTATATGTTCCAATACCTATCCATATTGAATAGTGAAAATCATGTTATCATAAGAGGTCACATTCCAATTCCAACTAGATGGTGGCCCTCTAATGGTCCCTAGAGGACCCATTCGTAGCCCGTATGGCGGGTGCACTATTAATAGTCAAGCACCCATACCCTGATACCGCCATAGTGTTTCACTCTAATAGTGGATAGTTGATGCATTCGCTGCTATGTCAGATGTCTCCACTCTCTTACAGGAGGACCCATGCCCAATCCTACTAGAGGGTTCCAGTGAAGAAATATAATACCATTCCATGACACTAAAGGATGGTGTCACTCATTGGATATATTGAGGTCACATTACCTATTATAGTAGAATGGAACCACTATTCTATTAAAAAGAGAACCCATTGTTTGTATATATAGATGATGTTATATCAATAGTCGATTTAGGATCCATGCACTACCTTGTAGGATTGTTCCACTCTCAACTCAATCATGATCCTTCCAAATCACTGTTGTCATTGAGCGCCGTCTATATAAACATCACTCATAGAACAAGTCACATCATAACACAAAATCCAATATATATGGAACCATTACATTCTACATGGATGAAACTAATGAATGGATAATTTCAGTCCAAAACACTTAGTCTAACTAAAAGAGATATGACGATATGATGATTCATATTAAAGAAAGTAGTTATGCATGTCTTGTAGGAAGACCCATAAACTGTGTGGTCCTATATCTCTACCTAGTAATTTCACTTCTAGTAGACATATCAATTCCCAAGTAGTTCTTCAAGACATGTATGTGAGAAACACATCATTTCAGAGACACTCGAGGTTTTTCTGCTACTCCAGGGCATGTTCATTCTAATCATTTTTTCTCTATGTACTATGACACAAAATCTCAATTGTTGGCATAAGGACATTACAATGGGTTTTTTCACAAGGAGTATCCACCTGGGGAGGTTCACAAGAAATCTATCCAAATTGAAAAATATTTTATTATAACACCCCAACATGATTTATGGTATGTCTATTTTTTTGTTGATATTTCACATTTCATGCATTAGTTAGCTCAAAAAACAACTAAAAGTTATTATTTAAAGAAAAAAGTTATAAAATAACAATTAAATTAATTCTTATTAATATTACTATATTAGTTATGAAAATAGAATTATTGTAAAATTATATGATGAATTCATTGCCTACAGATTAATTAGATACATATAATAAAACAAATTGAATACAAAGGAAGTATTTTTTTAAGATTCCAAAGCCATTTATTCTTAATAAATTAACATTTTTTCATTTAGAATATTCATTTAATTAAACAAGTATTTTATATACTCAAAAATATATTTTCCATATTTATCCAAATGGATTTTATAGTCATGATATATGAACAAATGCATTTTATTATAATTTTTTTAATTTTTATGTTATGATATATGTTTTAATGAATATTGTAAACACTATTTTTAATTAAAAACTACTTTTTTCATAAAAATAATTTAGAGTGATAAAATATAATTATAATTGGTAATAAACTATATTTAGATTATTATATTATCAGTTAATCTATCATATTTCATTTGAATAAATTTGACATTTAATTTTAATATAGAGTCTTTCAATATTTTGAAAGTTTTAACTTTTAAAACAAAATTTCCCATTCCATGAATAAGATTAATTTTAGATTAATCATTGAAAATTATTGGTTTTTATTTTTCAAGAATGGATTTAATATTTGGAATTAGTGGTTTCAAATTACGTAAATTGTATCCTTTTATTTTCGATTATATAATTAGAAGTTTTATTAATGATTTTTAACAACGGATAAGGTTAAATTGGGTAATTATGAGTTTAAATTATATTATAATATTCACCAAACATGTATATTAATGATTTTTAATGAGATATTTCCAACCAAAATCATTATTGGGGCAATTTTATGGCCTTTTGGAGCCACTTGGATGACATTTAATATATAGTATTTAATGGTAATAAAATGTCTAATTTGTCACACAATTGTTTTAATTATTATTATATTTTTTATATATGATTATGAAAGGATACCATGAACTATAAATAATCATTTGAAAGGTAAATTTTTTCTATTTATTATGGAAATTTATTTGTAATTTTTAGGAAATAAAAAAATCAATTCAATTCAGAAACTATTGAAATATAGTAGGTATTTAATTAATGGAAGAATCAAATAATTAATATTAAAATTATTATAATAAATATATTTTTATAAAGATAATGGCATCTACATGTTTTTGATAATTCTATGACATATTAGGGATGATTATAATGACTTTTTTCTAATATATCACGTTTTATTAAAATTTTTAAAAGTCTTCTAATGAATAACATCAAAATTGACACTAATGATATTTTAAAATAAATAATATTTTGTTAATTTATATGTAATTAAAGAAAATAATTTTTCCATCGTATTATCTTGAAGTTAAATATTTTATCAATGGCACATTTGTTTTGAATGTTTGAGATTTTAGAGTAACTATATCAACACTTAAATAGTACAAATACTATTAGTCAATGTAAGGGTTAAAGTGTTTAACAAAGGATTAATTCAAATAGGTAAGGGTAATAATGTGTCCCAAACATGAATGAAAATTATTATTTCAGATTATTTCAACCCATAATCATATTTTATCTTAAATTACTAAATTTTTATCTACTCTAATAGTATGAACATTTATATTAATTTAATAGTTAGAGAGTTTTGAAAAGTACCCCACACCTCTATTATAAAAGTTCATCTCCTACCTCAAATACTAACACCACTATGTGCCTACTGTCTCATTAAATAAATAACTAAATAATCTCACAAAATCCCTATATCCATCATATAATCCTATCTTTAGGGATTAATCCATCCAAGAAGCCATGTGATGAAAACAAAAAACAGTTTCCTAAAGAATATAAAACGTCTTTACTCATGCTCTTTAGTTTTACTCCTACACTCCCTCAAATACAATTATTTAATGATTATAAAAAAATATATTATCCTTAATATACTGATACAATTTTTATAAGTTTTAAACCAAAAATTACACAAAATTCCATCTAATGTGTAACAAACACAGTGTTTATGTGTGCAGAGAATTATCGCCTCACAAAATGATGATTGTTAATTTTCTCCTATACAAATATTAATGGTTGTTATTATAAGGGAAACTATGTTTATATATGTTATATTATATATTTATTTATATTTATGTTAAAAAAATTCTTTTTAAACAAATACCATTATGCTTTCCATTTTTATAAATATGATATCATCATTTCTGGAAGTGTGGGATACTGCCCTCTCAAAGAGACATGATTATCTCATGTTATAAATGGTATTCATAAATGATGGTTTTATTAATAATATGTTACATATTTGAGATAAATATTATTTTGGAATTATAATATAAATATAAATCATTTCCTTCTCAATCTATTGATATGAAAATGAAAGGGATGTTTCATTATTGCATATGTATGACCTACCATAACCATGAATGGTTAATTTCATTTCATATCTCCAAATGTAATTGATTATTATAAATATATATATGATGGATATATAAGATTATTAAATCATTTTTAAAATTTTTTAGATTATTATATAATTATCTATGTAATAGTATTTTTAAAAATGTCAAAACATGCTTAAGAAACAGGGATATTAACACCCGAAATAGTTGAAATATTGAATGACTATTAACGAACAATAAAATAATATATGAAGGTCATGTGTTATATCACAAATATTAATATGGTTTTTAAATTAATAACATTATTTATAAAAGTTTACATTAGTTTAAATCATATAAACATAAAAAGGAAGTGTAAGATAAGGTTTTCTTCTTCTCAGTTTTACTTTTTTTGATATATGCCTTATTCATGATAATTTTTTTTGTGAGGTGTATATAGTGATAATTTTACATGAAATATATTGAATATCCTTATTCACATTATATTATACATTTCGGTTAATCTTATTCCACTATTTTTATTCTGATTTAAATGTTCTAATGTGGTATTGGGCAATTTTGAATGTCTAATTAAATTTTTCTTTAATAAATATCCATTAGTATCATTTATAAATATCTTAATATTTGTCAACATCATTTAATGAATCTTTTATATAATTTAATATTATCTATTATGATACTATCTACCACATTTTATTGAATAGTTTATTATTAGTTTTAACATTGATTTTTTATTTTGATATCATTCATGGATTATGGTCACAAAATTCACATTATGTATTCTATTTTTTTCAATAAAAATGTCTATGTTGTCTGTGTTTTCATAAGAGGAATGAATTGAACATAAAAATTGATGAGTGAGACCATATATATATCTTCTATACATCATATTATTTCTAGAGAAAAAATCAGTAGGATAAAAACCCTGCACATTTATTTCGAAGTAGCATTAAATTGTCTGGAGAATTGATCTTGACACAAATCAGATACCTTTATAGCCAAAAACATAACTATCTTGAGGATAAATTTTCATAATAACTACATGGGGCGTAGATCGTGATATTTCAAGCATCCCTCATTATTAATTCAATTATTTCAATTATTCTATGTGATTATTTGATTAGTTAGAATGTTAATGGTTATGTTCTCTTACTGATTTGATAATTTAAATTGAATGTGATTCAATTATATACAATTAAATAATGTTTATTCCATACTTACTCAGTGTATTCACTTTATCATTACCCTGAATAAGCATTTCAGATCACCCAATTCATATTTTTCATTTTCCCATAGATTTAAAAAAAGTATGTTATGAATAATATGTTGGGTTATAAAAAGGGGGAAGAATGTAAGAATTCATGAAATTATAAGTCTATTGTATTTTTTTAAATTTAATGTAGATTACAATTCTGAATCTATTTTACCAAATATTCTAAACTATTTGGTCAATTGGGATGTGATTCATTTTACAATATTATAATATAATAATGTATGACACCAACATCAGGTTACTAGGTTTAAGGTCATTATAGTCGGTATTTGAGAATATATACTAGAAACAATGTAAAATAGATTTGTAAATCAGTGATTTGGGAACATAAACCTACAATATACATTTATAATATGTATAGAATAAAACCATATAATTTTCATAAGGTATTAATTATGTTGGTCTTCCTAGAAATAAATCATTTTTTTATACTAAAAATTGATGTGGTTTTGGAACTGATGTACTTCGGGGTAAAAAATCCAACATTGCGTGTCAATATTTCTATTGCCATACCTGGTACAAGCCAACATTTCTTAATACACACATGGTATTCCTCTCTTTGTAAATATTCATTGGATAATTGAATTTTACAATATAAACCATTAAGAAGGATTTATATGAAATAATGCCACCATGGAAATCTGCCGTATGATTTTAAAATTATGTATTCCTAATATTTTTAATTTATTTTATGTGTTTTACTAGTTTAATTTTTTTATTATGTTTCATATCCAAATCTAGTTTATGGTGTTATTTAGAAATGTCTCATAGTATAAATAATGAATACCTCAAAAATGCATGTGATCTAATGAATACAGATGATAACATCTTTTCAGAGATTAACCCAATATTTCAAATAAAAATATTACCCTAATAATTTTCTCTATATAAAGAAATCATATAATATTCTAACATGGTAGAGATTTAATTTTCAATATATTATTCCTTAGGAAGGATAAAAAAGAAGAAGAGGACTGTATAGAATATATGGATAAAGTAACGAAGGGAATGAAGGATTTTCCCATATGTTATAATTCTGTAAGGACAAACCATGTTTTAAGAATAATAATAAAATGATTTTTCACACTTGTGCAAAAAACTACCACTATTCGCAGGGTTGAAAAAAAGGAATGAATTTTCCAATCATCAATGCTTCAACTATTAAGATATGGGGCACTAAGATATATAATTACCAAAAAATAAAAATTATAATCCATAAAATAATATAATGGATCCGGGTAAAGAGTATGATATTACCACAGATGAATAAAAATGATGACAGGTTTAAACAATTATTTAATATGAATATTTTATCATTTATGTATTTGTAATATGAATTATATGAATAAATATAGATTGTAATATATTACATTCTTATTAATAATTTGGAAGAATTAATATATTTATTAATTTTTTTAATTTTATAACATATTGGTCATGTGAAAATAATTGATACATAATTGTGTTTGAGGAATTTGATGAGAAAACTGGTTTTCGAAATGTATATACCTTATTGGATTGTTAATTTGGATGGGATTATTTGGGTTGAGTTTGATGGTTTGAATGGATTACATTAGAAATTGGATAATATTTTTTGAGTTTAAAAAATTTAATTAATTTTGAATATATAATGATTATTTATGAGGTGTTATAATTTTATATTTTTAGAAAAATGAAAAACCGCAGGTCAGTAGGCAACCTGTTGTATTCATCAAGGTCATTATACTTGAACCCCCAGCTGATGTGTGCTAAGGTTGAATCGTCTACAATTATCCTATAGGTTTTCCTAGTCAATATAAAAAAATTTCATTATTTAAAATTAATTAAAGAATAATTATATGTTCATTTTTGGAACCCATTATGATTATTAAAAATATAATAATTTATGGTTATATTAAAATTTTTAGAGACATAAGAATTTGTGATGAAATCCTACTTGTAAATTGAGTATGCTTTATATAAATGAATTATTCAACTCTAGGGAATGCATATTGGAACCAAATTTGTTATCCTATTAAATTATTTCAAATTGAATCTACTAGCCCCATAGATCATCACAGATTTATAGCACTGTGATTATTATATTTATCTTGATCATGTTCTATATAAATCTCTTCCAAACATAATGGTTAGATTTAACTTACAATACCTTGTATCCCTTCGAGGAACCGTAGTGTTTGTTATCTCAGATTATTTTTTTAATTCCCTTTATTTATTAAAAATTTGAATTTTCATCGACCATTGTTCTCGTGAGGAATACGAATAAAAGTATTTTAAATATTCAAACCCTCATTACCATACACGAATTCCAAAATTATGATGAATAAATTTATTGATGGAGGGGATAATTTAAATCCCAATTATTTAGGTAGTTCATAATAATTAAAAGATAAATCAAGATATTGATGAATTGTGTCATTTCAATAATCTTCATTTTATAAATATTTTGAATCTATTTGTGATTTATATTGATATTCAGTGGTTTCTTCTATATGAAATATGATAAGTGGATAAAAAAATGAATGAACAGAACAATTATTATGATGGTATGGAGAAAAATATCCCCTAGTCCACTCTACCAATTCTCTATTTGTGAGATATGTTATTTTCACTAGAAAGGTCATCTTATCGCATGACCATCAAAATGAAAATTGGGTAAATAAGGATTATACAATAAAAACAATTCTAAATAGAGTCTTCTGTTTCTTTTATTGTGAACCGATTATACAAAACGTACAACATGAAGCTGAAACTTTATCTGGGACTTTGTATGAGTAGCCAAAACTATAATAAATCAATCAATTTTGATTTCATGATGGTTCGGGTTGATATTCCAAGTTTTACAAGCCACAACATATAGTAGATGGATATTCTTCTTTATAAAGGAATATATTCAAGAAATATTAACATTAAATAGGTCATGGTTTCAAATGAGCATTTATTTGTATATAAAAAATAGTAGTACTCTAATCGCAGTACAAGGTTGAAAAATGTTTATCTCTAAGGTGCATCCTCTTTCCGAAAATAAAATATTCAATCATTTAGTGTAACATCACTATAATAGAAATTTACAAGAATAAGATTGTATATGTTGTATTATGAAAATATATTGTGATAGAATATTTATAGAAGATATATTCCTTTGGTATTATAGATCCTTGAAATGTGACTAGTATAACATGGAAAATCATATTCAAATTGTCCAGAGGAGTCATTAATTCCCTCAAGAATAAGAGTGACTGTTTCTATTGAATATGATTTATCAAAACACAATTATGAATTATTCAAAGAAATTTTTTCAATCATCCGTTAATTTTTTCAAGACACATTCATTACTCTCATATTATATTTTGTCTTTAAAACATTTCTATCAAAATAGAAAAATATAGGGTTCAACTATGAAACATAATGTTCTTTTTTGTTACATAAGTTTCATATAAATGTATGATTCTTTAACAATACATTCATATACATGTAATGCATTTATAAAATGAAATTTAGGTGTGATAATTCAATAATTTATCCTTAGATTATATGATTGATTCCAAACATAGGGTTGTTGACCATACGCTCAATCTCATCAACGTAGAAACTGAATAGTGATTGTCGAAATTAACATTAGATTAATATATCATATATTAATTGTCCTTCAAACCTAGGGTTTCTAAAGAATATTTTTGATATCCAGCATAGGGATTTTGATCCATATGTTCATTCACCAAACATATGTTTTGAAAAGTGCTTCCAAAACACATCCCATAGTGTGAAATTCGATCAAATAAGATATATATAATTCTAAAAAAAATCATGAATCATACATAATGTAACTTCATTAGAAAATGAACAAGGATTTTTGTGAGAATAAAAATCATTATATTACACAATCTATTGTTCAGATTAAACATTCCCTAAAAATTTTTTATGGTTTCCCACTTTTTATGTGATTTCTTTAGTTGAATGAAACAATGATCTTAAATAAAAAACTAAGTATTACTATTTAATTTTTACCTTCATAACCATGCCGTTAAATTGGAAGTTATAAATAGTATTAACTAACAAATGAAAATATATAGTTTATGAAAATACATGACGAATTGACCATTTAATTAGAAACAAAACTATAATACAATTGAAAAAGGCATATGTTTTTATTTTTATTATTCGATATGAGCTTTTTCATAAAAATTAAAGTTATAAAAATTCGTGAATGTTATTAATGAAATATATATTTTATATATTAATTAAAATATTTTTTAAATTTATCCACTAGATTATATAGAAATATGATATGATCGACCCAAATTTTATTCATCAAAACCTATATTTCTCAAAAAGATTTATCAATGTATTTTAATAGAGAACCTATTTTAAAGAAATTTTTTAGAATATTTTATATTTGTTTAGACAAAATAAACATCAAAAATTAACAAAGAACTTTAAAATTTAATTTGATCTATTTTTTGGTATTTTAATGAATAGTTTCAGGTTTTCATAAATATTGAAAAATTATAAATTTAAAATAAAAAAATATTTTTTCATTGAAAATTTTACTATTTTGTATTATAAATGTGTTCAGTATTAAAGTATAATTATATTATTATTTTAATTATTTAATGAAATATAAGTCATAGGAATTACATTCACATTGATTTTTGATATAAAAAATTCCATTATTTTGAATGTTTTCATTATCAAAATAAGATTTATCTTTCAGTCAGCATGATTAATTTTATTTTACTTACAGTAATTTTTGTTTTTTAGTTTAATTTTTTTTTTATATTTTGAAACTATGGGTCTGAATTTTTTAAATTACTTATTTTTATTTTGGGGTATATGATTATAAAATTTAGAATATATTAATTTCAATGGTTTGGGGTAAATCAACTCATTATGTGTACAAATATTATTATAAAAATACCCTAACTCATATAATAATTTTATTTGATGATATATTTTTGATTAAAATCATTATTAGGCCAATTTTATGGCCTTTTCGAGAAACGTGTATGTCTTCATGTGATTAATTTTATGTTAATTTAAGGGAAGTCCATTATATATTTGTATTGTTTTAATAAGTAATATATTTTTTATATATGGTTAATTTCAGTATACCTATTATTTTGAAATATAATATTTTTATATTCATTATTATAATTTATTTATAATATTTAGGAAATAAATATTCAAA
The DNA here is from genome assembly GCA_963277665.1 of Viscum album. Taxonomy (NCBI): domain Eukaryota; kingdom Viridiplantae; phylum Streptophyta; class Magnoliopsida; order Santalales; family Viscaceae; genus Viscum; species Viscum album. Next base: position 1,560,909,378 of record OY728161.1, read on the forward strand.
TTAAATGGTTACAAAATAATGATGCAGTAACATTTTTATTGATAGAAAAAAATCATATTAAATATATAAAAATAAATATAATTCAATAAAAATATTGTCTTGAAAATAATAAAATATATTAATTTGAAATAATAAAGGAGATTAAAAATATTTTTTTTAATGATATCCCTTTTTTATTATATTTTTAAAATTTCATGTAATGAATATTTCAATATTGACCGCAATGATATTTTAAAATAAAGAATAATTATTAAAATGATATAAAATTCCTAAAAATACTAACATTATGTAAAATTTTTCGGATAAACGTTAATATTTCATAAAAGTTCTATTTAAGATTTTTTATAGAGTTTTTGTGTAATTATATTAACTCTTAATGAGTAAAAAGATGGATGTCGTGGTAAGAAATGATGGGTTTAACTATGGGTTATGAAAAAAGATACGAGTAATAATGTGATCTAAACCTACATAAAAACTAATGGATTAGATTTTATTGACCCATATTCATTATATATTAAAAATATCTCACTTTTTATCCAATTGATATAAAAAATTAATTTATATTAATTTAATAGTTGTTGTGTTACCAAAAGTACCCCTCACCTCTATTATAAAAGGAAACCACCCCCTCACTTCCTCAAACCAAATTAAACATTCTATATTTACCAACCAAAGAAATAATAACCTCCTAACTTTCGAATAATCATCTTAGAATCATATTTTTGATCTGCAAAGCATGCAAGGAATCCCTATGGTGGAAACCAAAAGGAGATAACGAAAGAAAAGTTAACATCATTCCTCAACCTCTTTACTTTTTTTCAATATCCACCCCTTAAAATATTATTATTTAATTATTTTATAAAAAAAGTATAATATATGTAATGAAATTTATTTATTCTAAAGGTTCAACCTACACTTACCCACAATTCTATCTAATAGGTAATAAAAATACTTTTTATGTGTACGACGAACAATTGTCTCAAGAAATAATGACTGTTCATCTTTTCCATTTCCACCATTCATGGTCAAAATTGATTATGGAAACTCTATTTATATATTTAATATATGATATATTTTATGTAATGGTCTGGACCTCTCTGGTTCATTCCTTTTTGAAAATATGGTGTTTGAGGTGTTTTGGGAGGTTAGGGTAACTTATCTCCAAAACATTTTAAAATTTCCATTTTGATAAACAGTTTCAATGATAGACAGTTGTAAACAGTGCATTGGTAACCTTTTGTGAATAGTGACATCGGTGACCCTTAGTGAACAGTTCCAAGGTAGACATTTGTGGACAGTGCACTGGTAAACTTCTCTGAACAGTGAGGTTCTAACAGTAGCCTCTATTTCCTTTTCCAAATTCCGAGTTCATGAACGGTTTTTATAGAACAATGAGGTTCTAAAAACAACCTCTATTTCCTTATCCAAATTTTTACTTCAAAAAAAGTGTTTCCATATTAGTGAGGTTCTATGAGCTGCATCTATTTTTTTCCAAATTTTGAGTTCATGAATAGTGTTTCCAGAATAGTGAGATTTTAACAGCATCCTCTATTTCCATTTCAATATTTCAATTTCATGAACAGTGTTTCTTGAATATTGAGCTTCTGACAACAACCTCTATTTCATTTGCCAAATTTTGAGGACAAGAATTTTGTTTCTATAACGGTGAGGTACTAACTGCAGCCTCTATTTCCTTTGGCAAATTTTGAGTTCATGAACAATGTTTCGAGAACGGTGAGGTTCCAATGGTGAGGTTTCAATGGTGAGGTTAATGAACAGTGTTTCCATAATGGTGAGGTTCCAAAATTGAGGTTCCAATGGTGAGGTTCGTGAACAGTGTTTCCAGAATGGTGAGATTCCAACAGTGAATAATGATTCTAGCTTCCAACAATTACACCCCTTTAATGCTTCCTTTGAAGTAAAATTCATTTAAAGCTTTGTTTTAAAGACTCTAAGGCCGATTAAAATGAATTAACTCCTATATTAACTATTCCTAATGGTTATGATGTTTCTACTAGGTCAAACCATGTGGTTTAATGTGATCTACATTTAATGGGAAATTAATCTTATCTTAAATTGTCGCTCTGTTAAATCATCTAAAGGGTTGAGATATCATCCTCCTTAATTCATTTCCTTATTCTCGTTTGTGAGACACTCGAACATCCCATTCCTTAACATAGGTGTTGCACAATCAAACCTTCCTCCTTGAATTGGTTCCACTCTCTTTTGATGTAACCAAACTATATCAATCTGTATTTGATATAATGTATGTTTTATCATCGTTCTTTTGGGGCTCATATTCACATTCTTCTCCTTTCAATATAATAGCATGAGATCTCCATGCTTCTAATGGTGTTTTCATGGGTTTTAGTTAGTGTGTTCGTACCATGGCATCCTCGGGTGGATGAAGTTGTCATGAGAGGACGATCGTGACCCGTTGTGTGGATTGTTCTCATAAAAAGAACATCAATAACTATTGAGGTAGGGGATTAGTTATTTCTATCTTCTTCTATGTACAACTGTATTGTTAGCAGGATTTATCCCACTGGATCATAATGGAATTGACCTATTAAATATTTGAACCGGATAAACAATTTGATATCAGTCGTATGTTAGTTCCTGTTGTTTTTCTAGATAGTTTGATATCAATGCTTGTTGTGTTTAGAATTTAATGCTTGATTGAAATTGGTAAATAAAACATAAAGCTAGAATTAATTGCTAATGGTTTGGAAAAATATAAAAGGCATGTAAATGAATCTGGTACTTCTTGTTAAAATTTGATGTTAATCAAAATGGTGCAGTAAGCATGTTTAACTATTTGTGATAGATTACTGATTAGGTTTCCCGAATATTGGAACATAAAAATAATAATCGGTTAATATAAGATGGATTAAAGAACTGATTGATCGATAAAAGATAACTCTTTGTTGGGTTCTATGATACCTTATTGTTTGTTAAAGGGAAAAGATCCCAACTGTTAAAATGTTTGTTTTCCTAATGCTTATGGTGTGATGTGACCCTGGATGGATGTTGTGATATTTAGGGGAATAGAAGAATTTTGGTTGTGGAAGCAGGTAATGCCAAGAGTGGCGTGATGCATCAATTTATGCATTTGGTGTCGGGGAGTACACCAGGAATGATGGAACAGGATGGATGTGATTGTTGGATGATTGCTATTTCATATTGGTTTCTTATCTTCTTAATTTTTCCCCACTTCTCAAGGTATCAGGTCTTGCATACCCTTTTTTCGAAAGTGGTGAAGATGCATGGGTTATGCCACATGCTTTCCTTTTTTAGATTCTAAAGGAAGTATGGATCTACGCTCTTTCTATAGGCGGCACCCACTCGACGGGTAGTACATCTACTCATATTGTTGATCCCCTTAGTTTTTAGTAGCATATAATGTTCTTCTAGAATGTCTGGTAATGCGAGAAAGTGATTTGATAATGAATAATTAAATAAATGGTGTTAACCAATGGGGTTGGAGTTTTCTTTAACATAATGATGGGGTTGTAAATTTGATGGAATAGTGTACATTTGGTGTGATTCTAATGATCTTTTTTGTGGAATTGTTATAGGTTAATTAATATTTAAATAATTAATCAACATAAACTTCAACTGATAAAAAGGGAATGAAATGATGTATTAAAACTCTTTAAATGGTTGTGTACATATAGGATACCAATTCATTGAAGTGGCAGCCTGGAGTCATATATGCATTAGTTGTAGTTGATTCTAAGACTAGGTTATGGCCGTAGTGTGGTTGTGAGCTATAGTATATCATGTACATTTTGTGTTTCTATATGATAATCCACCATGTCAGTAAGGGAAATTGACACCCCAGGGATTCAGAGCCCTGGGGGGGAGGGGGGTTCCCAACATTCAGGTGGGAGTATGAATGGCTAACTACCCCTTTTGGCCCCGCTCTCTTCTCTTGGTAGTTACATGTTCAGGTAGGGAAAATGGTTAGTTATCCCCATATATTTTTGTAGAGGGTTGTAATTTCTTGTTGTTATTCCCACACATATATTTTGGATATTTTTTCCTATGGGATACTATAGGTGTAATGTGTATAGGCTGTAATGGTTTGAGGATCCTTACAATGTTTATGGGTTGTAATGGCTTGAGGAATAATTCCTGACGTATGATACAAATTATACGAGATGTGGTGGCTCCTAGAAAATACCTGGTTGCTTTTCTTATGTGGACATGGTGGTTTTGTTTCACGAGGTTCATGTTATGGTGCTTTGTGTTGGTGTCTATATGAAATAATTTTTGGAGAGAGATTCCCAGGACGTGTGACATTGATGAAAAGTGGAAAACCAGTGGATAAGTTGTAGTGGGGTACCCGTGATATTCTTTATTATATGATATATTCTTGTATGTGTAACTTCGTGAGAGTAGCCTGGTGAGTTTGAGAACTTAGTATACCTATTTTGGTGATTAGTTAGTTTCAATTTTATTTCACTGTGCTTTTGCATGATTTCATTACTCTTGCACGAGAGGCTTTAGGGAGTATTCTACTTAGTATACTGTTATAGTCACCCTATGAATATATAAACTGTTTTTTAGGTCACTTAGAGCAGGTTGGAGAACAAGATGGTTTCTACTAGCTTAGGTTGTATGAGCAATTCTTTCTTGTGGTTGCTGCTGTTTTTACATTCTTTTGGGTACTAACTGTTTTTATATTTTAGTTGTAGTAATTTTTCATGACATTACATATGTTCACATGGGTTTCACTACTACAACATGGCCTTTTATCATCAATAAAAACTGACATTAACAGTGCTAGAAAAGCAGTGTTAATGTCGGTATATATAAAGGGGGGAGGGGTTGCCATTATCTGCACTTTTCAGAGCACTGATAAAGGGGACACCCTATCTACGCCATCATCAATAGTTCTTTTCTAGAGTTGATAAACGGGTGCCTTTATCAGTGCAATATTGAGCGCTGATAATAGGGGCCTTCATCAGCGCTCTTTTAGCATTGTTAAATTTGTCCTTTATCAGCACTCAAAAAAGCACTGATAAAGGAACATTTCTCTACACCTGTAGAACCAGCACCTGCACACCTACACAAACCAGCACCTGCACACCCGCACAAAATAACACCAGCACACCTGTACAAAATATCACCAACACACAATATTTTTACAAAAAATGCTATATACATTTACTTAACATCATGAATATAAAAAACACACTTCTATATAAATTTCAAACAATTTTTTACATAGTTACAATTAAAATTATCCAACAACAGTTATAAAAATTAATGTTTCATCCTTTGATATTTGTGATCCTCTCTCAAAAATTTTCCTTCGCAGTATTTGTTGCCGAACAAAGAATCCGAACTCACGAAAGAAAATTATGCTATATAAGAAAACAAATATTATGTTAGTAATACAACAATGAAATAAATTAAAACATTAATATGAAATAATGAATTAATATAGAAATATAAAACTACAATATGGAAATAATAAACACAAATGTTTTCATTCTGATAACAAAGAAAGGGAATATTTTAAAATAAATATGTTTTTGGATGATTTATCTCATTTAATAAATAGTTATTCTTTATCTAATGAAAAGAATTATCGGTCACACCATGCATCAGATTGAGGTGTGGTTGATTTGTACATGTCAAAAAGGACTCATGGATCATTTTCCTAAAGTATCAAAACAATCCGAATGTGTTTTCATGGTTTTCTGTATGTCACTTCTGTTGTTTTATAAAGGTAATGTCAATTTGAAACTGATATCAGACAATTTTAGCCATACCGGTCACACCGTGCATTGGATTGAGCTGTGGTTGATTCGTACATGTCACAAATGACTCATGGATCATTTTACTAGAGTATCAAAACAATCTGAATGCATTTGCTCAGTTTTCTGTATGTCATTTGTGTTGCGTTCTAAAGTTAATGTCAATTTGAAACTGATATCAGAAACTTTTAGCCATACCGGTCACACCATGCATCGGATTGAGGTGATGTCAATTCTAACACATCACAAATGACACATCTATCATTTTACTAAAGTATCAATACAATTGGAATGAGTTTTCTCAGTTTTTCGTATTTCACTTGTGTTGTTTTATAATTTTAATGTCAATTTCACACTGATAACAGACACTATTAGACATACTGGTCACACTGTGTGTCGGATTGAAATGAGGTTGATTTTTAGTCCTCAAAAATGACTCATGGATTATTTGACTAATGTATCAAAAAAATTTGAATGAATTTGATCAGTATTTCATATGTCAGTAGTGTTGTTTTCTAAAGTTAATGTCAATTTCAAACTGATATCTGACACTTTTAGCCATAACGGTCACACCGTGCATCAGATTGAGGTGTAGTCGATTCTTACACCTCAAAAATGACACATGAATTGTTTTCCTAATGTATCAAAAAAATATAGATGCATTTGATCGTTTTTTTGTATGTCACTTGTGTTGTTTTCTAAAGTTAATGTCAATTTCCAACTGATATCAGACACTTTTAGCCATACCGGTCACACCGTCTGTCGGATTGAGGTCTAGTTGATTCATACATGCCAAAAATGACTCATGGATCGTTTTCCTAAAGTATAAAATCAATCTGAATTCATTTGATTAGTATTATGTATGTCAGTAGTTTTTTTTTCTAAAGTTAATGTCAATTTCAAACTGATATCAGACACTTTTAGCCATACCGGTCACACCGTGCATCAGATTGAGGTGTGGTCGATTCATACAAGTCAAAAATGACTCACGGATTGTTTTCCTAATGTATCAAAAAAAATCTGAACGTGTTTTCTCAGTTTCACATATGATAGTTGTGTTTTTTTCGAATGTTTATGTCAATTTGAAACTCATATAAAACACTTTTAGCCATACCGATGACACCATGGGTTAGATTGAGGTGCAGTTGATTCTTACATGTCAATAATGAGTAATGGGTCATTTTCCTAATGTATCAAAAGAATACGAACGTGTTTTCTTGGTTTTCCATACGTCACTTGTGTTGTTATCTAATGTTAATGTCAATTTGAAACTGATATCAGACACTTTTAGCCACACTGATCACACCACGCTTCAGATTGAGGTGTAGTTGATTCTTACAGTTCAAAAATGACTCACAGATCATTTTCTTATAGTCTCAAAAAACACAGAATGCATCTGCTCAGTTTTTCCTATGTCACTTGTGTTGTTTTCTAAAGTTAATGTCAATTTCAAACTGATATCAGACACTTTTAGCCATACCGGTCACACCGTGCGACAGATTGAGGTTTGGCTAATTTGTACATGTCTCAAAAAACTCATGGATCATTTTCCTAATGTATCAAATCAATTTGAACGAGTTTACTTGGTTTTCCATATGTCACTTGTGTTGTTTTTGAATGTAAATGACAATTTGAAACTGATATAAGACACTTTTAGCCATAACGGACACATTGTGCATCAGATCGAGGTGAGGTTGATTTGTACACCTCAAAAATAACATATGGATCGTTCTCATAATGTATAAAAACAATCCAAATGCATTTTCTTAGTATTTTGTATGTCAGTAATGTTGTTTTCTATAGTTAATGTCAATTTGAAACTGATATGAGACACTTTTAGCCATACCTGTCACACCATGCATCGAGTTGAGGTGTGGTCAATTAGTACACCTCACAAATGACTAATGGATAATTTTTATAAAGTATCCAAACAATCTTAACATATTTTCTCAGTTTTCATATGTCACATGTGTTGTTTTCTAAAGTTAATGTCAATTTCAAACTGATATTAGAGACTTTTACCCATACTGGTCACACTATGCATCAGATTGAGGTGCGGTTGATTCGTACGCATTAAAAAATGACTCATGGATAATTTTCCTAAAGTATAAAAACAATCTGAATGTGTTTTCATGGTATTCTATAGGTCTGTAGTGTTGTTTTCTAAAGTTACTATCAATTTCAAAATGATATCAGACACTTTTAACCATACCGGTCACATCGTGCGTCTGATTGAGGTGCGGTAAATTTTTACACTTCCGAAATGACTCATGGATCGTTGTCCTAAAGAATCAAAACAATCAGAACTCATTTTCTCAATTTTCTATATGTCACATCTGTTTTTTTAATGTTAATGTCAATTTCAAAAATATATCAGACACTTTTAGCCAAACTGGTCACACCGTGCGTTGTATTGAGATGCAGTCATTACGTACACCTCAAAATTTGATCATGGATCGTTGTCCTATTGTATCAAAATAATCATAATTCATTTGATCAGTTTTCTGTATGTCACTTTTGTTGTTTTATAATGTTTATGTCAATTTAAAACTAATATCAGACACTTTTAGCCATACCGGTCACACTGTGCATCAGATTGAGGTTTGGTTGATTCATACACATAAAAAATGACTCATGGATTGTTTTCCTAAAGTATCAAAACAATCCGAATGTGTTTTCTATTTATTCCATATGTCAGAAGTGTTGTTTTCTAATGTTAATTTAAATTTGAAACTTATATCTAACACTTTTAGCCATATCGGTCACACCGTTTATCAAATTGATGTCTGGTCGATTATTACACCACAAAAATATCTAATGGATTGTTTTCCTAAACTATCAAACCTATCTGAATGCATTTTCTTGGTTTTTTTGTCACTTGTGTTGTTTTCTAAAATTAATGTCAATTTCAAACTGATATCAGAAACATTTATCCATACCGGTCACACCGTGCGTCGGATTGAGGTGTGGTTGATTTGTACATGTCATAGATGATTCATGGATAGTTTTTGTAAAATATAAAAACAATATGAACGTTTTTTCTTGGTATACCTGTAACGATCCGTCCTAGGGGCCCATACCGTGACTACCCCAAACCCTCCTTCTATAGGCCATGGGCTGGCGACTAGCACCAAGGCTTAAATCCCGGTAAAAAGGGAATGCATTTCCTTTGTAGAGTAAACTAATACATAGAGTAAACAAGCATTATAAGTAAAAACTAAGTAAAAGCTGGTACAAGAGTATGTGCGGAAAAGTAAGTGGGCCAGTATACAAACCCAAACTGAAAGAAAAGTACAACTCGAAAGGGAAAACACCAACTGAAGGTAAAGCCGCAACGACGAGCTGTCCACTAGGAATCCCACCTGAAAGGTGGGTACAGAAAGCCTCCACTGCTCTTCGGGTCCTGCCTACCGCTCCGAGTACGTCCCGCCCAGTGGTCTACCTCCAGGTACCGTCCTGCTCTGCAAGCCTCCACCACGATCAGCGTTGTCTGTCGTCTGCAACCAACACAACGTAGTGTGGGCATAGCCCGTGCAGGGGTGAGTATAAGCTATTCAGTAGGGACCCCAAGACCCCCGAAGGTCTCCCAAAATCCACAAAGGATAAACCACAAAGGACAGATACAATCACAAAATAACAACTGACACTGCTTAGGTATATGCCCATACATATACCTAAGTCATCATTTCCATTACGCTCCAACCTCCGAGCCCAAGTACAACCCAGTCCACACAGGAAAGCATACGTATTCCACACAGGGAAGCAAAATGTAATCCACACAGGATAGAACAACACAATCCACATAGAAAAAAGTAAACAAGATTTATCCCACACAGGTATACTTCTTCGAAAGATAATAGAGATGATCACTGATCCATCTAAGTCGTCAGACCAACAAAGGATCGATAGGTACTAACCCCCGCAATGACCCACACAGGATCGGACCCACACATGATCTGTAGGCGCTGGCTCACACAGAACCACTGAGCGCTGACCCACACAGGATCGGAGCCACACAAGATCGGTAGCACTGATCCACACAGGATCGTTTAGTGCTGTAGACGTCATCGTCGAATCCTCTGAGGATCTCTGCACAGTCGTCGTCGTAGTCACAGTAGTAGTCGCAGCCAGCTCTAGGGTTCCCGCACACAGCAAACTCGTTTGGGAGGGTCCGATCCATGAGTCGAGAGGCTGATACATCAAATGACACATAGTCCAGAGTTGATGTATCCAAAAGTTCTCTATCATCAACAGGAACTCAACGTCACAGACGATGCGTCAATCGGACGCCCGGTCTGAGAGTTATTGGCTTTTTCGTTCCAGTGGCCGGGTTGGTTTTTAAGGCAAAACAAACCCGACCGTACTCCATCTATGTCCAAACCTCGGGCGGAGTAAGCCAAAAGATCCGTCTCACGAAGTGGAAACTAACAAAGTCTACGGCACGTCATTCGGACGTCCGGAGCTTAAGATATGAGCGTTTCCGCTCCGAGGGCCCGGTTGGTTTCATGTACGAACCAACCCGGCCGAATTAAAAGTATTCCGAAACCATGAGTGTGATATACCGAAACGCCCGTCTCGATTCACAGAACGCATCGCAACTGACAGTGCGTCGATCGAAGGTCTGTATCCCAAGTTATGTGAAAAAGACCGAAGACGGTCCGAAAACGGGGGATTCGGGCCCGGACCGACCTGGCCCGAGACCCCCCCCCCCCCCGGTCGGCCCGAACCGGCCAGGAAACCGGCCCTTCTTGGGCACAGCACGCTGGCCAGCTGGGCGATGGCCGATCCTTCCTCCCTCGCCGACACCGGTGGCCCGGAACCGGCCGCCGGTCACCCTGCTCCGCCGCGGCCCGGAACTGGCTGCGACTTGGTTCGTTCAGCGCGGTGCGACGGCACCGCGCCCTTCCGCCGCGGCCCTGATCCGGCCGCGGTGTATTCGGTTTTCTTCGACGTGGTGTGACGGCGTCACGTCCTTGTTCAACTTCACGGCGCGGCGCGACGGCGCCGCACATTACATGCCGTATGATCCCGTGTGGTGCGACGACACCACGACTTTCCGTCCCAACCACAAATAATTAAACAAGGATAAAGGAGGAGGGTCGGCCGTGATTGTGTGCTTCGGCCCCCTCTCGTTAACCGATAACATTTGGTCGTATAACTACGAAAAATGACAAACTTGAAATCACGAACGAAAATAATTAAATAACCCCCTACCTTGATAAAAGAGATAACAATCGTCGGCGTCGCAAAGCGAGGATTCGAAGACGTTGATGGAGATTTCGTCGCGGAAAACCATCGTGAAAAGAGACGTCACGGAAGAAAAACGTCGTGGATGTAGACGTCACGTCGCTGGTCGGTGTCGCGGATGATGGTCTCCGAGGGCTCGGCGCTCCACGTCGGAGATCATTCGTTCTTTGCATTCTTCGTCAAAGAGAAAGAAGAACTCAAGACATCCTTAGCTTTTTCTCCAAGGCTCTCAAACAACTAAACACACCAACCAAATAAAATAAGTTCTTAACGTATTTTATTAACACAAAAAGGGTTTTTAAATTCAAGTGTTTGAATTCCATATTAACTCACCTCATTAATTCCAGAAGTTAATAAACTTAAGCTATCAAAATTAAAAGAGAGTTGAGGGGGGTTAGAGGATATGAAGGGGTGGGGTTCGTGTGGGCCCCACCACCCTCATATCCTCCCAAGGGAGGTTGGGTAGTTACCCAACTTCCATCCAAAGGATTAAACACTTCAAGTAAAAATAAAAATTGTTTTTAAATTTTTATTTTTAACTTCCACAATTTTTATCAACTTTTCTCGTGCAAACGCAAATCCGGGTTAAGCGTTCCTAAGAAATTACCGGCGATGCGGTTCCATTGGTTCCCTCGGAATTAGATTCTGAGCACCCGTTCATAAGATTGGAATTCATGCTCGTTCGTTCACTGAACGTACCCGAGCTAAGCATCGGATAGAAATTCCGGGTATACCGGGCCTCTGAATCAAGTGTCGTCTGAAACTGCGTTATTGTAAAATCCCAAAGAAAATTAAGAAAAAAAATTCCTTTAATTTTATGGGTCTTTACAGTACCATATATCAGTAGTGTTGTTTTCTAAAGTTAATGTCAATTTCAAACTGATATCAGACACTTTTAGCCATACCGGTCACACCGTGCATCGGATTGAGGTAAGGTCAATTCGTACATGTCAAAAATGACTCATGTATCATTTCCTTAAGTATAAAAACAATCCAAACCCATTTTCTCAGTTTCTCATATGTCACTTGTGTTTTTTTCTAAAGTTAATGGTGATTTCAAACAGATATCGTACACTTTTAGCTATACCAGTCATACAGTGCATCAGATTGAGGTGCAATCAATTCATTCACCTAACAAATGACTCATTGATCGTTTTTCTAAAGTATCAAAAAATCGGAATGCGTTTGATCAGTTTTTCATATTTAACTTGTCTTGAATTCTAAAGTTAATGTCAATTTCAAATTGATATCAGACCCTTTTTTCCATACCGGTCACACCGTGCGTCGGAATAAGGTGTGGTTGATTCGTAAACATCACAAATGACTCATGGATCATTTTACTAAAGTATAAAAATAATATGAACACACTTTCTTGGTTTTCAGTATGTCAGTACTGTTGTTTTCTAATGATAATGTCAATATCAAACGAATATCAGACACTTTTAGCCATACCGGTGACAACGTGCGTCAGAATGAGGTGCGCTCAATTCTAACATGTCAAAAAATGACTCGTGGTTCATTGTCCTAAATTATAAAAACAATCCGAACGCGTTTTCTTGGTTTTTCATAGGTCACTTTTGTTGTTTTCTAAATTTAATTTCAATTTCAAACTGATATCAGAAACTTTTAGCCATACCGGTCACACCGTGCGTCGAATTGAGGTGAAGATGATTTGTACACATCAAAAATGACTCATAGATCGTTTTCCAAATGTATCAATACAATCTAAATGCGTTTTCTCAGTATTCCATTTGTCAGTATTGTTGTTATCTAATGTTAATGTCGATTTCAAACTAATTTCAAACACTTTTAGCCATACCGGTCACACCCTGCGTTGGATTGAGGTGCGGTTGATTTTTACACGTCACAAATTATTCATATATCGTTATCCTAGAGTATCAAAACAATCCCAACACGTTTTATTGGTTTTTTTATGGGACTTGTGTTGTTTTCTATTGATAATTTCAATTTTAAACTAATATCAGTCACTTTTAGCCATACAGGTCACACCGTGCATAAGATTGAGGTGTAGTTGATTCGTACACCACAAAAATGTCACATGGATTATTTTCCTAAAGTATCAAAATAATCCGAATGTGTTTTCTTGGTTTTCCATATGTCAGTATTTCATAAGAGTTTCTCATTAATTTATTCATTACTAGAAACTCAGATCATGTATAAAATCATATTTCATAATCAAAGGATATGAAACATTAGAAAGGGTGATCATAGATTCTCAATAACTGTAATCAAGGGAGATATCAATGATCATATGAAGATAACATAAGTATTATGAATTCACCTTCATTTTCTTATTTGTTTACATTGTTCTATCGGGTATGCTATCCATTCGTTTCTAAACAAATCTAAATCAATTCTTGAATTGGAATTTTTTCAACAGTCATAGCAATACAAAAAAAATATAAATACACTAAGGATTAATAATTATTTTAAATGAACTAGTAATTATTTTCAAAAATACCTCTTCAGGGATGCTAGTTTGTTCATGAAATATGATCTCTTTCATCAATTTATCCACATAATAACCACAGTCCTTTCCATTTGTTTGTTTCAGACACTACAAAAACATCGAGTAAAATAAGTAATATGTTTCGATAGGTATTTGGCTAGTGAAATATAATTATACATACACTAATACTTGTCCATTTTTAGATCTCATGCGCCTTGTCGTCCTTAGAGCCTGGATTCATTCCAGCCTTTAGATGATATTCATACACTGCCCTATAATAATAGAATCCTCATTAAAAGATAATATAAATTATATAACTAGATATTTAGTTCTAAAATATTGGATCTAGTGTATTAAAAATTGATAATTTCCATCATGTGTGGTCAGTTTGTTGGATTAACATGCAGTGAATCCAAAAAATAAATTTTTGGAGTATCCAAATTGAATGCAATGAGCATCCTATGCTGCCTAAAAACATAAAAAGGAAAATTAATGATAGAAATGGAAATATAATTGATATGATTAAAATGTAGAGTTTTACCCATATAATGTTGGTATTAAAAATAGCCTTTCATTCATAATTTTGCATTGAAACGTTCAGAGAATGTTTGACATTAATTCAGCCTGAAAATCAGAATCTATTTCTTTTTGTTGTGGAGAGATGGTGTGAGGAATAACCTGTCCAAATTTGTATTCACGAGAAGCCCCTTCAATTGTTTTTCATATATACGCCTGTGAAGAATAGAAAATTTATTTATCCATAATTATAATATTATATCAGCTTCTGTAAAATCAAATCATGAAAACATACCTCATGTATTAATTTATAACTAAGGCGACTAGCTAGTTGTATGTGATGATTTCAGCTACAACGGTAGCCCTAACAAAATATAATGTTTCCTCTCCATACATATCTTTTTCACAAAAAATTGTGTGATTATTTCCTCCTTTCAATTTTGTATCCACATGATATTTCAATGCTATTAAATGTGGATATAGAACTTGCGGAGTGAAGGTTCCCTTAGTAGATAGTTTTGATCAGTTGGTTGATCATTTTGAGTCATTATTTCATTTTAGCTCCTTCATTTTTCCCTTATATAATAAAATTCATCAGTTCATCCCCTTTCTAATTAAATTTTAAATGTTTTACTTGAAAAAATGAATTGGAAATGAATACCTCCTGGTCGACATGTTTTTTTACAAGATTTGACGGCCATGTAATAAATATTCCTACAGCTTTTTCAACCGTATGAATGTCGTCATCATAATTTGGAATGGGTAGCTCGGCACTCGCATCATGAGATACGTTAATTGACACATTTACATAACCGGTTGGAAGTGGTCTAGAGTGTACCATGTCATTCTACATATTGAACATCGTATCCCTCTCTACATAGTGATGGGTGGGAGTTGAAAGAATTAAATCACAGTCATTTTCATCCTGTAGATTATCAATACGTGAATGGTATTGATGTCTATGTCATTCAAATTTCATAGAAACAGATATTAGAACATTGATTACCTCGGTTAAGACATGTATTTGAGAGGATTGGGTAACCTCAAGCTGGTGGGGGGTGGGGCGGGTTGTTCTTGATTTGTATCTTCTCTTCGCATGTCCCCCATAAAAGTTTATAGCACCCCTCCCTGACATTGTAATTTTTATTCAAGGTTTTCTACTGTATATCTCATAATTTACATTTCTTTAGTTTGTTCCTCCTCTTTTTTTTCTTAATATATGTCTGGGGTGTAACGCCCCGACCCTAGTTACCCAGAGTCGGTGCATTATTACATAACATTGGCATGATCATGAGAAAGATCAAGTCTCGAAAGACCGATTAGTTTAGTAGCCTTGGAATAACTAGATACATCCATAAATTTTTACATTACATCATAAAAAAAACATCTTGTCTTCATATCCCCTCATACTATCCCTGTAGGTCATTCATAAATTACTTCTTCATAATCCTGGGAAAAAAAAATAAAACATTGAAAGGGGTGAGCTTGGATGCTCAGTAAGGATAACATTATAGCAGAAGCTTTCATAAATAAGCATAAACACTTAAGGCAATTTATAACTAAAACAAAAGCCTTTTAAACTTGAACTTCAGCATAAAATGGCAAAGGTAAAATGAAATAATGCCATTTACTTACTCACATGGATATTCTACTAGTCGAATGATCACATGCAATATCAATAACCACTTTCATAATGATGGAATGCATAATGCCAGACTATCATAACCACATAGCCAAGGCCTCGTGCCAAGACTACAAATAAGATTTTTCCAAGGCCTTGTGCCAAGACACTAGTTTGTCTCATGAGACCTACCGATGCATCGAGGAGCTATAGCGGGCTCCACCCGTCACTTATTAAGTCCAATGCATTCCTCGTATGAATAGGTTTAAGCATAAAATAAACATTCGTATTAAAACTAGTATACGAAATGTCAATACTTTAACCACAAACCATGAATGGTATAAAAATAGAACATCCACAGTCAAACATAACTCATTTGATACAATATGGAAGATTGTATTGTATCACATTAACCTCAATCATGAATAATGAAGGATGTTGACATAAATGAAAGTAATCATCAAAACTATTTGAGATAAATATCCCCCTTTTCTTGAAAACATTTAAAAGTCACACTATTTGTCAAGAAGCCATTTAAAAGTAGATTTTTGAATCAAAGTGTCCCATACCACTTTGAAACTTTTTAAAAGGAGTTTAAATTTGTAAACTTTAATGTCCATATAAATAAATCCTTAAAACCATTTTTTAAAACATGGACATTAATGAGAAAGATTTAGATGAATAAGTATTTAAATCATTTTAAAAATGGTATTTTAGTTAGAGATTCCAACCAAAAGAGACACTTGAATACAAATAATTGTGGTAATCAAAACTTTGTAATATCATGAGAATAAAGGGATTCATGATATACTATGTCAGAGTACGTTATATACACCACATAAAAGTGATTTGGTGTATATCAACAAAGAAGTCTCAATGGAATGTAAATTGAGATGAAATCTCTTGTAAAGGTTGTATCCTTAGGTTAAGGATAAATCAATGACATAATTATGTGTGACAAATATAAATACACTAAATATGATTGGATATTCAGTGTAAAACAATCAAAGGACATTCACACATATTCTTGTAAAAACAATACCAACGAATTGGACGTTTAACTCAACAAATGGAGAATGAGTTAAAATTACTCTTATCAAATTCATATCAATGACTTGAGAATTACCAATGGAGTGATTATGTGCATCAAACTTATATCCACAGGAAGGGGAGTGGAAATTATGACATAATCAAATGAATAGTGATTCCACACATAATCTTGGGGTAATATAATCAATGAAATATGTGTAAAGCCAAATGAGTGGAAATTGAAATCTCAAATTCCCTTATCAATTAGGTAACTTTCGAAACATACACCCATGAAAGAAGTATCATACCATGATGATGTAAATACCCATAAATTAAAGTATATTACACAATGAATACAATCATGGGCAGTACACATACACCACATGCAATAATTAAGTGGTGAACAATAGAATTCTCACGAAATTAAAAGTGAGATTAGAAAATCCCTTACATTGTACATTTTCCTTGGTCGATGGTAGGTTTACCTCCTGTATAATGGTGAAATAATTGTTATTGAATAATAAAAGAATCATTTACTTTAATATGATATCATATATGATCTTTTATCATTGATTTGTTAATAATATCTTAGAATTATCGTCATTTCGGGTGTTAACGGGTTCATTTTACTTTATATTCTTTGTTATGTGAGCCATATTCGTTATTAATGGGATGTATATTATTCATATCCAGAATGGTATCAAGTTATTAAACATAATTTTTAAATCATCAAATGATAATTATACTTGAATGGATACGATGGAGAATGAATCTCATCGCGTTCGTGGAGACGGTAGTCCGTACGTACGCACGAACGCTACTTCCATTTAATTTTTATTTTAAAAGAATCGAATCCAAATGATACATAGGTATATTACTATTCCAGTATAATATAATATTTTATATATGTTACTTAAGTTCATTAACACCATCCTTTATACGTTCCATGTGTGGTATGAACGAGTCATATCATTTTAAGGGGGCGGTAGTCCGCACTTCCTCAAATGAAATTATCGTATGTATATACAACATGAAACGAATAATGGTATGAAATAAAATGGAATTACAGAAGCTTATATATAAAATATATATCATTAAAATCATATTTAATTACAGTGCCATCATAATGGCCACCATGAGAGGCGGTAAGATGTATTTGAACAATCATCGTTTCGTGAGGCGTTAGTTTGCCATCCACTGAAACATTATGTTCATCATCCATTAGATGGAGTTGTGTGTATGTGTAGATTGAATCATTCTTATAACAACATCCTAGTATATTGAGGATACTGGTGTTGTTACAGAAGAAAGGAAATAAAAAGAGTTTGGGGGTTGGAGAAGGAAAATAAATGAAAATAATTTAAGAGAAAACGTTACCTTTAATTTAGGTAACTCACTTTGGTTGGAACCAAAGGACTTGTTGAAATGCTTTCTGCCTAAGGGGAAGCTTCAAGGAGGAGGAGAGGGATGTGGGTAGCTTAGTTGGGCAGAGTTTGGACGAGCCAAGTGGCTTGATAGGTGTGACGAAATGAGAAGGAGGAGTGCCCTTTTATAAGAGGGGTGAGGGGCACCTTTGGAAAAGCTAGAAATATTAATTTATAATAAATTCATATTCGGTTTCCAATGGCTCAAAAGTAGATTATTCAAAGTCTAAGGTGGGGATAGGTCGAAAACCACTCAACCAATAGAATTTAGACAGGTTTGGGTACTTATATTAACCTTATCTTTAAGTATTAACTCTAAGTTAATTAGTTTCACTTTTACAATGTCTCCTTGTATTTTTATATAATATGGTTAATAAACTTACTATATACATCCAAGCGACCCAAAAGTGGTCCATTAATGATGAACCTATCCTGATATAAGACTTTTGTCCGAACCTTAGATTTTAATGAATTTAATATCAATTAATAATATAATATTTGTTTTAAGAACTCTTTTATGTCAATTTTGACACTATTCAATAGTTAATTTTTTTGAAACTCATAACAGATTGATTACTTCGAAAAAAGTAAATTAAATCAATCCTAATATATCATATTATTCTAGAAAATTAGTTTAATTCATTAAAAGTTTCATATTATATTTTTTTGGGTATTTATAATATCAATTATTTTAATTTTTCACTATTATAGTAATTACTGCATCATCATTGTGTCATAAATAAAATAAATTATTTAATGTCTAAAAATTATAAATAAAATATCATCATGTAGGAAATATTTTTACCTTTCTAATGAATATTTATAATCGAAAATCCAACATGTATAACCCTATGTAAAAATTGTTCTTCTAAAAGATGTAAGCTTATTCCATTTTTATTTTTATTTTAACTTTATTAATATAATGTGTCCCTACCACATACAAGTGGCCTCAAGGGGTCCCCAAATTGACCCAAGGATGCCCATGGTCGGGTATTTGTCCACCAATAAGGTTAGGACACGTTTTAGGGTAATTTTGTATTATTATAATATTATTTTTTTTAACCCTTATTTACCGGATTTACCCTTTAACCATGGTAAATAAAATATTTACCACAGTAACTATTCAAAATGTCTAAAAATAAAAGTTACCTATTTACACAATTTGAACATCCTGATTCCAAATATGGAATCTATTTTCCTAAATTCAAAACACAGAAGTGGCAGAAATTAATTTAAAATTAATTCCCGCTGTCAAAACAAAAAGCGTGTTTTTAAGAGATAATAACTATCAAAAGATTGACACTTGTTTATGTTCGGTTTAATTGTAAAATTATGTCCAATGACCAACATTATATTAAATGGTAAAAATATATTCTAAATATACTTTAAAACCACTCAAATTCATAATTTATCACTATTAATTATTTTGATTAAAAAAGTTGTTTTTAAATAAAATTTAGTAATTTTCACTATTCATCAAAATATGAAAGTTATCCGAAAAGTACCAAAATTTCACCTTAGGCTAAATTCGATATTCCGAATCCAAAAATGAAGTCCATTTTAAAATATAAAATATACATAATTTCAAAATTTAGGTATTACTATCCATAACGGTTAGTTTGATCGGTTGTGGTGTGTGTTAAAACTCGAAGTTGCGTACAACACACGCTACTATTTTATTCAAAGGAAAGCGTACCGTGTAAGCTTGGGATGTTTCATTTTAAATTTTTTGATGTCCCCATTTAGTCAAAAAGTTTGAAATAATTTATTTAAAAAGGGTTCACTATTAAAAGTTGGTAAAACTACAATACTGAAGATGAATTTGTTCTTACATTATGTCTAAGAAACTCATAATATGGATTCTAAAATTATAAGGATTATATAAAGTTTAAAATTTAGTTAATACTATTCATAACCTTTTTTGAACGGCTTGTTTGGTGAGTCATGGTGCGCTTGAACTCGGTGTTGCGTGTAGTGCATGTTATTGAATTATTTTGAAGAAATAACACACTATGAAATCTTGGGGTGTTACATTCTCCCCTCCTTCAATAAATTGCGTCCTCGCAATTTGAAATTGTTCTTAGAAAATAAAAGGTTGAAGATAGAAAATATATTTGTGGGAAAACCCACATCGGAAATTGGTTTACTAAAATTTAGTCTTAATATGAGGAAAAGAGAAATGAAAGGGTCACCACCAAATTATGATCTCGATTAGGAGAACATTGGTGGCAATTAGAGACATATAATTGGAGGAAAAATGTAAATATTTATAGGTAGTGGTTGAGGTCATCAATCACAAACAAGTATAAAATTGAGGTCCTTAAACTCATCAATCTATGATGATTTGAAGTACCATCGGTTCAACAAAATATAGGGTATTGGGATCACACATTTTTTACATTTCAAAATATCTTAGTTGAAATCCCACATCGAAAAATGAATTAATGAGGCTTCTATTTAAAATAAAGAGTGGAAAGTATGAAGTTTACTGAAAATAACACATACTAGGGTTCCATGTAGGAAAATATGGATATGGAGGAGAAATCTAACCATCAATTATCTGATGGAGAGTGGTAGAGAACATGGCTATGAAAAGGCCAACAATCCCAAAGCCATAAATTAGTGATGATTTAAGGTACCATCTAGGACAACATTTTTTTTCAAAGTTACATTACATAAGGAAGAGGAATTCATTTATGATATTGACTAAGAACATTATGAGATATACTTAAATTTTAAGTAGATTTTCATTCTTTAATAAATTTCCACCACTAACTCAATTTTTTTTAAACGATGAGTATTCAAGAAGACTTGGTCACACTGGAAGAGCTAGAATAAACTTCTATAGAATCACATGATCCATTCAGGATAAACCATATATTTACATTGTCTTTGAAGATTAATCAAAACCAAAATGGTTAGTGAATGATCTAATGATCCCCCAAAAGGATATTCATTGAGATAAATATGCACTAATCTTAATTTCTAAAATTAAACCAACAATACCCCAAAGTTAAATAGATACCATTCAATAACCAATTGTCCTTAAAATCCTTTAATATAATCCAAACTAATATTGAAACCCAAAACATAGAAGAATTTGATTATGTAGTCTCCCATGTTACATTGTATCTCCAAATTACATCAAATACTCTTAAAGTCACATACTTAAAAGTAATCAACATCATCACATATTCTCTGTTATAGGTTAATCATTTCCATAAATAACCCAAATCACTATAAATCAACAATAAAAATGTAGATAAAAATCCACCATTACTCTACAAATGAAACCTCATTGTATTCTATTTTCCTTGGGCATATAGTGTTCCTAACAAAACGAACATCTTCCAAAATAACATTTATCACTTAATCACCAAATCATTTTCCTATACCAAGGGTATTCATTTGATAAGACATAAGAACCCAAATCATCTTATTATTGATCAATAAAATCATTTAACAAAAAAAATAGTCACACTAACCAGGGACTTCACGTAGTCCAGTGGTAGACGATAAATCCCAATCACACTTTGGTTGTGGGTTCGATTCCCACAGCTTTGTCCGACGCGACGGGTTGTCACACGGTCTACGTGTTGTCCTTTTTCAAAAACTATATTCTATAATATTACCAAAATGAGATAAATTCTTCAAAATAACAAAATTTAACCACAAATGTTATATCATACTTTGCATTTTCATCCCAAATTATAATAACTTATCATTTTCTCAAACCCCAATGATCATATAAAACCAAATGGTTATTTATATCTATATCCACAAGGGAAGAGACAATTCTTCCTCAAATATCATTCTCACATGGCAAACTGTGGGGTTACAAATACAAGAGAAAATTATTCCAAAGTAAACCCATCAACAAGGAGTGCTAATACTTTTTAAATTTTTATCCAACCATTTATTTCCACATATCTTCTTCTTTGACCAAGAAAATATCCTATAGAATAGGACATTCACTCGGGTAATGGCCAGGTCCCCTACATTTACGACAAATGACTGTAAATGGACTCTTGGTACCATTTTTATCTTCTTCCATAGTACTCTTCATTTTTCTTCGGCAATTCTTCACTTTATGTCCTTCCTTCCCGCACGTAAAACATTTCGTTGTCCCATTGAGACACTTTCCTGGGTGTCTCTTTCCACAATTCCTGCATGATGAAAATTGAGGTTTCTTTTCTCCATGGTCTCCATTGCTGGAGATCTTATCATTTATCACCTTTCTCTTCCTTGTTGAGTCTGGGAGTTGGTTAATATATATGTTGTTGATCATATTTTTGGAAAACTGATTTGGCATAAAGACGATATCTTTTACGCCTATCAACATTCCATTTTGTTGCTCATTTCCACCACTGTTCCCAATTTGTATATCATTCTCAAAGTCACTATGACTTCCTTGGAATCCATCCATTGACTAAAACCAGAAAGCATTGTGTGAGTAATAGTAGTCGTAAAATCATTTAGAGATTAAAATGTCACCATATTCTCAATTTGAAACATATTAGGATTAACCAAGGTCATTTACTCTCATCTTATGTATATATTACTTAAATCGGTTTGTAAAGAAAATGTAAATTATCCTAAGCATATCCCCCGGGAGTGTCGTAACCAAGAGTGCAGCAAGGCCCGTTGTCGTGCACCAGTTCCCGTTCGAGTCTAGCTCAAAGCGGTGTTTTTGGGTTTTACCCCTAGGTACATCTGTGCCAGAGCCGCCTCTACCTGCTCGTATCCAGACAGGGATGTATTTCTCAGAAAACTCACAAAATCTCTACAATACCAAAATTCTAGGAAGTTCTTTTATACTAATCCTCAAAGTTCATCTTAGGTCTACGTGCTCTAATCAGAGTTTATCTAAATCTAGCTACCAAGGTTTGTACTAAACTTCCTCTGATACCAACTGTAACGCCCCGACCCTAGTTACCCAGAGTCGGTGCATTATTACATAACATTGGCATGATCATGAGAAAGATCAAGTCTCGAAAGACCGATTAGTTTAGTAGCCTTGGAATAACTAGATACATCCATAAATTTTTACATTACATCATAAAAAAAACATCTTGTCTTCATATCCCCT
This sequence comes from Viscum album, assembly GCA_963277665.1. Taxonomy (NCBI): domain Eukaryota; kingdom Viridiplantae; phylum Streptophyta; class Magnoliopsida; order Santalales; family Viscaceae; genus Viscum; species Viscum album. The sequence goes on from OY728161.1 coordinate 1,560,932,542, forward strand.
CATACTCTCCCTGCAGGTCATTCATAAATTACTTCTTCATAATCCTGGGAAAAAAAAAATAAAACATTGAAAGGGGTGAGCTCGGATGCTCAGTAAGGATAACATTATAGCAGAAGCTTTCATAAATAAGCATAAACACTTAAGGAAATTTATAACTAAAACAAAAGCCTTTTAAACTTGAACTTCAGCATAAAATGGCAAAGGTAAAATGAAATAATGCCATTTACTTACTCACATGGATATTCTACTAGTCGAATGATCACATGCAATATCAATAACCACTTTCATAATGATGGAATGCATAATGCCAGACTATCATAACCACATAGCCAAGGCCTCGTGCCAAGACTACAAATAAGATTTTGCCAAGGCCTTGTGCCAAGACACTAGTTTGTCTCATGAGACCTACCGATGCATCGAGGAGCTATAGCGGGCTCCACCCGTCACTTATTAAGTCCAATGCATTCCTCATATGAATAGGTTTAAGCATAAAATAAACATTCGTATTAAAACTAGCATACGAAATGTCAATAATTTAACCACAAACCATGAATGGTATAAAAATAGAACATCCACAGTCAAACATAACTCATTTGATACAATATGGAAGATTGTATTGTATCACATTAACCTCAATCATGAATAATGAAGGATGTTGACATAAATGAAAGTAATCATCAAAACTATTTGAGAGAAATATCCCCCTTTTCTTGAAAACATTTAAAAGTCACACTATTTGTCAAGAAGCCATTTAAAAGTAGATTTTTGATTCAAAGTGTCCCATACCACATTGAAACTTTTTAAAAGGAGTTTTAATTTGTAAACTTTAATGTCCATATAAATAAATCCTTAAAACCATTTTTTAAAACATGGACATTAATGAGAAAGATTTAGATGAATAAGTATTTAAATCATTTTAAAAATGGTATTTTAGTTAGAGATTCCAACCAAAAGAGACACTTGAATACAAATAATTGTGGTAATCAAAACTTTGTAATATCATGAGAATAAAGGGATTCATGATATACTATGTCAGAGTACGTTATATACACCACATAAAAGTGATTTGGTGTATATCAACAAAGAAGTCTCAATGGAATGTAAATTGAGATGAAATCTCTTGTAAAGGTTGTATCCTTAGGTTAAGGATAAATCAATGACATAATTATGTGTGACAAATATAAATACACTAAATATGATTGGATATTCAGTGTAAAACAATCAAAGGACATTCACACATATTCTTGTAAAAACAATACCAACGAATTGGACGTTTAACTCAACAAATGGAGAATGAGTTAAAATTACTCTTATCAAATTCATATCAATGACTTGAGAATTACCAATGGAGTAATTATGTGCATCAAACTTATATCCACAGGAAGGGGAGTGGAAATTATGACATAATCAAATGAATAGTGATTCCACACATAATCTTGGGGTAATATAATCAATGAAATATGTGTAAAGCCAAATGAGTGGAAATTGAAATCTCAAATTCCCTTATCGATTAGGTAACTTTCGAAACATACACCCATGAAAGAAGTATCATACCATGATGATGTAAATAACCATAAATTAAAGTATATTACACAATGAATACAATCATGGGCAGTACACATACACCACATGCAATAATTAAGTGGTGAACAATAGAATTCTCACGAAATTAAAAGTGAGATTAGAAAATCCCTTACATTGTACTTTTTCCTTGGTCGATGGTAGGTTTACCTCCTTTATAATGGTGAAATAATTGTTATTGAATAATAAAAGAATCATTTACTTTAATATGATATCATATATGATCTTTTATCATTGATTTGTTAATAATATCTTAGAATTATCGTCATTTCGGGTGTTAACGGGTTCATTTTACTTTATATTCTTTGTTATGTGAGCCATATTCGTTATTAATGGGATGTATATTATTCATATCCAGAATGGTATCAAGTTCTTAAACATAATTTTTAAATCATCAAATGATAATTATACTTGAATGGATACGATGGAGAATGAATCTCATCGCGTTCGTGGAGACGGTAGTCCGTACGTACGCACGAACGCTACTTCCATTTAATTTTTATTTTAAAAGAATCGAATCCAAATGATACATAGGTATATTAATATTCCATTATAATATAATATTTTATATATGTTACTTAAGTTCATTAACACCATCCTTTATACGTTCCATGTGTGGTATGAACGAGTCATATCATTTTAAGGGGGCGGTAGTCCGCACTTCCTCAAATGAAATTATCGTATGTATATACAACATGAAACGAATAATGGTATGAAATAAAATGGAATTACAGAAGCTTATATATAAAATATATATCATTAAAATCATATTTAATTATAGTGCCATCATAATGGCCACCATGAGAGGCGGTAAGATGTATTTGAACAATCATCGTTTCGTGAGGCGTTAGTTTGCCATCCACAGAAACATTATGTTCATCATTCATTAGATGGAGTTGTGTGTATGTGTAGTTTGAATCATTCTTATAACAACATCCTAGTATATTGAGGATACTGGTGTTGTTACAAAAGAAAGGAAATAAAAAGAGTTTGGGGGTTGGAGAAGGAAAATAAATGAAAATAATTTAAGAGAAAACGTTACCTTTAATTTAGGTAACTCACTTTGGTTGGAACCAAAGGACTTGTTGAAATGCTTTCTGCCTAAGGGGAAGCTTCAAGGAGGAGGAGAGGGATGTGGGTAGCTTAGTTGGGCAGAGTTTGGACGAGCCAAGTGGCTTGATAGGTGTGAAGAAATGAGAAGGAGGTGTGCCCTTTTATAAGAGGGGTGAGGGGCACCTTTGGAAAAGCTAGAAATATTAATTTATAATAAATTCATATTCGGTTTCCAATGGCTCAAAAGTTGATTATTAAAAGGCTAAGGTGGGGATAGGTCGAACACCACTCAACCAATAGAATTTAGATAGGTTTGGGTACTTATATTAACCTTATCTTTAAGTATTAACTCTAAGTTAATTAGTTTCACTTTTACAATGTCTCTTTGTATTTTTATATAATATGGTTAATAAACTTACTATATACATCCAAGCGACCCACAAGTGGTCCATTAATGATGAACCTATCCTGATATAAGTCTTTTGTCCGAACCATAGATTTTTAGGAATTTAATATCAATTAATAATATAATATTTGTTTTAAGAACTCTTTTATGTCAATTTTGACACTATTCAATAGTTGATTTTTTTGAAACTCATAACAGATTGATTACTTCGAACAAAGTCAATTAAATCAATCCTAATATATCATATTATCCTAGAAAATTAGTTTAATTCATTAAAAGTTTCATATTATATTTTTTTGGGTATTTATAATATCAATTATTTTAATTTTTCACTATTATAGTAATTACTGCATCATCATTGTGTCATAAATAAAATAAATTATTTAATGTCTAAAAATTATAAATAAAATATCATCATGTAGGAAATATTTTTATATTTCTAATTAATATTTATAATCGAAAATCCAACATGTATATCCCTATGTAAAAATTGTTCTTCTAAAAGATGTAAGCTTATTCCATTTTTATTTTTATTTTAACTTTATTAATATAATGTGTCCCTACCACATACAAGTGGCTCCAAGGGGTCCCCAAATTGACCCAAGGATGCCCATGGTCGGGTATTTGTCCACCAATAAGGTTAGGACACGTTTTAGGGTAAGTTTGTATTATTATAATATTATTTTTTTTAACCCTTATTTACCGGATTTACCCTTTAACCATGGTAAATAAAATATTTACCACAGTAACTATTCAAAATGTATAAAAATAAAAGTTACCTATTTACACAATTTGAACATCCTGATTCCAAATATGGAATCCATTTTCCTAAATTCAAAACACAGAAGTGGCAGAAATTAATTTAAAATTAATTCCCGCTGTCAAAACAAAAAGCGTGTTTTTAAGAGATAATAACTATCAAAAGATTGACACTTGTTTATGTTCGGTTTAATTGTAAAATTATGTCCAATGACCAAAATTATATTAAATGGTAAAACTATATTCTAAATATACTTTAAAACCACTCAAATTCATAATTTATCACTATTAATTATTTTGATTAAAAAAGTTGTTTTTAATTAAAATTTTGTAATTTTCACTATTCATCAAAATATGAAAGTTATCCGAAAAGTACCAAAATTTCACCTTAGGCTAAATTCGATATTCCGAATCCAAAAATGAAGTCCATTTTAAACTATAAAATATACATAATTTCAAAATTTAGGTATTACTATCCATAACGGTTAGTTTGATCGGTTGTGGTGTGTGTTAAAACTCGAAGTTGCGTAAAACACACGCTACTGTTTTATTCAAAGGAAAGCGTACCGTGTAAGCTTGGGATGTTTCATTTTAAATTTTTTGATGTCCCCATTTAGTCAAAAAGTTTGAAATAATTTATTTAAAAAGGGTTCACTATTAAAAGTTGGTAAAACTACAATACTGAAGATGAATTTGTTCTTACATTATGTCTAAGAAACTCATAATATGGATTCTAAAATTATAAAGATTATATAAAGTTTAAAATTTAGTTAATACTATTCATAACCTTTTTTGAACGGCATGTTTGGTGAGTCATGGTGCGCTTGAACTCGGTGTTGCGTGTAGTGCATGTTATTGAATTATTTTGAAGAAATAACACACTATGAAATCTTGGGGTGTTACATGGGGTGTCACCCCAAAACCCACACCTCTGATGTGGCCATACATTTCTGTCTATTTCAAGGCCGCTGAATATATGTCTCCATATGGTGAAGGAATTGTTGATTCCTGTGACTATGTCAAATAGAAAATATGGGAAAATAAGTAATCATCGTGATGTCGTAGTTATTTAAAGAACAAAAGTTTATATTATGTCATACTTACACATGTTTCCCACACTTTTTGTGTCATTTAATCTACTAGTTTACCTTCTTTATTAACACGGGACTCCTTCTATAGCACATGGAGTGGGATGAAAGTGGATTGGGATTTTGATTCATCAATCTACAAATAAATATTGAAATAGGGTTACAGTTTATTTATACCACATAAAATTATTACACTAATTTTAAAAAATGTACAAATTGTTTTTCAATTGAAGCGTACCCCAGCCTTTCTTTACGGTAGGTGTATGCTGGTTTTGCTTCTCATTCCTTATTTTCAGCACTCAGTTGTTGTTTCATAAATAAAAAACTGTTATTGAAATGGATGAATACAAGCAACATTATACAACATTTTACCAAACACAATGTACCTAAAAAGTATACTCCACACGACGGTTGCAAAATGCATCCCACACTCCTTGGGATATCAAGTGTGCATAAATAAGAGGTGGGTGCGACATGATTTTTCCTTCGGCATCTTTCAGATGAAATTTCATTAAAATGGTTTGAAGGCCTCTATGAACCCTTCCTGCCAGTTTTAATACATATTCGATGTGTGAGACATCTATTATAAATGAACTCTACAAGAGATGATGTAGATATAGTCAATATTTTAGTATATTCATTTATTTTTTTTAATAAATTAAATAAATGATATCATAATGTTATTGTAATCTCTTCTGACATTAATGTTTCCCGCCCACTGACAACAAGGTTCCACTAGTCTATATCAATCGGCACGAGTTGCCAATTGACGATTCCAATGTAGCTACAAAACATTGCTTTGTTGGGGTTTACATGCTAGCCTCACTTATTCCATCACACCTCATATTTGATGCCATTTGCTTTAGCCTTAAGGATTTTGTCTAACATTGTCCAACTACAGCGCACATATAATTTTGTGCCGCCAGGGTTTCATTGGCCTACTGAAATCTTTTCACACTGGGAGGCTTGAGGGTGAAGGAATTTATGGAAGACAGGTAGTCACAATCAATATTACAGATCGGGAGCAGGCCCGACTTCGATTTTTGACAAACCCTTTCAAAAACATCATATTCCATTCAATGGGGTACATCCCGCTGTAATATACAAGGCCAAATAGTTGAATCTATCTCACCAAGTGGACCATCAAATGAAGCATCATATAAAAATTGAAGGCACGAAGAACATGTCTAATTCACATAATATGATGGCAATTTCTCTTTTCCTATTTCGCAATTTCATCAGGTCTATAACATTGCTGCATATAGCTTTGAATAAGAAACACAATTTCGTTAATGTATGGTAGAAATTCTTGGAACAAATGAAACGTAAAGCAATAGGAATGAGATCATCCATCAAAAAATGGTAGTCATGTGATTTCACACCTTTTAACATCAAATCGTTCATTGACACGAGGTTCCCGATATTTGAAAAATACCCCTCTTGAACCTTTACGTCATTCAAGAAGTTGAAAATCTGATATATCTCCTTCCTGTAAAGAGTGTATGCAACAGGAGGAATAAATGTTCAATTTTTACCCTTCACTGGTCCCAACTCTACTCGTATTCACATATCAACCATGTCCAACCTAGCCATAATTATATCTTTTGTCTTTCCAGGTGTATTTATAAACATGTCGTTGACACTATAAAATACATTTTTTCGACATGAATAACATCAAGAAAATAACTGACATATAGACAATTCCAAGATGGTAATTCAAAAACAACTCATCTATTTTTTCAACCGATTTTCATAAGGTTTTTCGATTCCTGTTTACCAAAAGTAGTTTTCACATTTTTAACATTCCCAAACAATTGATCGCCTCTTAGTTGAGACGATGAGGTCAGTTCTTCGGAGCATCCATCAAATGATGTCTTCCAAGTTCGGTACTTATGTCGTCGGGGTTGAAATTTGTGATGTCATAGAAACATGGTTTTCGATGAATGTTTCATCCTAATTGATTGTGTACCTTGTTCGCAAATGGTACACCCTTGGGTTCCTTTAATGTTATATCCTGAAAAATTTCTATAAGCAGGGAAGTCATTTATCATCCCGTACAATATAGATCTCAAAGGGAAATATTCTTTTTTGTAAGAATCATACAATATAACACTTGAATCCAAAAATAATTTCAAATCATCGATCAATGGATCTAAATAAGCATCAATATCATAACCCAGTTGTTTTGGTCCTGATATAAGCAATGATAACATGATTTATTTTCTTTTCATGCATAACCACGTTGGTAAGTTATAATTTACCAACATAACTGGCCATGTACTGTCACTGTTGCTTTGAAACCCAAAAGGATTCACTCCATCTGTAGATAACACAAGACGAAGGATTCTTGACTCGTTTCCAAATTCAGGATACTCATGATAAATTGACATCCAGTGAGGAGTGTCTTCCAGGTGACGTAATATCCCATCTATAATTCTTGTATCTACTTTCCATGTCAACTGTCCTTCACTCTCCTCACTTCCATATAGGCGACTAAACCTTGGAATTATTGGAATGTACCATTCAACATTAGTAGGGATGGAATCATCTTTATAGTATTGAGACGCACCATAGTCTGGGCATTCTATAGGTGATTTTTAGTCCTTGCGAAATGGTATACAAACATTTGAGCATGCGTGTATTCATTCAGAGATCATACCAATCAAGCATAACATTCATTTAGCATTGTATGTTTGGCTCGAGAGATCATTATCTTCTGGGAGAATGTCATTTAGGTGAGAAACTAGTTCCATAAAACTAGAAATACTCCACTCGTTTTCTTCTTTCAAATTATACAGCTTCAGTATGGCTCACAATGTTCTATATTTAGTGAAACCAACATACAATGTTGTATTTGCACAACTTTTTAACTTGTCAAACAATTTTGGGAAATCAAAAAGTTCATATTTGAGGGACCTTGTCATTTCCTCAATACAATATTCAACGTCATTCACATATGTAATCACATCCTCCATATGGTCATCTTCATTGCTAATACTTGTAATCATATCAGATCATCCATAAAACGCAGTGTTATCCCACACACTACCTTCATTCGTTGTTTCCCCTTGTTTATTCCAACATGTATAACTCTGATCTATTATGTGATATATCAAGTGTTCTTACATCTCTTCTGGACTAATTTGTTTTGAATAACAACAGCGTAAACACATACAAAGGATTTGAGAAGGGTCATATGCATGATCTTTTGCATACATGATAAACTCTTTCACACCTTATTCATACTCTTTTGTCAACTGATTGAAACTCATCCATTATTTATTTATATACACCCTATTTCAAATCCAAAGGATGGGTATATTGGTTAGGGGAGATGGAATATCAGTATAATTTAGATAAAGAACAAGATACTTGAAAAATGGTTGGTGGCGTGCTCATTAATTGGAAATCATGGGTGGTTCTTGGGTTTCATCCATTCTCTACCTCTCTTCGATCCCCCATGATGATGGGTGGTTCTTGAGAGTTTTTTATAGTGCATTATTGATTTCTTCCCTCATACCGACTAAATTACAATTATCCTTTATTTCCCTATGATTTGGGATGATTGTAACTAGTATTTGTGTGATGATTTCACTATATCATCTTCAAATCAATTTAGATGATGTAGATTTGGTTTGTATTGACTAGAGGTTATCCTTGTGTGATGAACGCACCATGTTTTTTGTGGTTTAGGTGGTGTTGTATTTTCCAGTGAGTTTTTAAATGATTATTCCTAATTTTATTAAGGTGAATAATTAATTATAAGTTTCAATAATTATATATTTGTGAATTGTGCATTGAGATTGGGTCTCAATCGTTGGTATATGATTAGATAAGGCATCTGTAGTCTTGGTTGAGGTTGATTTGTTCTAGGTGAGGGGATTACTCCATTTTTTGAGGTAGGTGGACACTATAATACAAAACAACGTTCAAATTTATGCATTATTGTGCATTCATGAATGAGTATATGTGCTCTGGTTAAAGGGATAGAAATCAAGAACAACCTAGTTAAATAAATACGGTGTTTTTGATCCACCATGAGATAGAGTGAGGGTTCTATTGAATGTTTGTGATTTTCTGATAATCCTGAGATTATGTCTCCATGGAGGCGAGGTTTCTAGTAGTGTTTATGAGAGGATCGGGTTTGGATTGAGATTTGTATAACCAATTTAGGTTTTCTAAGCCTATTTGAGCTGTTATTAGAGTCTTAGGCCTAAAGAAGTTGGATAATATAGTTTTATATATCACGTATGATGGGGAACACCCTCTTAAGAATATATAAGATTAATGGTGTGTGTGATGAGTAGGATATTCCATATAGGGATTAGTTAAGTGTGACATAGAGGATTTCGTCCTTATAATTTGATTACTAGATCTCCAAGGGGAGATATGATATGAAACCTAAGTGAGGGTCATGGTAATAATCTGGATGACTTAGCATAGGGTATCCAAGGCTCTTAGTGTTAGTTTCTTAGGATGGTCATTATTTAGTTTTAATGAGTATTAATGTGGGAAATAGAAGATGATATAGACATGACTATAGAGGCCTATATCAAGTATATCTTTTGGGTTGTGACATTGCCATGTAGAGATGAGTGTGTGTTCGTATCAATGAGTGGAGATTGGTTAGGATTGTAGAACCCATTATATTCCGTTGTAGGTGGAATTAGAATGTTGATAGGTTGGGAATAATTTTCATATATAACCATGATGGTTTTGAGGTGATTATTTTGCAAGGCTAAATGGATGGTGACTTTTATCATTTACGGTCAGACCGACTACGAGATTGGGACTTCATATGACTTTCACCGAGTTGAGGTTTGATCGTCGATGGGTCCCACCTATTAATGATGTGGTTTATCGAGTACCAGAGGTTGGATATCTAGATACCCTTTTTAGATTACTATTTATATGTTTTGTGGACTGAGAAAAGATGAATGGACTTTATTTAAGTGATAAGGTATAGGTATGACCCTACATTGTGTGAGAAAGCATTAGTCAAAGGGTATTGGTGTGTGAATTCCATGGGATCCACCTACTGATGGTGAATTTTGACTTGTGATAGATGTTGTATATTGTGATTCCCTCCATAGATCGTTTTTTGTAATATAATATGATGTCAGATATAGAAACGCGGATTACTTTGTATTGGTTTGGAGTAGTTTTGTGAGAGGTTGTATATAGAGATTCACTCCTAAAATCGGTTTTTATGTGATACGATGGTGAGACCCACCGTAATTGAGAGGGGAGAAGCTACTATGTTGTGGAATTAGAGGATATGTGAATCAAACCAATAATGAGATGATGGAGGCACTATTATGTTATATGAGATGAATTGATATTTAAATTGGTATATGACCCAACCGAGAGAATAGTGTAAAAAACAGTGTACAATATAGAACATACTAAAAATATGTCTCATCCCGTTGGCATGCCTCTCCTAATGACATGAACTCACCAACATGGATGTTTCAAACCTTACCTGGCCAAACTATGTGGTAGTATCCAAAATTAGAAAAACACCTATACTAAGGGCCACTAGACTTAGTGAAATCCTAATCTAGAGTAACAACCTTTCACAAAAAATACTCTCTCTATTCAGGTTTCTATCAAAAGTCTATAGTGGGGAGATCTAATCAAGAACAAACAAGTAACCAACCACATATACATGTGTCACACACACAAGCATCACACACAAGAATCATGCCAAATCATAATTAATTTAAATATTTCCAATAAAGGGAAACATTATTAATTCATGAAAATTAAATTTTACTCATTTTAATGGGGAGGACCCGATGGATGAAAAGGATGAGGCATCGACAGTGGAGGCAAAGGAGGCAGCGGAGGTAGTGAAGGTAGCGTGGAGGTAGTGAAGAGGTAGAGGGGGAAGCAGAGGTAGCTCTGTGGCAGCAGAGGCAGCAGAGTCGGAAGAGGAGGAGGAGGAGGAGGAGGAGGCGCTGATGGAGGAGGAGGAGGAGGAGGATCTGTTGGAGGAGGAGGAGGAGGAGCCGCGGTGGTGGTGGAGGAGGAGGATCCGCGGTGGAGGAGGAGGAGGAATAGGAGCCACAATAGTGGAAGATGATAAGAAGTAGGTTCCATAAGAAGAGGAGGAGGCAGAGGCCATGGAAGAGGAGGTGGAGAAGGAGGCAACAATGGTGAGGAGGCAGCGGCGCGGGGTAGGGCTTCCATGAAAGCTTGACAGGGTGCAGGGAGGAGGTGGAGGACCTGGTGGATTTTATAAATCCCACGTGGACCATTATCAACGATAGTAAAAAGCACTAATATAGGGGTTATTTATTAGAGCTAAAATGAAAAGCGCTGATAAATACCCCCTTTAGAAGTGATTTTTTAGCCAAGATAACGATAGGACTTTATCAATGATTTTGTAGCACTGAAAAATGGTGACTTTATCAGTTCTTTTCATTTTAGGGTTGATAAAGACCCTCTTTATCTACGCTTATGTAGTGTTGATAAAGACATACTTTATCAGCACTAATAAAATAGCGGATACATGTATATATTTAATAATTTTTTTATATTATTATATATTTATTTAAAATGATATTTATGATAAATATATATATATATTAATTAATAATTATCACTATAAATAAATATTTATTTATTTGTACTTATAATTTTTTTTGAAAGGAATATTTATATATATATCATTGAAAATATAATAAAATATTTTTTTTAATATAATTTAATTTTAATTATAACTGTACATTTTTTAAAACATATATATTATATGTGTAACATATTGAATTATAAATCAATAACACATCAACGTGATATGTAATTATAATCTATAAATAAACATTATTCATTCACCTATATATACGCATGATATATTCATTGAACCCAATTCATTGGAAAACACATATATATTCAGTAATTTTAATTATACATATATATTAAAAAGTATTATATATTTACAAATAAAAAAATATATTAAATATAAACAAATATAATAAATATATATTAAATTTAATTAATTAATAATTTTAATAAATATAATGGATTATTAAATCTAATAAATCTTATAAATGTAATAAATATGTTTATTATTAATCTTATAATTATTTAATTATATATATATATATATAGTTATAACATGTTTTTTATTTATTTTATACAATAAACATTATCAGTGCTAAGAAAAGCAATGATAAAGGGATATTTAATGTGTTGATAAAGGTTTATCCTTTATCAGTGCTTTTTGTAGCGCTGATAAAGTCAAACCCCTTTATCAACACTTTTTCGTTAGTGCTGATAAAGGTAGGCACCTACCATGCCCAGTTTTGTGGTAGTGTTTTCATTAATATTTCAGTTCTCAGTTGGAGTTGGTTGGTGTCTATCTAATATGTCTCTTCTTGATGTGTTCTCTTAGAGGGAAATGACTCAAATTTGTGTGTTTACTATACCCTCTGTGCTCGTCTCCAACCGGGGGCCTAATAGAGGTAGGAATTAGGGGACTTTATCTCCTTTCTCACAAGGCCATCCCTGGAGGGGTACACTTTTTTGGGAGGGGGTCATGACATATTGATATCAGTGGTCAGGTTGAGGGATAAGATGGAGTTTGCAGTTAGCCACAAGTGAGGTTGCATTGGTTGGTATGGAAATAGTGTCATTCATGTTTATCACGTGATGTAAACACTGGATACCGACTGAGACATAGGCATTTAGGGCCCCTATGATCTGATGTAGGAACCTTTATGTTTATAATGGATACTAAAAAGGGTAATACTAGTTGAAGGGTAAAGAACTACAATAGGATCATGAAACATTCTTCTATATTCCTATATTTGAATGGGAAGACCATGGGATAGGTTAACCAAAAATCAATGAACATAAAAAATTAATTAATTAATTTTGAGTCTTCCATATTCCATGTTTAGGAGCTCTAACTGTATGTTATTTTACTGGTATGGCTCCATGTGGACGTCCTCATCATATTTGTGCAGATGATGTCCAACAGGCCATTCCACCAGATCGCAACAGGGTAGATGTTAATGACAATGACAATTAGAGGAAGATACTCCATGATTTTTTGTGCCAGAGTCTGCAGAAGTAAGAGGGCTCCGTTTCAGATGCAGTCACAAAATATTGGTTAGAGGAGGTCAAGATCTGCTTCAGTTCAATCTGTACTCGGAAGGATCATAGTGTGTCCTTGGTTATGATGATGTTGTGTGGAGTAGTGAGGTATTGGTGGTTCTAGTTCCTCGGGGATCCCATGGAGTTAGTGATATCATGGGGGGAGTTCTATGAAAATTTTAAATCCGCATTTAATTTTTCGACCACGAAGGCGTCCAACCACTTGGACCTTCTAACCCTTCAATAGGGGAACTCTTATATGAAAGAGATTGGAATCTATTTCAGAAACCTTTTATGATATTCTTTAGACTTTTTTCCAGATGAGGAGGCTAGGGTGAGGCATTTCTACGAGGCTTTGCATCCCGATATCCAGTGTCAGGTCACCCCATTTATGATAAAGACATATCTTGAGGTGCTGGATAGTGATGAGTTTGTTGAGAAGACTTTTTCCCGAACCAGATCATCATGATATGGGATCCATCATGATTCCTGAGAAAGCAGAGTTGTGGTCCAGGCTTCCCAGTTTTTAGGGTAGAAGAGTTTCCGTTCAACTGGGGGTAGCTACCAGCCCTTCACATCTTGTTTCTCCATGGCCAGCATCTCTCAGGACTACGTCAAGGGATCAGACAATTGTTTTTCTTGGGTGGTTAAGGTCATCAACAGACAGAGTGCCCGAACATTCAGAGGAGTCATCATTTACCCAGTTCTCTACTCCAGGTTCCACTGTTGAGGTAGTTCCAGCTGAGTCAATAGTAGTAGGTTGTAGAAACATTAGATTCACATAGGGTAGATGGAGTGTCCAGATGACAACTTCGTGACTCTCCTCATACTTATAGAGAAGAGCGTAGCTATGGTGGTGGTTTTCATCAGGGTCAGAGAGGTTGTGGAGGAGGTCGTGGTCAACTTCATGCTTAGAATTGCCAGCTCCAAGAAAGTCAGACATCGTTCGAGGTACCCTTTGCATGTTTTCAACCTTGGTGTATTCCTTTTTTGATTTAGGAGTGAAATGATTCATCATATCATCTACCATTTTCCATTCTTTGGGACTTGAGGTAGAGAGGCTAAGAGTGCCCTTGGCATTGACTACGCTAGTTGGAGGTCGAGATGGCTTATTTGAAGTATGTAGAGACTGTGAGCTAGTGTTGGGGAAGCACCACTCTTTAATATATTTCCTATGTTTACAAATACAACCATATAATTTCAACCTCATCATGGATGTGTTTTATTCAGTGAAGGCTATCGTGGATTGCTTCAGGAGGCAGGTTTTGTTCCTCGATGCGGATGGAGAGTCGAGGATGTTCGTTGTCGAGCAAGATAATTAGATGGGTCATAGGTGCATTCAATCGTTATCATCCATGATGGCTAAGATGATGTTGAGTTTTTTAGAGGATCATTAGGTGGCGCTTCCTAGTGTCTGAGAAGAGTACCCATAGGTTTTTCCGTAAGAGGATATAGTATTAACCCGTTGACGAGAGATCAAGTTTGGGATCGAGCTACAATAAGGATCATATCTTATCTCTATGTATCCATAGAGGATAGAATCTTCTGATTTATGAGAGCTACATATATTGCATTATGGTCTTTTAAATTGTGGTTCTTTTTGGCCAAGTGTGTCACTGTGGGGTGCACCAGGTTTTTTGTGGAAAAGGCTGACGACAGTTTGCAGTTGTGTGTCGATTATCATCACATAAACAAAGTGACAATAATGAATTGATATATTCTTCCATGGATTGATGATTTATTCGATCAACTTAAGGGTGAAAGTTGGTTCTCAAATATCATCTTGTGGTCAAGATGTCATCAGTTGTGTGTGGAGGATGAGGATATCCTAAAGACGACTTTCTGTTGTTGACATGAGCATCATGAGTTCGTTGTAATGATGTTAGGCATGAAGAATGCTCTAGCTATGTTCATGAGATTGATGAATGATGTGTTCCTTGATTTCATGGACATGTTCGTGGTGGTTTTCATCGATAAAATCCTCGTATAATCAATTTCTTATGGGGAGAATTCAGAGTATCTACACTCTATTTTTGGAGTTCATTGTCAACATCATCTATTTGGGAAGTTGTCAAATTGTTATTTTTGGGCTCGAGAAGTCCGTTTCTTGGGTCATTTTGTGTCCCAGATGGGATTAGCTATGTATCAATCAAACCATCAAGTAATTGTGTCCTTGGATTCCCCCCAAGATAGTCAGAGGTGCGAATTTTCCTTGGTCTCATAGGCTAATACAGGATGTTCGTAGCCTATTTATCCTGAGTTGTGACCAATCTGACCGCTTTGACCAGGAAGTATCAGACATTCATAAGGAATGATTAGTATTAGGAAGCTTTCGAGTATCTAAATGGAATGATAGTAAGGGATACGATGCATTGCATCTGGGGTTGGGTTGTGTTCTGATGGCGAAAAGATCAGTTGTTTCTCATGGGTCTCGGTAGTAACGTCCCCATGTATGTTACTATACAACTCACGATCTTGAGTTGGAATCCATGACGTTTACTCTAATGTTGTTGAAAAATTACCTCATTGGTGAGCGTTTTGTGGTTTTCACCGATCATAAGAGTTTGAGGTATGTTTTCTCCCAGCGTGACTTGAACTGACGACATCATTGGTGGATGGTGTTGTTAGTGGAAAATGACATCAAGATATCATATACACTTGGAAGGGGGAATGTTGTAGCTGATGCGCTGAGTCAAAAGTCATGTAGTGATTCTATGTGTGAATCATGTGATTCTTAGAGATTAATGGAATAGTTTTCAGCCTTACATATTGATAAGGGAGAATTTGGGTGTAGATGTAGTCATTGGCAGATAATGGTGAAGTCATATCACGTAAAGAAGGTGGAAGAGTCCCAGTTGGGTGATATAGAGGTAGCGGTCTAGAGAGATCGAGTTGTTTGTACTGAGGCCCCCGATGGGTGGTCTAAGGATGAACAACACACAGTGTTGTATCACGTATGGCCTTTTGTTCCTTTAACAATGCGCGAGATGGATCTCAGAGAGTTTCATTGTTCGCCTATAGCGGTGCATCCTGGTGTGACAAAGATGTACAGAGCCTTGACGAGCCAGTTTTGGTGGCCTGGGCTGAAGCGTTCAGTTGTAGAGTTTGTGTCTCGATGTTTTATCTGCCAGAAGGTGAAGGCTGAACACCGTGTTCCTGGTGGTCTGCTCTAGCCATTATAGATTCCCCAGTGTAAGTGGGAGGACATCCTAATGGACTTTGTTACTTATTTACCTCGATCTCTAGCGGGACATGACGATATTTGGGTGGTAGTGGATCACATAACAAAATTGGCCCACATTATAGCAATCAAGGAGTCGAGTCCAGAGTATGTTTTGTCAAGGCAGTATATAGAGGAGGGGGTGAAACTTCATGGAGTGCCTAGGACGATCATTTCTGACTGATATCCTCGTTTTACCTCCAGGGTGTAGAGAGTTCTCCAACATTATTTCAGTTGTCAACTATGCCTTAGAACTTCTTTTCATCATCAAATGGATGTTCAAACAGAGTGAACCATCCAAACTCTTGGAGACATGTTACACTCTTGTGTCCTAGATTTTGGAGGTCCGTGGGTGAGGCACTTACCCATGGTGGAGTTCTCTTACAATAACAATTTTCACTCCACCATCGGTATGGAGCCATTTGAAGTCTTGTATGGGTGACCATTCCGTTATCTATTGGGATGGAATGGTGTGAGAGAGTCAGCAATTATAGGACTAGAACTAGTGCAGAATACAACAGAAATGGTTCAGGTGATTCGTGAGAGGATGAAGATAGAGCAAGATCGTCAGAAATCATATGTTGAACAATGGAGGAGACCATTATAGTTTCATATAGTGGATCATGTGTTTTTGAAGGTGACTCCCCATTGTGTGCAATGAAGGTTTGGTCATGGGAGTAATAATTATCCCTACTTTTTTGGAACATTCGAGGTGTTAGCTCATATTAGAGCTATCCCCTATTGATTAGCACTTTCCCCACAGATGAGTCGAATATATGATGTTTTCCATGTATCAGAGATCTACTATTATCTTCATGATGACTCTCACATCATCTATTGGGGATAGATCGATGTTGTTGATGATGAAACCTTTGAGGAGCAACCTGTGGAGATCCATGACCACATTAAGAAGGTGTTGTGTGGGAATTATATCACATTGGTCCATGTCTTGTGGCGATACAGTGGCAAGGATGATAATACCTAGAAACGTGAGTCACATATATGTGTGCACTACCCAGAGTTGTTTGATGTTTAACTCATTTCTTGTATCAATGAAGCCTTCGAGGTTATAAACCTTTTATGTTTAAGAGATGGATTCCGTTTTTTTCTTTTGTGGCTTGCTCTTTTTTGAGAGGTATCTCTAAGGGTGGTTTTCAAACCCAGTTTTGTTTTAACTTTAGGTTGGTTTTGAATTATCAAGGTTGATAATGTATTGAGAGGTATCTGATGTAATTGACCGGACATCACTGGTCCATTCATATGAGAAAATATGGTGTTTGAGGTGTTTCGAGAGGCCATGGTGACTTATCCTCAACACTTTTCCAAATTTCCATTTCGATGAACAGTTCAAACGGTAGACAGTTGTGAAAAACGAATCGGTAACCTTCGGTGAACAATGACATCGGTGACCCTCAGTGAATAGTTCCAACGTTAGACAGTTGTGAAAAGTGCATCAGTAGCTTTTTGTGAACAGTGAAGTTCTAACGGCAGCCTCTATTTGATTTTCCATATTTCGAGTTCAGGAATAGTGTTTCCAGAACAGTGAGGTTCTAATAACTGACACTATATCCTATTCCAAATTTTGAGTTCATGAATAGTTTGTCTAGAATTGTGAGGTTCTAACAGTAGCCTTAATTTCCTTTGCCAAATTTCGAGTTCAAGAACGGTGTTCCTAGAATAGTGAGGTTCTAATAGAAGCTTCTATTTCATTTTCCAAATTTCGAGTTCATGAATAGTGTTTTCAGAACAGAGAGGTTCTAACAGCAGCCTCTATTTCCTTTTAAAATTTTCAAGTTCATGAACAATGTTTCTGGAATAGTTAGGTTCTAATAGCAGCCTCTATTTTTTTTTCAAATTTTGAGTTTATGAACATTGTTTCCAGAACTGTGAGGTTCTAACAACATCCTCTATTTCCTTTTCAAAAATTTGAGTTCATGAATAGTGTTTCCAGAATAGTGAGGTTTCAACAGTATGTATAATGAACAGTGTTTCCAAAATGGTGAGATTCCGACGGTGAGGTTCCAACGGTGAGGGTCATGAATAGTGTTTCTAGAATGGTGTGGTTCCAATGGTGATGATTATGAACAGTTTTTCCAGAACGGTGAGGTTCCAACGATGAATAGTGTTTCTAGCATCCTATTATTTCACCCCTTTAAGGTTCCCATTGACGAAAAATGCATTTAATAGCATGTTTTAAGAAATCGTAGGATGATTCCAAGGACATAACTCCTATATTAATTATCCCTAAGGGTCGGAATTTTTTTACTTTGTCAAACAGCGTGGTTTAATGCGATCCACTTTTAACGGGAAATTATGCATATCATAAAATGTCACTCTATTAAATCTTCTAAAGGGATAGGATATCTTCCTCCCTAATTATTTCTCTTTATTCTTGGGTGTGAGACGATGGAACATATCATTCCTTCTCATAGGAGTTGCACAATCAAACCTTCCTCCTCAGATTGGTTCTGCTCTGTTCTGATGCAACCAAGATGTATCGATCAATCATTGATATAAGGTATGTTTTATCATCGTTCTTTTGGGTTTCATATTCTCTAGTTTCTCCTTCCCATATTATATCATGTGATCTCCATGATTCTAATGGAGTTTTCTTGGGATTCGGTTGGTGCAGTCATACCATGACATCCTTAAGTTGATGCAGTTGTCACGAGAGGAGGATCGTGACCCATTGTGTAGACTATTATCATATATAGAATGTCAATAACTATTGAGGTATGGGATTCATTGCTTCTCTCCTCTATTATGTGAAACTATATTGTTAGCATGATTTATCCCACTGTATCAAGATGGAATTGACCAAATAAATATTTGAACCGGTTAAACACATTGATATCGGTCGTAAGTTATTGCATATTGTTTTTCTAGATAGTGTTATTTCAATGCTTGCTATGTCTACCATTTCGTTATTTATAGAAATTAGTAAAGAACATATAGATGTAATTAACTGATAATGGTTTGGATAAAGATAAAGAGTCATGTAAATGAATCTTGTTCTTCATGATGTAATTTGCTATCAATCAAAATGGTGGAGTAAGCATGTTTAATTATTTATGATATCTTACTGATTAGGTTTCATGAATTTGGAACATATGAATAATAATCAGTTAATATTATATAGATTAAAGAACTGCTTGATTGATAAAAGATAACTCCTTGTTGGGTTCTGAGTTAACCTATAGTTTGTTAAAGGGAAAAGAGACAAACCGTTAAAATGATTGTTTTCCTGCTGCTTATGTTGTGTTGTTAGCCAATATGGCTATTGTGATATGTGGGGACATGGAGTAAATTTGGTTGTGGCAACAAATGATGTCTAGAGTGGAGAAAATTATCGGTTTTTGCATGTGGGTTTCAGGAAGGACACCATGGATGATGGAACAGGATGGATGTGATTGTTGGAAGATTGTTTATTATTATTGGTTTATTATCTACATTAATTTTCCCCACTTCTCTAGGAAACTGGTATTTCTTACCCTACTTCTGAATGAGGTGAAGATGTGTGGGGTATGCCACGTGCTTTCCATTTTTTGCAACATAAGGGACGACGGTTCTAGGCTCTTTCTATGGGAATGAAAGACTCGATAGGTAGTACATCTACTCAACTTATTGATCCCACTTGTGTTTAGTCACATATAATGTTTTTCAATAATAACTGGGAATATGGGAATGTAATATGGTAATGAATAGTGAAATAAATGTTGTTAACCCATTGTGTTGGAGTTTCCTAGAACATAATGATGAGGTTGTAATTTTTAAGGAACAATGTACTTTGGGTGTAATGCTAATGAACCTAAATGTGGAATTGGTACTGGATAATTATTGTTTGAAAAATTAATTAATGTAATGTGAAACTCATAAATAAAGAATGAAATAATGTATTAAAGCTCTTTATATATTTGTGTGCTTATAGGATACCTAGTCTTAGAAGTGGCAGCCCAGAGTCCAAGAGATGTTAGCTACAGTTTAGTGTAAGATTAGGTTATTCCCATAGTGTGGTTTTGAGCTATAGTATATCCTATAATTTTTGGGTTTCTATATGCTACTCCACCCTGTCAATAAGGAAAACTAACATCCCTAGGGATTCTGAGCACTTGGGGGTGCATTCCACAACATTCTTCGGGGAGGATGATTGGCTGACTACCCCCTTTGGCCCCTCTCTATTCTATTATTAGTTACTTGTGCTGGTTGGAAGAGCTGTTAGTTTTCCCCATATATGTGTGTAGAGGGTTGTAATGGCTTGTGGTTATTCACACACATATATTCTGGATATTGTTTCCAATGGACTACTATAAGTGTATTGTGTATAGGATGTGATGGCATGAGGATCCTTACTTGGTGTATGGGTTGTAATGGCTTGAGGTAGAATACCCGACGTATGATACACATTATGTGGGATGTGGTGGCTCCTAGAAATTACCTGGTTACTTTTCTTATGTGGACGTGGTGGTATTGTTTCATGAGGTGCATGTGGTGGTGCTTCACCCTGGTGTCTGTGGGAAAGCCTTTTTTGGAGATAGATTCTAAGGGCGTGTGAATTTGGGGAAAAGTGGAAAACTAGTGGGGAAGTAGTAGTGAGGTACCCTTGATATTATTTATTATACAATATATTATTTTATGTGTTACTTGGTGAGAGTAGCCATGGTGATTTTGGAAACATAGTCTACCCATTTAGGTGATGAGTTAGTTTTACTTTTTGTTCAATGTTCTTTAGCATGCTTTCTTTACTTTTGCACGAGAGGCTTCAGGGAGGATCCTACTAAGTATATTTTTATACTAACCCTATGTATATATAGAGAGTTTTTCGGGTCATTGGGATCAGGTTGGAGATCATGTTGGTTTCTACTAGCTTAGGTTGAAGGAGCTGTTTGGGCTTGTGGTTCCTGCTTTTTTTACTTACTTTTGGGTACTTGCAGTTTTCCCCTTCCAGTCGTAGAAGTTTTTCATGAAATTACATATGTGCACTTGGTTTTTCTTTTATATTTCAGTTATGAGTTAGAGTTGGTTGGTTTCTATCATATATCTCTCTTCAACATGTGTTATCTTAGAGGTTAATGCCTCTCATTTGTGTGTTTACTATACCCTCGGTGCTAGTCGCCAATCCGGGGCCTATTGGAGGTAGGAATCAGGGGACATTATCTCCCTTCTCACATTGCCGACACC
This sequence comes from Viscum album, assembly GCA_963277665.1. Classification (NCBI taxonomy): domain Eukaryota; kingdom Viridiplantae; phylum Streptophyta; class Magnoliopsida; order Santalales; family Viscaceae; genus Viscum; species Viscum album. Next base: position 1,560,953,927 of record OY728161.1, read on the forward strand.
ATAGGGGTACACATTATGGGGAGGGGTCATTAAATATTATATCATTATTAATTTTTAATTATTTATTATCCCATACCATTTTTTTTAATTTTTTCATCTATCTGATAAAATATTTTCTCGAAATGTGGACTACCACCACTTTAAAGTGACGGGATTCATTCACGCTATATATATAATGTATAATGGATGGTATTAATAATAACTTGTAATATATATTATATAAATATGATATTGTAGTTATTATATACATATATTTCAGTTTCTTTTCATTGATTTATTATAATAATTATATTAATTTATTGTTCATGTTTACGTACAGTCTACTGTCTCCATGAACGATGCATTACATTTCTTGTTTAAAAATTCTATGAAGTATTATTAAAATATATATATATATAAAAGATATAAAATATAACTAAATCATTATTTCATTATGGATATAAATAAATCATGGTATATGTAATAGGGTGGACAAATACCATGTCAACACATACCCAACAAACTATGCAATTAACACCAAAAATATTAAAAAAATGGAAGACTAATATTGTGTGATAAAATAACAAAATAATATTTTATATGATATAATAAACATTAAAAATAAAGTTATTTTAATAAATAAATAGATAAAACCATTATACACGAGGTTAAATATTGTACATTTAAAAAGGATATGTTTGGTATGGGTTTTCTCATCCCACATTTAGTTCTGGGAGATAAATGCGTTATTCACCATGTATTTTATTATGTTGGGTATATAATGATACATCAGAATTTTATATCATGAATATCATTATTCTTAAGTTATTGTAAATTTCAATTAATTTTATTCATATATGGGGACTATGATTTAAATGTTTCAATGTAGTTTGGGGCACTTTGTAATGTTTAAATATTATTTTCTTCAAACAAATAAAAGGGTATCAATTAAAACTATCTTCATATATTTCGTCATCATTTTTTAATCTATTAATTAATCAGGGTTTATCTCTTATGGTACCATCTACCATATGTTATTGAACTATTTATGACATTTTTGACTTTATATGTTATATTTTGATACCATTCATTTTTTATGGTTAATGTATTAACATTTAATATACTAGTTTTTCAATTTGAATGATTATGTTGATTATATCTTCATAATTTGAATGAATTTGACATAGTAAGAGATGAGGATGGACCCCTATAGCCCATTGATGCATCACTATGTCTCACGAGACAAAATCAATTGGATATGATCCCTTGGCGTTTTTCCAATCTGTTTTTAATTTTCAGGATGATAGATCATAACGGAAATCAGATTTGTTTCTAAAGACAAACATATAATATATTTAGACTATATCATTAAGGTAACAATTTTGAAGATATATCTTGACAGTTAAGAGTTCCAACATTATGAATTCCATTATAATTTTTAATCAATGAGATTAATTGATTAGTTTGAATGTACATGGTTAAGTTCACTAGCCCATATCATTATTTAAATGGCATTATATTCAGTTATTTACTTATAAATAATCATTATGACATATTTACTCACAGCTTCACCTTTACACCTACCCTTACAGATGATTTCAGATCACCCCATTAATATTTTTTATTTTCACTATGATGTATAAAAATAATTTTATGACTGATATGCAGGGTTACAAAAAAGTAGAATAATTACAGAATCAATGAAATTTTTCTTTTATTTTTTGTTTTAAAATAAAATGTTGATTAAAAGTATGTATCAAGATTACTAAGAATAAAAAACCATTCAGTCCCCTGTGTTGGTATTACATATAAATTATGACAATGTATTAATTTAATTCATCAGCTCTAGGATAATATGGTTGGGATCATTATATATGGAATCATATAAATTTTAATATAAACCTTGGAAACTAGATTATGAAAACACATATTGGAGAACATAAACATAATGTTTACACAGTGGATACTCATTGAAGAGAATACTATAATCATAGTAAGGTAGACATTATATAGTTCATCATATAAATAAATCATTGTTTGGACACTACATGTGGACATGGTTCTACAATATATATACCTAGAGGTTACATTTATAACAATATAGAATGTTAATTTTTTGAAATTTAGAGACATTATTAGAATGATAATTGGGAAAAAAAATATTTTGGATAAGTTTCTTGTTTGGAATGGATTAAATTGAACAATATTTATTATTATCTGATGTGAAATAACTTCTTTATTGACTAATATATTATGGTTATTTATGGAGTTTTATAATAATACAGTCTTATAAAAATGATATCCCGTAGGTTTAGAAACTACCAGACACATCTGGAAAGGCCATTCGACATAAAACTACAACTGAAGTGAGATAAGGGAGCATCACATACCAGTAGTATATGTGATATCTTGGATAGTATAACATAGTTTTAATTGTTAAAATATTTTTAAAAATGAAGTATATGTTGATTTACAGAACCCAATTTTAATAATATAAATATAATATTTTTGAATTTTGTTATCTTTTTGACATAAAGATAAATTTCGACTGAAACTTTATTTTTCAAGTATTATGTTTCTTTATGTTATTATTCTAGGATTTAAATAAATTTTTATAATATAATTAATGTATATTGAACCCAAAAAAATTATCCTTGTACCTTCATCTCTGTTTAATCGAATTGTCCATTAGAATATCATAGTTATATAGTTTTGTGATTGTTAAATTTTTCATGATCATATTCTCTATCACTCAACATCAGATCATAATGGTTGTATTTCCCTTATATGTCCACGTTTTCTTATATGAAATCCTACGTTGTTTTATTATTGGATACTTTTTACTTCCATTTATTCATTTTAAATTGTATTTTTTATTGACCCTTATTCCAAAGTGGGATTTAATTAAAAATATTTTGAATAGTCCTTCCTTTGTTCTCTAACATGATTTAAAAAAAATTAATATGTAAATTTTTATAAGGTAAATTGTATTACCCTAATATTTTTTATATTATTTATAATTTTATTTCATATATAATATTCTAAAAAGAATCATGTTTATACAAGAAAATAAATATTTTTATTTAAATGTTTCTGTAATAACCTAGATGTTAGATTAACTGTTATGAATAGTACTTGCTATCTTATGAATATATATCATTTTTAAAAATTTTAGATAAATTCATTGGTTACAAATTAATTATAAAAAAAATGTATAAACCATTTTTTATTTTTGAAATGATGAGTATAGACCACCAAATAAACTAGGAAGATGGTATAAGAGGATAGGTGATAAAAAATAGTTCATATTCATTAATGAATCGTTCTGGATCCCAGGTTTCTAGGGTACCTACCTCTATTATTGGGTATAGCACCCTCATATCCATGATTTGGGTTCCTATGGGGTCTATTATTCATTACATAAAATATATCCTATAGAATCTTATAATGTAGAGATTCTTTTTTAGTTCTATGAAAAATATCAAACATTCATCTCCGAGATACCCTAAAAACATTCCCCCAAATTTATGGCTCTATGTTTCACCAGATCAATGTAATCCATGATGCTTTGGGTTTCAGTTACAAATAATGAAGAAATAAATTAATTCTATGATATAAATAACTCCGCACCTGCTTTCTAAATACCATTTGTTATAAAATCACATTCAATGATCTCTGTTCAACTATTTATTTGGGTAAATAATATGGATTTTTCATTTTCAAAGAAAACATTTAGAATCCATCTGCATGATCGACAATCAACTTGGATGATTTATTACTAGGTTAGGCTTGCACATGAGACTGAATGTGGGTATATGTATAGTTAATTTTAGAAATATTTTAATTACAATGGATAAGATTAAATATTGTAATTAATTGAAAATATAAAATTTTAAAATTAACCTAAGGGGTTTAATAATTTATTGGATGAGTTATTTTCCAAAAAAATAATTCAAAGTTCGCTTTTATAGAATGTTGGAGTCACATGGATTCCATCACATATTTTATATATATAATGTTTATATTCCTTATGTAAATTTATTTATAATTTTTATTAAGTAAATTTGTATGTTAAATAATGAAATAATGATGAAGCAGTAATTGTGTAATTAATTGACGACTCAAAGAAATTATTTGAGAAATACTGAAATAAATGTAATTTTATAAAAGTTGAGAAATCAATAAAATTTAAAAATTTAATTGACATATTATGGATGATTTAAATTCATTGGTTCTAAGATATCATGTTTTTTATGATATTCCTAAAATTTCTACTAATATATTGTGTCAATATTTACACTAATGATATTTTAAAAATAATAATATTTTTAAAATCATATAAAATTCAAAAATATCTAAACATTTCCCAACTTATTAGTATAAGGTTAAATATTTCATAAATGGTGCATTTATGGATCTTTGGTAATTTTATTAACTATGTTTACCCATAAATAGTAGAAAACTATGATTTCACGGTATGCATTAAGGTTTTTATCTAATGGTTAAATAAAAAATATATGGTTTATAATTTAACCAACACCTGTTTAAAAAAGGTTTTCATGTATATATACACATAATCATAACATATTATAAACATATCAATTTGAAGATATTTTAAATATAAATTAAATTTATATTAATTGAATTTTTTTAGGGTTTCCAATAGTACACCTCACCTCAATTATAAATGACTACCACTTCACATACATCTTCACAATACACTGATCCCTTCAGATTGACCAAAATCTACCAAAATTCTTTATATTCATCCTATAAGTCTCTATTTTTCATATATCTATCAAATGAATCCATTCGGGGAAACCTAAATGGAGTTACCTGAATATGAAATAACATCATTAATCACGTTGTTTAGTATTATTTGTATTCTCCATCCTCTCAAATATTTTTATTTAGTGATTATATAACACAAAAATATTCCATAATATATTTTTATTTTTTATGATATGTTTCTCACATACACGTACGCTCAATCCAATATAATGGGAAACCAACATATTATTTTTTTCTACAATGTAGTACTGCCTCATGAAATGACTGGTGTTTGTTTTTTCCTTTATAACCATTCATGGTTGGGGATACTGATTTAAAATTTGACAAAATAAATTATTTATAACATTTATTATGTCTTTATTCTTCTTTAATTATTTTATAACACATATCCTTATGCTATGCATTTTTTATAAATGTGATAACATCATTTGTTAAAGGGTGGAATACAGCCTCCTCAAAGTGACTTGATTCGTTCACGCTATACATGGAATCTATGATGGATATTTTTAATAGTAATATGTAAATTATATGACATAAATATTTTACTAGAATTATAATGTTCAAAAATATAATTTTTTTAATCTTTTAATATATAAATGAAATGAAATTAATTTCCATGCATTAATTTGACCAACCATAGACATGAAAATTGAATTTCATTTCTTATGTTCAAATAGTATGGATTATTATAAATACATGAATAACGGATATATATGCTAATAAAATCCTTTTTAAATTCTTAATATTATGAAATCATGATATATGTAATTAAAAGGTAAAATAACATGTGAAAACTTACTTAGGAAACTAGGTAATTAACTCCCCGAATAGTGAAAATAATGAAAGACTATTACCGTGTTAAAAAATAAAATACGGTGATCATATAAAAGATCAAAAAAATTAATAAGGTTTCGAATTAAACTAATAGTATGATCTGATTATTTATATAGGATGTTAATGAATTTAAAACTAAAAAATAAGTGTGATGAAGGGTTTTATCATCTCACTTTAACATCTATAAGTCATATATAGTATTCACAAATTATTTTTTTGTGATGTATATACACATCTTTTGAAAATTTATATCCTGAATTTACATATTTTCTGGATATTCTATGTTTTTTTAATTTTATTTCTTCATAGTTGTTATTATTTTATTTAAACAATGGTGAATGGAACACTTTGAAATATTTAATGATTGTTTTACGGAAGAATAATTCAATGGTATCATTTAAATGTTTCATAATTTTTGTCAACAACCATTGATAAATATTTTTATTTCATTAAAGTCTATCTTTTATGATGCCATATATAATGTTTTATTGATGGTTTGATGTTTATTTACACTATGGATGTTCTGTTTGGATACCAATCATGGTTTCTTGTAAAATTATTCACATTTCATAAGAAAGTTTTTCATTGTTAATGGTTATGTTTTATATATATTCATAATAGGAATCAATTGTAATTGGTAAGTGAATAATGAGACCTCTCTAACCCTTCGATGCATCATTGGGTCTCATGATACAAAATTAGTTATTGACAAAACTACCACATTTATTTCGAAGAAGTTTTTAGTTTTTCATGGGATAGATCATGACACAAATCATGTGGGTTTGAACCCAAAAAATAAATCTTTTTTGAAGATATATATTTAATGTAAGTATCTTAAAAGTAGATCATTATAGTGAATACATCCATAATTAGGCATTCTGTTTTTATTATTATTCCATCTAATTGTTTGATTAGTTAGAATATACATGGTTATGATTCCTGGATCATGTAATTCTTTAAAAGTAATGTGATTCAGTTATTTACCATCACAAATGGTTTATCCTATAGTTACTCATATATTCTTCTGTATTCTAACCCTTAATGAGAATTTATGCTCAACCACTTGATATTTTGAATTTTCCAACTAAATTTTCCGGAAGTATCTTATGACCAATATGTAGGGTTATAAAAGGGGGGAATAATGGAATGCTAAATTAAATTATCTATTTAATTTATGTTTTAAAATTAAATAACTATTACAATTATGTATCTTGTTTATGAAGACTATTATATTATTCATTCATTTGGGATGTGATTTCTTGTATCTTAATTTAATTTATTATAGTAAGACAATATCTCATGGATATTGGTGTTTGGATCATTAAAATTACTCTAAATCAGCATACAACCCTAGTAACAAAGTATCATGGGTACTAAATGATGTGTGTTCATCCATTTACTTGTCTTGTAGTATATATATTTTACATAATGTCTATCTATACCCCCTAGTTTGACATCTATGTTTGATTTTATGGATCATACCTACATGATTCCAAAAATTAGTTGACATTTTATTTTTCTTCATTTATCACAGTTTGGGGGTGGAAAATTGGATTCTAAATTCATCTGTATGAAGCCACACGCACGCTACAACCCTCCATCACCTGCAGTTCCATCAGTGTCTCACCAGATCATATAATTATCATTTTATTCCCTCATTTGCATATTTTTATCTATATCCATCCCTAATTTAGTGTTCTATTAATCTAATGTGAATCCAACAAAATTTGGTTGGTCCAATCTGGCTTAGTCTCATAGGGAAATTTTAAAACAAGACCCAAAGGATAATTCAATGAAGAATATGAATAATAATTTGGAGAATGGAACCAAAATAAGTGTTGAAAATTAATTTCCAAGCATTCAATGAACCAAAATAGAATCGTGGATATTTACGGTGAAAAAAACAGAATAAAAAATGTTTATATGTACTCTAGCATGTGATAAAACATGCAATTGATGTCAATCAGGAAATAGATGGATCCTTTACAAAATGGTTTATCATTTAGGGATGTTTCCTGAAATTGATGAGTTCTATCTAGTGAGGGATTTTTTTACTGAATAATGTGATCCCTAATGAAGAGGATTAGTTGCATAAATTCATGTGATATTGATATTCTGAAATCTACTGTTTTTTCATTGCCATATGATTATTTGCCAATCGTTGTTTTGAAGGACAACCCATCAATGATTTAATAGTTATATGAAAATCCCTAAATATCCAAACATAATGGGGTACTAATAGGATAATCATAATTATGATTATTAAATTAAATAATTTTATTTATTTATTTATTTTACCCAACTCATCTTCCCAAAACCGCTATTGTCTGAACCCTACACAACAACATATTTTAGTTCACAAAATCTATACACATTGATTTTAAGGAATGAAATGTGGTCATATATTTTTGATATGAGATTCTATAAATGTGTTATCCAATATTCAATACAAAGATACATTGAATAATATGACTTCAATTTAATATTTTTTAAAATTTAATTCTAAGTACACAATCTACAAAATCACACACTGCCTCATTTCCGTGCTCTATAAATGTATCCTGAAACATTAAAAATTATTACAATCCAAAATTCGGTCTCTAAAATAACTAAATGAAACCAACAAGTTCATCGATGATAACTAAATAAACTTGGTTGGGAAGATACATGAAACACTTTTATAGGGGGGAGCTACGTGAGACCACTTGTGTTTGAAAAAAAAAGACAGGTCAAACCATTATAATACATTTCTAAAAATTATTCTCGAATATTAAAAAAAGTATAACTATTTAAATTTCATTGAATTTTAATTTTATATCTAATAGATGTATTTAATGTTTTCATTAGGTCTATACCCCAATCTTTCACACTAGGAAGCTGCTAGGTCGCACCCCATTCTACAATTACATGATGTGTAAATGATTTACATGACGTTTAAAACTCAACGAAGATATTTTCAGCATCCCTACAACTGATTAATCCTTTTATTAATTTTATAAACTATCTAAAAATTCAAAAATAATTAAATCACATCTCAAAACACTTTTTTTGAATCTTGGTAACACCCTGAGATTTTAGGAAAAATGATCATTTATTTTCATTAATGTCTTGTGTTGTATGCTACACCAAGATTTCTTTGCGCTATACGCAACACCGTATTAGCTTGCAGTATACGCAACACTATTCTAGGATCGTGTTACACAATTTTTTGATAATAGTTATTCTACGAAACATTGAGTATATATATATATATATTCAATGTATAAATGAAATATGATTGGATTCTGTTATACGAAACAACGAAGGATTCTTGCACAACACGCAACCCTGACTTGGCTTGCATTACACGCAATCGCGACCTTCCTCGATAGCGTGTGTTGTACGCAATACCGGGTTTACTAAACAACGATATATTATTATAATATTATTATGAACTAGCCTTTATGAATATTATTAACTAAATTTTGAATTTTATAACATTATTATTCATCTTACAAATTTTCTATAACATGGTATAGGAACAAAATAAATTTTTCGGGTAAAATAAGTATTTTTCAAAAATGCAGTTTTGCCGCCTTTTAATGGTGCACCAACTTTAAATCTAGTTTTTGACATGTTTATAAGTTAAATTTGAAAAAATAAAATTCTTCATTGGAATCAAGAAAAAAACTTACTTTGGATAAATTTTTCATATTATTCTGGTAACTTTCATATTTTGATGAATAGTAAAAACACACTATATTTAATTAAAAAAAACTTTTTTCATCGCAATAATTTATATGGTTAAATTATAATATTGAATGGTTTTAAAGTATAAATAGAATATATTTTTACCATTTAATATAATGTATGTCATTATCATTGATTTTACATTAAATTTGTAGGTTAAATCAATTCTATCTTTTGCAATGTTTTAAAGAAAAACCCGTTTTCTTTCGACAATGGGATTAATTTTGATTTAATTTCTAAATATTTTGTGTTTTTAATTTGGAAAAATGGATTCCATATTTGGAATTAGTGGGTAAAAATTATGTTAATAAGCTACTTTTTATTTTTGGGAATTATGAATAGTAAATATGGTAAATTTTATTTACCATAGTTAAAGGTAAATCAGGTAATTAAGGGTAAATATAATATTATAAAATTACCCTAACAAATGAAAAAATTCTATTGGATGGATAAAAGTAGACCCATATAACCTAAGGGTCGGATTAGATTAATTTTATGGACTTTTGACCATGAAAATAAATTAATTATTATTAAAACCAAAGAAAGTGACAACATGTCACTCTCTTAATTCTTATAAGTATAATAATTTTAATTTAGTGATAAAAATCATAAAACTTAGAACATGAATAGTCTCCAGAAATATAATTAAATTATTTACATTTGATAATTTATTTATAATTTTTAGGGATTATATAATTGTAATTAATGGTGATACATTAATGATAAAGAAATTATTTATTAAGTGGGAAATAAGTAATATAGTTTTTATTGAAATAATAATACCCATTAAAATGCCCAAAAACCTGACCCAAACTAATTGGTAGTGTATATATACAACTTAGTCATCCAATGACCTAATATATAACCGTTTGGAGCCTTATAAAAGTGATTATAACACTTATATTATTATATTTTAAATGATGCCAAAGTTGTCACCTTCATAATTTAATAAATATAACAATTTAAATATTGTGATTTTAAGATGATAAATTCGAGTAAAAGTATTATTGTGAAATCTAATATAGGTATCTTCATCATAGGATTTATTTTTTTTATGCAACAAATCAGTATATTAAATAATTATACAAAAATTTTGTAGTAATTATTTTATTAAGAGATAAACCAAATAAATGGTTTTAAAAATAATAAAATAAATATTATATGAACTATTTAATGTGATCCACTAATTTTATAGATACATATGACCTTTTATTAATCTATTAATGCTTTTAGTTCGAACATATATTCTGTATATATTTTATTTAAATTCAAATAAATGAATACTGTCAAAATAACCACTATTGTTATTTTATAAAAATAACACATTATAAAATTGTTTAAAAATCACAAAAATATTTAAAAATTATAAATTTAAATTTATATGGTCTATAATGTTATAAAGTAAAAAATTATGGAAAATTCACAACAAATAAGTAATTATTTTTTATAATTTAAAATTTATAATTTTATTACCACAAATAAACGTAAATAGATTAAATAAGGATAAATCAAAATGATAAGGTTTAAATAAGATCAAAACATGTCAAAATTTGACTGGTTGATGATATTACAACCCTATATCATATAATATTCTAATATGAGTCATTTTTGGAGTTTGTTAAGTGGGGTTAGATTTATTATAATTTAATATTTTTAAGAATTTCAAAGGTGCCCCTCTCCTCCCTTATAAAAGGGCACATCCTACCTCTCTTACACACACCAATTTGAGCCTTCAAGCTCGGCCAAACCCTACCCAATTATCTTCTCCACTTCCCTAGAAACATCTTAGAGGTCCTGGTCTTCTTCAAAGACCAATTTTAGTGCCCTAAGAGGAGGTCTCAAAGAGGCTCTTCAAAGAAGAGGTAATTTCTGTTACTGATTCATTCACCTTTATTTCTTCTTACACTATTCGTCTTAGGTTGTTTCATTATAAAGTAATAACATCAGTATCACTCATATACGGATATGTTATTATAAGTATGAAACAACCCTATTTCACCATCTATCCATCCTACGGAAAACGAAATCACCGCGCGTGCGTATGTACGGAATACCGTCTCCACGCTGTGGTGTAATCTATTTTCCACCACCACCTTACTTGGATGGGTATAATGGTGTAAATAATAACTATATATGATTATTATAAAGTGATATTGATTCTGTAATAGTATACATACACTCCAATAAAATTTTACGATCACGGGAACGATATCATCGCTCGTGCATACGTACGGAATACCGTCTCCACGACGGGATGAGATTCATTATCAATGATTAACCATTCATAAATGATTATAAAGAACATATAATAAGTAATCATGAAATATATGACCTAATAATGATACTTTATTTTTATATATATATATGTATGTCATCCAATTAATTCCATTCAATTCAATGAGGAAACGAAAACAACGTTCATGCGTGCGTACGGGCTACCGTCTCCATGAATGGTGTATTTATTTCCATTTATTGATCTATTATATATATGTATATTCTGAATATGTATTATATATAAATCATGTTTTAAATTCTGGATATAATTAATCATGATCTAAGTAATCATATGAATAATTACAAGTCAAAACACCGACGACAAATGAAACGATTTTACCCAAAACGCTCTTTAACATGGAATTTACAAAAGAACGAGTAATATAAAGACATAAGTGAACCATATATGATATAATAACAATTAATATGATTTTTTAACAAGTCAATGACATTATTTAAATAATTATACAGGAGGTTCGGACACTTACGAAGAAAATCAGACCTAAGGTAAGAGATAATTTGGCAAATCTCATTTTTATCTGAGATTGCTTATTCGTCATTATTTACTGGGGTTATTTCTATCATCCATGTACATGTTTTATAAAAGTGTCTTCATGTATGTTTAAAGTACTTTTTACCCATTTATGACTTTTACTACATGGTATGTTTGGAATATTACTATTACGAGGTTGTTTTTGACTTTTCGGCAAAAGTACGAGAAAAATGTTTTTTTAACTTATACGGCACGAATAGATTTTTACAGTTTTATAAAGCCTTATTTTCATGAAGCTTCCTAAAAAAGATTTAAAGACTATTTTTAACAAAATATCTTTCTTTTAAAATTATATGACGTTTTGTGAAAATAAATTGATTTTGAAGAAGAAAGGATATTTTCCACAAGAATTCATTTCAAGTGTTTTCTCAAAACCATTTTCCATCTAAGATGACATTATTTCATATGTGTATGTTTCAAGTATAATGTCTCTATGATTTACATGGTTTTACATTCCTAATTATGAAATGATATCCATTTTTTTTATATGGATTATGTGATGATGGGATTATGTTTATAAAACCCATTTTATTTGTTGGGTTATTATGAATGATGTATGTTTATTTTGTGGCACAAGTAAGAAGGATTTCATTATGAGATGGGTGGGACCTATATATCCCTCCAATGCACCGGGTAAAGATTTATATCTCATGAGATAGACATGGCTGGAATGGTATGTTAATCTGGTTCAGTATTACAGGACTGAAACGAGGAGTGAACTCGATTCAGAAATGGACTTTGTCCACTAAGATGGTCTTGGCAGCAATTCCTTGGCTACTATGGAAATCATTACATGTGATTAATGGATTCCACAATTACATGTTTTATTACCATGATATTTTATCATGATTTAGGTTCCATTATGATCTAAGCCTTAGGTATTTCAATGTTTTTTGTCGTTGCTGAAGATTTTTAATGTTCTTTTTTTTAAGTTCAAATGTATATGGTATGTTTTATTTTATCCATTCTTACCCTTACTGAGCATTTGATCTCACCCTTTTTATATTTTCTTTTCCCCAGGATTAAAAGAAAGATTTTAGGTAAGGAAACAAAAATGGGAAAATCTTTATGGGAGATGTTGAAGATCTTTCACCACGATTAAAATTTTACCTTCCATGTTTCCAAATACACTAAAATATTACGGTCCTTGTGTGTCTATTTTTCTTATGTACTAAGTATTCCGCAAAATTAATGTAATGTCTATGTACGTCAAGATTCAGGCCTCTAAAATGTTTATACCCACAAAACCACACTATGATTCTCATAAAATCATTACAATCCATCATCTGATGGAAATATTTAAATTCATTTGGAAATTTAAACCCTATCGAATATAAGGGAATATAAAATTGTGGCTTTAATTAGATAGTCGATTTATCTCTGGTTGTATTAGAGATATTGACCTATTGGTAGACGGTTGCATGATGTGTTCTGGTACTCATCAACTTCCACTAGCTGCAAGATGCTTCTCAACTACGAGCCAGGGAACCAACATCAACCACATTGGAAAAAACTATACTTACATAACGACCTTGTACATTTAAAAATCCATTTTAAAACATTAATAACATGTGAAAAATATAAAATTATATAGAGTTATGAGATAAATTTCATGATTTTTTATTGGTTATCTTCTTGTTAAAGTAATAATTTCTAGTCATTGATAACAATTTCTTTATCCAAGGAATTAGATTTTCACAAGTGGAGGTCACCTATTTATCATTCATAGGTGTGTGAGTCCTCTATTATAGAATTTAGTGTCATTTGGTATATTTCAACTATTAATCTTAATATACATTGAATCATTAATATAATTAAGTATTGTCCTAAATCTTTTATGGAATGTTAATAATTCCATTTTTTGATACCAATGTTTGCTTTTTATTCCTAAAATATTTCCATTGGATTTGTCATTATTGCCTGGTGAACTAATTTAATACTGATCTAATATATATTGGACTATTTTAGATAAGTTATTGGAATCAATTGTAACATTGTGAATTTGAATTAATATCAACTTTGACTAATATTGATAATTTTTTTCCATGTATCTGACTTCAATATGTACCATATAGATAAATCCCATGTTTTGAGTTTGAGAGTTATTGATCCCGAGAAAAAAAAACTTCCTGTTATGTATCCTTTAGAAACCATTGAATCCCATATTAAATATTTTTTTAAAAGACTATATCATTCTATAATTTTTTTTGAAAATAATTATCAAATTCTCATTAGACATTTAATGTGAATCATCATCAATGGAAATGTGGCGTCATTTTTTCTCATACATTTCTTCTTACACATGAGAATATTTGGATATTAATTCCTATGTGGATCGTATTATAAAAACCATCCATTCCTTCAAATATAATCCCTTCCAATATTATTTTTATCAAATTTTATGGTGGATCATATATTTAATAGGGGTTAGATAAGGTGAATTGGGTGATTAATGTATGTGGGAAACCAATGTGGGATAAATATTTTTTATATAAGACCACCACTAACGTGTTTATAAAATTGAATATTTAGGATCCAATAGGATTTTCAATGGCTCATAAGTGGGACACATCGACATGTAAATGGAATCCTAGAAAATTGGGGTTTTGGTAGTAACATTACTAGCTCATTGAAATTCTAGAGGCTAATACAATGTACCTCAAGACTAAAAAATTAAAATGTAAACAATTTTATGGATAGTGTACTCGAAATGAAATTAATAAATAAGGTTATGTTTTTTCATTGATTTTCAAATACCATTCTTATCAAATATATTATCTCCCTTTGTCCCAAAATCAATTTGATAAAATCAAGGGGATCGATAGGGTTATCATTGTGTATCTCTATCATAATATCTTATATTTTTTTATCATTGGATGATTTTTCCCTTATTAGCATGTTTCATCAAATACATGTCATTTCCATTTTTTATTACAGTTTTTTCTAGGATATAGTTTTTTGTAATACACTTATCATTTTATGATCCCTCTCATCCCCTTAAGAATTAATCATCTGTTTTTCCCTTGGGGCTTAATTTGAGGTCACTTTAATTGGGATTCTAATGATTAATGTGGTAATTTTCAGTCATTCTTATCCTATAAAATTGTTCTATTGGAAAAATATTTTAATATGTTAAAATTAATTTTTAGGTCATCCACATAATTAATATATAGTTTCCTTTTGATAAAATTTGCATATACTAATTTGGTTGGTGTGTGTCTCAAGATTGAGTTATGTGGTACTATTAATAAAAGTTGTTTGATAAAACATGAATAATATTTGTTTCCAAAATAATGTTATAAATGAAAATTTGAATGATCATTGATTTGTTTGATATTTCTGGGTTATTGTTTTTTTGGTATGCAATGGATTGTCAATATGTTTTATTGAAAGAACCTTTCTTTCCTTATGAATACGTTTTTTTAGAATGAATTTTGAATTTTTTTGGAAATTATCTTATTATATGTAAGAGAAGCATTTAAAATGATATGACACATATAATAGAAGGGATAATTAGTAACATAAGTGGATGATTTTAATATTGGTCCCTATCTATTTGCATCATAAGTGGGATAATATTTATAATTTTAACTATATTCATATATCATATATTTTGTTGATATAAGAGCGTGATATTGTAAATATAAAAGGGATTTCTTATTATGGTTATGATATGTCCATGGATCATAGTTTTAGTG
This sequence comes from Viscum album, assembly GCA_963277665.1. Classification (NCBI taxonomy): domain Eukaryota; kingdom Viridiplantae; phylum Streptophyta; class Magnoliopsida; order Santalales; family Viscaceae; genus Viscum; species Viscum album. The sequence continues at coordinate 1,560,969,785 of OY728161.1, forward strand.
GATCTATATAGCTGATGTGCACAATAGTTGCAATTGTGGGGTGTACGAGTGACTTAAAAACCCATGACATATATTTTAAAATGGTATATCTTTGTACATCCTAAATGTTACATTGTATTGGTTTTGATGTTATATATGATTATTAGATTTATGAATAAAAATTTATTAATATTAACTGTTGTTTGAAATATCTATATCAATATTTTGAGTAAGATCCGCAATGAAGTGGGTGTGTTGTAGCATAAATATAATATACAAGTTGAGTCTGAAATATAATTCCTTGTTTTTTTATATAGACTATATTAGAATAATTTGATAGATATTTATTATATATTAACTATGTGATATCCTACTTATGATGTTTAGCTGACAACCTTCACACCCCCTTAGGGGTATGAAGTCATCATTTATTCAATTTAATGAAAGCAAAGAAAAGAACCATATTTAGGTAGTGACGTTTAGGTCAGTTTCATATATGTAGATGGTGTTACATTTTAAATATATCCCATGGAAAATCTATTTATAGGCTTAATTTCCATTTTTTAACTTTCTTTAACCTACATAATAGTTTTGACATTATATCATGTTGGTATCGTGATTAGTATTGTTATTTTTTGTTGTTTCATATTATTTTATAGTGATAATTTCCTATATTTATGTTATGTATCATGTTTTAATTTTCACAATTTTGTGGAATATTTTTATTATTAGATTCCCATGGCCTTCTAAAAAGACCATGGGGATTAGTAATTCCATTTTGGATATGTTGTGGTATATTTCAAAGCATAAATAGATGGTTTTATTCGTCAAGTTAGTGATATCCAAGATTTCCATGATGTATAGATAAATTAAAACAAAGATGGGATTTCAAGAACAATATTTTTCAAATAATATTTCTTGAACACATAACCTATTACTAAATTATAATTTATATCATCTCCAATATTGTCGAATATATATCTTCCATCATCTAAACCTACCATTTTTTTATATGGCCTCTTCTTCAATCGTGGATTTCATAATCCTCTATGATAATGAATTTTTATTAATTAAACTGAGTAAGAAAGTTTTTTCCAATTCTACTATAATACTCATGTCTATCACTACTGAATTATTAAAAATTATATCATTATTTTTCCTCATCATGACTATGATACCATGGTATTTTCTACTGAATGGATCAACTGCCATGTTTTCATTCACATTTCGATAATGTACAGAACAATCCCAATAATTTATTAGTCATGACTATATAATTTACCAAATAAAATATTCATTCGGATGTATTTTTTTCAAACACATATAATCAGTCAATATATACCATCCCTCAATATAGAGGCAATCCAAAGGATTACAAAGCCATTGGATATATTATATTGGGTAGGTATCTGGCATATCCTTTGGACTTCCCACCAAACATTTACTAAGGGTACTATATCTTCTATTTATAATGTAGAGTAATGTATATTAAAATTCCATCCAATTTCATAAAGGTGAATCATTTTTAATTGTAACTATAATTATCATATAATTAAGAGTTGATTCAGAGTATTAATTTGATAATGCATGTACTATAAAATTGATAGATTAAACTAGTAAATATTATTTGTAGGAGTAACATTTCAAGAATAGGTAATTTGGGAACCAAAAGATATAATGATATTGACTTATCATCATTTTTTTTATTAATTTACAATTTATAGGATGAAATTTTAGTAAGGGGAATGAAATAGCCGATAAATTCATTGGATATATAGTATAATAAGCATCCCAAAATTTACTAATTTAAATATAAAACAACAATATGAACCATCTCCATGATATATAATCATTAATGTTTTGGAATACATTGTATATTCTATAGTTTCATTGTTGTAGAAGTTAGTATGATTATTTCTTCCAAACTATTGAATATTACCCATATACCATAGAAATGTATACTATTCTTCATTATTTATCCATTATTTATTCTATATATCTAATAAATATGTAAAAAAAATTATTTTATCATATTTTTAGTGATTCATCAAACAAATAGATGACGTTTTAACTTGAGAATTAGAAAAATGAAGAAGTTTTGGAATGTTTCCTTTTTTTATCATTTCCCAATTTATATCATCTTATAATCAAACACTTATTAGGTTGTTGATCATTATTCTTCAATGGCATGTAATCCTTCTTATAATTAGAAATCCTTCTTGAATTCCTATTCAAAAAATTTATTTCACTAAAAAATGGAGGAGTATTCATGAAGAAATAAATATTAAGATACATTTATGAATATTGTTTCAATATAAAAGTGATATATATTATAAAGGATATATTAAAAACAATAGAGAATATTTTTAGTTCATTATCACTAAAAATATACAATTAATTAGAACACAACATAAATAATGTGGAATTTATTCATGGAAATATCATTCTTTATAATAAAAAAATGGCATCATATGATAATTTTATTTGGATAACAGGTATAATTCAACCTACAAGGAAGATGTTGATAATATTTAGTATATTTGGTCAAGAATTAATTGATTTGTTGAATAAAGATGTATAAATAATCAAAAAACATATCTAGGAATCGCAATGTATCAATTGAATCTATGCTGTTAATTTATGAAAGGACATAGAGTTTTATTCAAGGGATCCTAGTTTCATGATGAAATCCTCATGAAATGGAGTTATATATTTTATCACTAAGTAGAAGTTATGCACAAGATACATTGGGAAATTAGAAATTTTCACATAGTAATAGTTTAGGATTAATATTGTGTTATTCAATCCAAAAAATCTAATTTTCAAGAGGTCATTTATGTCTCTCTATCAAGGATGTATATGTAAGACCCTACACAAATACTCAAAGATATATAAATAGAGAAATATTTATGTTTTTACAATAATACAGAGTCCATATAAACTATTAATACTAAATAGTAATTCATATGAATTAAAAAAACATTATTGTTTAAGGAAAAGTTGAACAATCATTATTTAGAGACATAAATAAGGGAGAGGATTGATCATCGATAGTGAATTAATGATATTAGTTTATTGATTTATAGATACCACATGTTTTTAGGGATAAATTATTTCTGGGGTGGATAATTCTTGAGTAAATATTTTGATACAAACATATAATCAGAATTTCAATCACACTATACATTATAATGTACATTATCATAATAGTTCACTATATAGGTACATAATTTAATTTAATAAATTAGAACCAAAAACTATTATATAACACATAAAAATATATAAAACCACTATAATTGATAAATTTGGATGATCAAATTCTCTAATGAGGTATAAAATTAAATAATATCTTTTTATTTTGGAAGAAGGAAACAACAATGAGAATGATTATTTAATATAAAATTAAAGAGTGAACTGTATTACTTTAAAAGAATGTTTGATGTGTATTTTTAATATATAAAATGACCATTTGATGTGTTAGGTTATAATTAGAATATTAATATAACAATATTTTAATTGTAACTATAATGTGATCATTATCTGTAATATAAATATTCTAAAAATTGAAAACAACATAATTTGGGTATAGTATAACCTCTAATTTTTAATAATTTATATTGATCAAGGAATAATAATTTAATTGTATCCCCAAAATATTAAAAATATTCAAAAAAAAAATTATTTTAATAAATATATTATTTTAAAATATGTAAAATAAATTTTAATTATTTAAATTATATATATCTATATAGACATTCAGTCACATAATAAGGGATTCAATATTAGAGTAATCAATTTTAAATATTTTTGGTAATATTATTTTTAATTTTTCATAAATAAATAATTCTAATGTGTTCACTGTAAAACATAAAATTCATATATAGTACATATTATAAGAACATTTTGACAATGATATGATTTATTAAATAATATAATCTTTTCAATGAAAAAAAATCTCAGTTTATTTAAATATGTCAGTTTTTATTATTTCAATTGACTTCATAAATTATAATGGAGTATCTGAATTTGATAATAGGAATTACAGATTTAGACAAATTTATGGTCATAAAATAAAAGTTTCAGTTGTACTATTACATAATTAAATGGAACCTTATTCATATAATTTTAAATATAATTCACCATCACATTAATTTAAAAAAAATTAAAACTATGGGAAACCATAAGGTACTAGATATTTCAAGACCTAGATTTCTAAATCATAATACATAAAATTAATAAACAATTCTCTAATATTTTTTATAAAAAATAATCTATCCCCCACTATTCATAACTCAATATCCCTTGATCAATGTACGTATCTTAATTCCATAATATGTTTCCTCCTATGAATTTCTTAAGTTATTAATTAAAATATTCCCATGTTTTTTGAGACTAAATTCCTGATTAAGGATTCATAATATCTAATTTACATTTCCCTATTTTAAATCCTTTGGAATTAAATATATTTAAATTTCATGTATTTTTATACAATATTATTAAACCAATATTATCATATTTCCAATGAATGTTTAAATGTTATGTAATTATAATGCCAAAAATTGACATTAATTACCGAATTAATTATTTCTTCTATGTATTTGAGTTATTTTTGATATATAATTTTTTAGCATGGGACATATTATAAGGGTGATGATGATGTACCTAGAAGATAATGTATTCGTAATATAATGAATACAAAATTAAATGAGTTCCCCTTTGGAATAAAATCATTACAAGTTAATTATTTCCTCATATTGACATTTTAAATCCCTAATACAAAAATGTGTGTCACATAATCAAGATTTTTAAATAATATATTTAAATAATATATTTTTTCTCAAAAAATTGTAAAAGATTTTAATCAATCATTATTTTTTATTTATTTCCTTATATAAATATTTATCCCCAACCAAGTAATATATAATTTATTTAGGATAGTTATTTGGAAAAATCCTTCTAGGTATCATTGAGGAACTTTTTGGGTGGATTGTGTTTGTTGAAAAATAGGGATTACATGATTATTTTGGAAGTACCAACGATATTTTTGATAAATTTTGTTTAAAAATATCCAATAAAATGAAATTGACTTTTTGGAGGTGGAATAAAAAGATCATATACATGGTGACACCATTTCCTAATAGTGGTATGATTTTTGGGCTTCAAAATTGGGAATGTAGAGAACAATGTTTTTGGAAGTGTATGTTTTGTGAAAGTGTTAAAGAGGGTTGGAATGTTTCATAGAAGTAATTTTTCAAATTCATTTCATGAAAATATGGAAATTGAATGAGGTTTGCGTGTTATAGATTTCTGAGAATGGTGAGTTTATGTGAAAGTGACTTACATGAATATAAATTGCATGCGGAGGGGAAATTTGTGATAGTTTCACATAGGGTTATCAAATTACCTATAAATTTGTATATACCCACATTATGTGAGTAATTATCAACACATATATATAATAAAATCTCCAAAGTGGGCATGTAGTTTTTTGTTCATAAAAAGTGAGTTTCATGCAAATAGTGAGTTGCGTGTAAAAGTTTTGCGTTAAATGGAAGTAGAATGTAGGAAGGTATTTGTGCTTCATAAGGTATTGGTTCACAAGTAGGTAGTTGTCAACAAGTAAAAATTAGCATAAAAGACGATTTTTTTTGGAAAAGTAACAAGTTCCGTACAAGGCATTAAATATTTGGACTTGTCAACAAATAGTTGTGAAGAATTTTTTTGTTTCTCAGTACATCTATGGTAAACTAGTATTCATAAATGGATAAAAGTGTATCCTCAGAAGAGAATATATCAACTGTTAAGGAATCATACTTTCATATAATTTCAGATACCTAAATATTTATAATATATGAGTCTATCCGTTCAAAAGTAGTGAGAAAAGGGCAGATAAATAATGTGATCCTATCCGTCAGCAGTTTCCCAGAGAAAGAGGAATTTGTAGAAACCCATGGGAATGTAGTGAGATGACCCTTAACTTAGTGAAGGCAGTGATATTTGGAATTGGAGTGATCTAGAAAGAACCTAGTAATTGGAATTGAGATTTAGTGAAATTGGTACATCACTACATCACCATTGTGTTATATATATATATATATCCCAGTGTGGGGGGACCAAGTAAAATTGGATGTGTCATGTGCATGACATAATATTTGTTTATACATTTCTATGAGAGAAAGAGATTAGTGTTATTTTTTTGATGAAAAAATATCCCTAGGAAAATAAATATTAATTTTTCATACCCTGATCTTCCCCCCTATTGTTAGTTGATCTAGTGGTTGCAACATTAGTTATCATAGATAATGGTTAATTGTCAGTAGTTCTCTTCGAAATGAAAATTAGAGTGGATTAATCACAAATGGATTCTTATATTTGATGGAAGAAATTTTCAACCAAATATGGATCAAATGATGGCCTACTTATGGTCATTAGTAATGGATGACTTCATAGCACCTATGAAAAGTATATCAACAAATACAAACAGTGGTGTTTTGTCAGAAGCTGACCGAAGAGAATTGAATAATAATATTAAGGGAATCAACACTTTAGGAGGGTCTAATTGAAATTAAATATATATGAATGTTATTTATTTTAATACATCACAATATTTCTTGGAAAATATATTTGATATTAATTAGAGTGACTCAAAATTTATAGAAGAAAATCATCAGGTTATATGAAAAAAATATGAGGATCTTAGAATTCTCCCAGATGATTCTTTTGATACATTATATGACTGGGTAAATATTATTTTGGAATATATATGTGGTATAAAATTAATTATTTAAGACATTAATATTGTTAAGTGCATCTTGAGAAAACTACCTCTTTAGTTTAATCCAAAAGTATATGTTTTGATGGATATATACCAAAAGGATATAACACAAGATAGATTGTACAATACTATCATTTCATAAGAAATGGAAAATGATTATAACTATCCTGCATAAAAGGAATGTCTAATGAATTCATGTTTAAGGCCATGAAGAATCTAACTAGTTAACATTGTCAAGAAGAAACATAAACTGATGAGTTGATTCCATTCAATTCCACAAATCATCAAAGAGGAAATGGATATTTTTGAGGGAAGCTAATTATTGCATACTTTCTATATTGAATGGTTGTACATCATGTTATAAAGTTACCGAAGATTTAAATAATATGAAGATTATAGGGAAAAATTACAAAAAAGAATTATTCAATCTATTAGAATGTTAAGGGAAAAACTAAGCAAAATTTATTCATAAATAAGTGTCAACTTTTGAAAAAAGATGAAATTTCAGAAGAATATGTTTCCGAATAGTTGGAAGACTACAAGGATCATGAAGTGAACAATATGGTTTTTGTTTTTAGAAATTCTTATACAAGGGAATAATGAGAAAATGAATAAGTAGATGGCGAAGGTAGATTTTTTGTTTAAGACCAATTAGAATCCACTTTTGAGGAAAAAGATAATAGATGTTCCAAAATAAAGAATTTAAAAAAGGTTGTTTTTTATTCGAAACAATATATGGAGGAGTAAGAAGCATGGATGTATGACTTAAATGAATAAATTGCAGAAAAAATCCTTCAATGCAAGAGATCTTAGATAATGTAGTTAGGGACAAGAAAAAATTCTAAGAATTGAAAATAGAAATCGATAGTTTGACGCAATATGTATAATATCCAATCAAACATATTGATGAATATGATGAATAGGTCATCATTCAACACTAAAAAGTTATGTACTATGAAAAAAAGGTTTAATATTAGTACAACAATGAGAAATAATATCAACAAAAAACATTGAAGTTGTAGATCGAGCATAAATGTAAAGAAAAAAAAGAAGTAGTCAAATCGGAATGACAAGGATTGTATGAGGGTTCATAAAAAACAGTGATGTGTAATGATTAATATCAAACCCCACAAAACCATTCCAAAAGTGACTATTGATTTTAGTATGAAAATGAGTTGGAATGTTTATAAAACCCAATGGACATCCAGTGGTGTAGAAGTGATTCACATGAATGCAAATCAAATAATATTTTATTGTTGAAGAAAGACGGGACCCTCACTAAAATTGTGTTCCATAGCCAAGAGATACAGAGCAGAAAAAGAAAAACAATAACATAAAAAAAGAGTTTAATACACTGTAATATCATTTTTAGGTTCATTTTTGGTGTGGTTGATTTAGAAACAAGGCTAAAAAATGGGCATCAACAATGCATATGAATTTCCTGAAAAAATTCAAATTGTTCCAAAGTATCAATTCAACAGACCATCATGTAAGATAAAAATGAAAAATTCGTTTGTAGTGTTTCAATAGGAACCTACTCAATCATACAATAAGGAAGATAAATATTATCAACCCACTATGCGTATGAAATAAAAAACATTGATATAGAATAAAATATAATAGAACATTATTGTAGTAGATATTTCATTTAATGAATCAGATAAATCATTAATATGGATTATTTAAAGTGGACAAACTTCTTATATGATATTAAATATGGATCTGGTGATAGTTATTAGATATGAAAACGAATTTATTGTAATATATGGTATGATGATGAAATAAAGACTATTGGATTAGGAAAATCCATGATTCTGGCAAAAGACATGAGATGTTCAGATGTCATGGATATTGGAGGTCTTAGTCACAAAATATGAATTATCAATCAACAATTTGACTCATGAAAATACCTATCTTTTTCAAAGAAGTCATGAATCATTCTAAAAAATGAAGGTCCTATTATTTTTTAGTGAAGGTATACAAAGGGAAATCATTAACATGTAAATAGAGTAGAAGATATGTGCCTTCTGTCCAAGGAAAAAGAAAATAAATTCTTGCATAAAAATCATAGACACTTGAGAAAAACATACTAGGATTATATACGTAAATACGATGATTCATGAGGCCTCACATGATTATCACATTATCATACTCATATATGTGATGCGTCTCACTAAGTTAATAGAATATAAATGACATACATGGATATATTAAAAAGAAGAAAAACGACCTTGAGTAGGTGAAAATTGATGTGTGTGGACCTATTTCCCAAATAGATATTGATGGTTGGAGATTTTATGTTTCCTTTAATGATGGTTTTAGAAGAATTGAATGGGTTCTAATCATCACCCAAAAATAAGGGGAGTTAATTTTTATAAAAAACATATCAAAGCGATGTTAATAAAATTTTTTGTCAAACAATCTGAAAGATATGAAAAGTTAACGGAATTGAGTTCTCAAATTTTCAATTTGGGGATCACCAGGAAAAACATGTGATAATTCAACATGTTTTACCAGTATGAAATACACAACAAATTTGAGTAGTAAAGAGAGGAAATCAGATTGTAAAAATATTGCATGAAAAATACTCATTGAGAAATACCATCCATAGATGTTTTGGAATTAAGAAGTCATGAAATTAGTCTACATATGAATGGGAGCATTATTTGGTCCAAAATATGAAAAGGTTCCATATGTTCTTCGGTTTGGAATAAAGCTAATTTTGAAGTACATTCACGATTTCGAAGTAAATATTTAATTATCAGTAAGGAGAAACATAGGAAGTTGTAATCTTATGGGGAAAATATGATATTTCATAGATAATCAATGAATATAATATCATATATGTTCTCCAATAAGATGTTGGTAAAGGTAGTTGAAAGAAATTATGTAACTATATTAGATAATGAGTAGAATCTTCATTAAATACATGGTCAAATTCAGTAGGATATAGAGGAATAGATTAGCAGATATGGGAATGTTCAACTTCCAAGGGATGATTTATACAAATAAAGAGAAATTGATAAGGATGAGAATAAATCATTATCTATGTCAAAAATAATGATAAGAGATGCATCTTATAGACAGAACATAATTAGTGATCATGAATTTCCTATGCTGACAAACAGGATGAAGACACTACATAAAAGATCATACTTATTTTAGTGAGAGACTCAATGTTTTGATGATGTAGCTGTAGATGGCAATTGGGTTCAATATATGAATGAAGATATGGAACAAATTGAGAAGAATAATAAATGAGATATTTTTTTAGTCCAATAGATAATACTGTCATCAGGACTAAGTAGGTATTCCTAAACAATATTAATGAAGACGAAATAGTTATTAAAAACAATGAATGGCTAGTACGTAGAGTTTCCTCCCAGATTGAATGTGTTAATGTTGAAGAAACATTTGAAAATGTTACATGGATAGAGACAATTAGTTTATTCGATGCCTTAACAGTGAAAATAAATTTTAATTTTTTTACCGATGGATACCATGTATTCATTTTGAATGGGGTTCTAGAAGAAGACGTTGTCATTGTGTAGCCAGATGGTTTTCTCATTCATTAAGAAGAGAACGGAGTTATGTTGGATGGAAAAGGTGTTATATGGATTGAAATATGTACCAAGATCATGGTATTAAAGACATGATCAGTTTTTAAAGAAGCTCGGTTTTCATCACGATGGAGTTGATTTCTATCTCTACATATACAATGAATTTAATCAAAGGATGATGGTACTAGTATACGTTGATGAAATTATTTTTGGAAGATAAATTTAAACTTAGTGAAAATAGTTTCTATAATTCATGAATATATATTTTGAAATGTCAATGAATTGGGAGGAGATGTTTTCCTTTGGTTCAGAGGTGATACCAGGAATGAATGACATGTTCATTTCTCTATATAAATATATTAATGGTGTTTTGAGAAGTTTTGGGTTGGATAATTACAAGGATATCAAACATATATTGGACATATTAATGAATATTTAATTATATAATGAAGGAAAAGGGGTTAATATCACCTAGTATAGAAAGATCATGAAAGTCTAATGTACTTAATAGTGACTTGACAAGATTTTTATTTTTCCACATTTCATGCGATGTGGTATTATAGAAATCCAAAGGAAACCAAATATATTACATAGAAATGTTTCTTTATTTCTAGGGTTATTTGGATTTCATCATTATATACAATTAGAAATATCAGAAAGAGTTATTAGGTTATATTGATTTTGATTTTGCTGGTTTAGCTGATGATAGGAAATCAATGTCTGGAGGTTTTTTCTATGTTGTTGGATTATATATTTTATTTCTTAAAATGAATTTTGATGAATTTTGATGATCACCATAGAAGATAAATATGTTGATTCTACTCAAGCTTGCACAAAGTTATTGTGGATGATAAAACAACTTGATGACAATGGTGTTGAAGTGAAGTTGCTCATTGGAATTCATAGTTATAAATAAATCACTATAAATCTTATAAAAAACCCCAATACATCACCAATACAAAACCCAACATGAATGTATATATTATTTTATCAAGGAAAAGTTGATGTAAGGTCTTGCGATATTAGAGTATGTGCCAATGGAACTACAAGTTTTATACATTCTAATAAAGGCCCTACACAAAAAATCAATTGAGAGGCATCGACTCGCTCTGGGAGTTAAATCGACTCCCCACAAATAATAATTTTTCTAATATGGACCCCTATCTCTAAGGAATGGTTCGTTTTTCTTAAATATGATGATTTTTGTTCATTAACCTATTAAAGAAAACAATGGTGTTACCATCTGGTTTGTTGATAAAGAGATATATATTATGGATTTTATAGAGGTGAAAATGACTTTAATCAAGTTATGAGAGAATATATTTCGGGATAAAATGAGATGGGAGAGTTAAAGATGAATGGGGGAGCGTTAACATTTGGAGATTGTCAATGATTTTTTTTTAGAGTTTTTCAAAAACCATGCATTGCTTTTATGACAAAATGTGGATTCATTGTTATGAGGAAATAGCTCATACACATCTATATCATCACTTAGGTTGGACCTCTTTACACATTATAATGCATGATAACCCATGTAGTGAGGTTGGGGGTGTTTAAATTTTTACGATTCTAAAATTCATACATCAAACATTATATATCTCAATAGATGGATTTCATGATGAATTTATTTGAATGGGTTTAGGAATAAAGTGTTTCATTGATGATCTTTTCATGTTATCCTTGTTTTTGAAGTCAATCATTGATCTTGTGATCTTAGAGTGTGTATCTGTTAAATTTTTTGTCTCTATCTATATTGCAAGAAATAAATGTTGATATAAGATTGAATAAACATCAATGAGGTATCAAAATGTGAATAATTTTAAACAATCTCAAATAGGGAGATTGTAAGGAAAAAATCAGTCATAGTAACATGGAATAATTTTTTTGTTTATTATGTTTATTGAAAAGGTAGGTTTCCATGATAAGTAAGAGACTTAAAAAGATATTTTTGACAATTGTTTCGAAAAAGATCCATGGAAATTGAATAGACCATATGGGGGTTATAGAAATACCATATTTAAGCTGATGTTGTTTCCCAGTGGTCGCAAAATTTTTGGCCATCAAAATTATGAAAATTCATTATAATATTTTTTGAAAAAGAATATACATATAAGTGTTAAGGAGGCTTGGAATGTTTCTTTAATGTAATTTTTCAATGTTATTTCATGAAAATATATAATATAAATGTTTTTCTCAATAAATATACACTTATACAAAATATGAATTTGGGGAAAAGATACATACAAGAATGTAAGTTGTGAGCTCTGGTGAAAGTTAGGTTAGTTGAAAACAGGGTTTAAAATTCCTATAAATATAAATCTACTCTTCTCATTTTAGTAGTTAACAACAGTTCGAGAGAAGAAGATCTCCGAAGAGTGCATATAGTGACATGTGTTCAAGAATTGCGTTTCACACAAATATAGAGTTTCCACGTAAATGCTGACGCATCAAAGGGGAGTTGCATGTAAGAATAGAAATTCATGTAAGAAGGTGGTGGAACATATGTAGAATTTTGAACACATGATGGTTTTATTTGAAAAAGGAACATGTTGTGTTCATGAAATTGAAGCTATGTCCAAGAAATAATTAGTAGTGAGGATGTTTTAATTTTCCCAGTACATATGCATAACGTGGAATCCATTAGTTGACGAATGTTGAAATTCAATATAGAATCTAGAAATAGTTGAGGATGCATAAATACAAGAAAATGTAGATACCCACATGTCTATAAACATTTTTTGGGTCCCTTCCTAAAGAAGTGAGAAAATAATGATGATGATAATGAACCTTTCCATCGGTATTGTTCCTGAGAAAAAGATATATGGAGTTACCATTGGGGAAGTATAGAGTTGTCCCTAACCATTGTTAAAGTAGTAATATCGGACATAAAAGAGATCTAGCCTGAACAATGTAACTGATCATGTGATTTATGGGATTTAGTACATTGGCACACTATCTTTTTATACTATGTGGATGTATCCTTGTAAGGGTGATAAATGTCAAATTGTTCTGCCTTGTTCATGATTTAATTTATATTTATTCCATTCTATGAGAGAATGAGTGAGATATGTTTTTTAATGATGAAACAAGATCTAAATGGGTTATAGTTTTAATATCTCATACACTGATTCTCCCCCTATCACGGTATTTGACAATGTGGGCCTAATAGTAGTTTGCTTGATATAATTCTTATCCTATAATTTTTTAGTTTCTATAAATACACTCATCATGATGTAACAAATTTTATATTAATTAGATCAGATTTTTCAATAAATATATCATTTATTTCTCGATAGATTAGTAATTTTTATATATCTAATTTTATATATGTGTTTCTTTATATTACACTATATGAAATAATTTTTTGTCAATTTTAATTATATAATTGATCCATTAGAATTATTATCTAAAAAATGGAAGATGAAATTATATATCCCCATAGTACATGGGAATTATTATGATACAAACTAGACTATTTATTTTTTAAATCATTTCACATGTTTGTATTATTTATTTCTATACGTCATTTGTAATATGGCGTCAGAAATTGTATGTTCCTTAATTTTTTTTTAAAAAAAATTCTTCAATGTGGATTTTTTTTTTCAATTTTTATGTCATCCATCGATATCATAAGCTACAATTATTATTAATTCTATAATTTCATTTGTTATAAATAACCTATTTCTATATTCTAATATGACACTTTATGTTGGATCCTTATTTACATAACAAATAATGAAGAATATTACATGTGACCTGAAGATTATTTTACGACGTATAATATTATTCTATTATTTTTCATGTTTTCATTTATAATCCCAATTTGATGTACATATCCTATAATATATATTTATTTATGACAAATAAAATAGTTCCCCCTTCTTTTAATGGTCCAATTTAATCTCATCCAATGAAATAAACAAACAATTTCATTTCCAGAGTCGATATTTTTACAATTAAATAATAGTTTATTCAGTTTATTGGCCCCATATTTAATGGATAATAATATGAAAATAAAGAATCATAAAAAATGCAAAATGTAGGAAAACTACCCCAACATTATATTATTACAATATTATTTTATTGTAACACCCTAAGAGACTATGTGAATTCAAAGAGATTCAAAGATGCTAAAGACACCAATGACCATTGTGAGAAGTGAAATGGTTTTATAGGTGGATGTTTAATGTGAAGCATGGATAATAAATTAATTTTTTCCATAACCCATGAAGTTTATATCATAATATATTCATTTAGAAAAATTAAATTCATTTTCACCAATTATATTCATTTTTCAATACAATTTATTTTATACTTTAACTGTTAATATTGTAAATAAAGTCTCTTTATGAAAAAATAAACATTTAGATTTAATAAAATCACATAAGGTATAATTTATGTATAAATGAAATTTAGATATGATTTTGTCTCTTGAAATTACTATGTTTGTTTTGGATTATATATTTTAATGTATATTATAATATTTCAAAATGTATTTCCTAATTAATTAAAATATTTATTCCTTACAGCTGGAAATTTGTCTATTACATAACTTTTAATTCATATTTCATTCATATAGACACCATATTTGAATAAATATATTTTTTATATTTATAATATTATCATTTTTTGGAATTCCAAAAATTCCGATGAACCAAATTTGAAATGGTAACTTCAATTATATCTCCTATTTTTTGGAAAGAAGTTACAATATGTGATAGAATTAATTATTAAAAATAATAATAAACACCCAAAAATATATTTATAGTGAAATAAAAATTATTTTGTTGAATTACATATAACAGAATATTTTAATATAATAACAATTAAATTATATTTTTATTAGTAACATTCTAAATGAATATATTTTCCCCAATAATCACCTAATGCATCACTAAATTACATTAAAACTAATTTAAAATAATGAATTTCATTTTTTATATTCCTCAATGTTAATGGCCCCTCACACACAATTTTACTCCAACACTAGTGATGAACTTTCTTTTGAAAAATACATTTATTAGGAAAATGACTGTTATAAACTATGCATAGGGGTGATGACAAATATTAAAATCTATGTTTATATATTTTTACTACTTGTTTTATTTATAGTGGTTATGATGAAACCTATAAAATTAATTTGTAAATATACACAATCAATTTAATTTTTAATTTATAACATAAGAAAATAAATATACATCAGAAAATAAGAATATACCAAAGAATTTGGATAATTTCTACAAAATAAAATAAAATAGATATACATGATTTTTTATCCACTATAAAAATGTATAATAAAAAACCACATATAAGGATTATTTATTATTAATTATATTTAATATATCATGGATTTAGGGGATGTTAAACCCATTGATTCTAATAAAATCCATCCATCCAAAGTTCATGTATGGTTCCCAGAGACCTAATTTAATCCATATGTAATAAGAACCATCACTAATGAAATTAAAATATAAAATATATTGAAATACTAAATATCTTCATATAGGAAAATAGAACAAAAATATACATAGTGGGAATATCCCAATTTAAAAAACTATATTAGGTAAAAAAATTATAAAAATGTCTCTTGAAATGTATATACAGAGATAAAATAAATTATATTTCCAACATAATAATATAGATGTTCAACTAATTTGATTCATCACATTTTATATTATCGAAACTAATATAAAAACTTAATCAGAAGAAAAATATTATAATTCACGTGTTTCCCCTAAAAACACTCTGAAAAAATGGTAGTAGGGTTTTCCTAAACAGACTAAAAAATTTATTCCAAATATATATTAACAAAGACCGAGGATAAATGAACCAAATATGTAAAAACACAATATAATAATCAATGTTTTTAAAATAAATTTTTTTCGGTTGAAAAAAACCATTTATTTATTATATATTTACACATTACATTAATGTTGAAAATTGTTTAAAACATATTTTTGTTCCATTGTTTACTTGATCTCAATGTGTGTGGTCATGTTCGACACCACAACCACCAAACTATCTATTACTGACTATTATAAGAATCAAAATGCTTATGAAAACATGTTATAATTCAAATAAAGTATAGATAAAAATTAAAATCTTGAACAAAAATAAAATAGTAATAGAATCATGATATCACTTATTTATTAAAACCTATTTATGTAAAAGAAGTTTAAATGTCTAAAACTAATCAATTGGGATTCCTATGTAAGGTAAAATTAATTAAAATAGATAAATTCCATATTGATGTGTCATTAAAATTAACTAGTTTAATATTCTTACTACAATATACTCCAACATCCCACGATAATCATTTTTTAACCCATGAATCAATATTTATCAAAATAATACATTAATTAATAATAATATTCTAAAAGACCTATATACAGTATTGGTAACATTTTGAATAATATTATTATGACACACCCTTAATAGTTTCTATTTTCGTATTTTACAATTAACACATCCTTTGGAATTTGAATTGGTATATATTATAAAATTTTATTTTCTAGTGATTTAACATAATATATGGTTAACATTCATTGGTGGGAACCAATGTATAGAACCATGTATCTAAAAAAATACCTTCATGAGACTGTTATATAGATAGGAAAAAATTTATTATAATGATGAAACCCACCATTGTGTATTTGATAAAATTTTATCATATTCTATAAGGGGAACATCATGATGTGTTTTCTAGGTTCATTTCCCCCCTCATTCCTGAGTCATGGAATGAAGAACTCATTAGGTGAGTTAGTTTGTCTCTATCTCTTTTATCCATGATTCATGGCCATTTCATTACTGGATATTTACATAAATAAATTATATCCTCTAATTTCTCACATATAACCCATCAAATTTCCATCAATGTGGACTAACAATATATATTGTGGTTTTTAGGATTAGTTTATGATTAATTATTATGATTTTAATTCATAGGGTTTATTGGTTATTTTTCACGATCTTATTAACCCTTTTATGGTATCTAGAATAAAATTACATTGAATAATCTGGGTAATTAATTATTTAATTATTACTTGAAAATGAATTATATAATGTTTTTTTCATTATTAATTCTGAATATTTATATTTAAATTCACAACTCTCCATTTATAAATAATTTTACTTAATTTTTATTGTTTATATACTTATTATATTTAATAATCTATGTTAAATATATGTGTGTGATCTTAAAAAAAATTTAGTCTAAAAATTAAATGATAAGTTTTTAACGTGACAATAAAATTTAATTATTCATGGTTTGATCATATAACATGTTTCTTCTGTTTTTAGTGGATTTTTAAATTATAATAAAGTAGTTTTGACATGTTTTTTCCTTTTTTATCAACCTAGAAATTTAAATATTCATTTTAATAAT
This sequence comes from Viscum album, assembly GCA_963277665.1. Taxonomy (NCBI): domain Eukaryota; kingdom Viridiplantae; phylum Streptophyta; class Magnoliopsida; order Santalales; family Viscaceae; genus Viscum; species Viscum album. The sequence goes on from OY728161.1 coordinate 1,560,987,483, forward strand.
AAAATGCCCATGTTTTTAGACCTAATGAGAAATCGGGTGGGACATCATTTTTCTATTTGGTGAATCAAATTATTTTAAAATATTTATTTTTAATGAAATTATTTGTATTATATCCCTTAAAATGTTTTTTGACACATAATTTGGTGAGATAGATGTATCAGGTTCTCTATTGTTTTTTGGGAGAGCCATATTCCAAATCCCCAAAATATGGGAAGGCTGATAGGGTCGTAGGGGTTTTTTAAAATCAAGTGGTCCCAAGGAGAAATTGTGTTGCTATACTAGTGTACCTATAGGTCTCACATGATATGGTCTAATCATGTAGTAGGAGTATTGTGTTAATAAATCTAGTTTTAGACCATTTTAAAAGGTGAAATTAATGATTTCCAAATGGTTTTCCAAAATTGTGACCTGAATGGAGGATTCCCCATATTTAATTAGTATCCCTACCATTCTTGGTGCATTATTTCTCTCCCCATGCATCCAAAATGCATGCCTCATTGTAAGGGGGTAATGTCCAAAAAATTCCCCCTCCTTCTTTTCATTCACCCTAGTTTCATTCTCTCCCAAGCACACATTGGTATACCGCTCTCTATTTTATTCATCATGGATTGAAAGAATCTCCTTCATAGGATTCTATAATCATGCTTTGTCAGACTTGTTTTATAAATTTGGGTAATCTATACATTCACTTTGGACCTCTCATTGAAGAATATACTCCCAATGTATTTATTTTTGTGTAAGATAATTATCTCCATTTCATGTTCATTTTTCAAATATTCTATTTTTATTATTCTTATCTTAAATATAATATTGATATTTATGGTGTGTATCATCGTAATCATATTGTAGGTGTTCTATATCATTTTCCCTTATTCTCTGACCATATATAATTTAGGTCTGCTACCATGAAGTTATATTTATGTGTAATAACTTTTTATGGTAAACTTAATTGTTATGAAAGAATACACTCAATTTTGTTCCTCCAAGAATTTAATTTTGGAATAATTTATGGTCATGGACCTAACATCATTAACCCCAAAAATATACACATCGCTTTAATTGCTATAATTATTTGGATTTTTCTAAAAAAAACCCCCACATTGATGTGTGTGGTATTCTAAAATGAAATGAGTTGATTAATTATAATTTGGAAGAGTATATAATTTTACAATATTAGTTCTTATTTACCAAACCAACACCTTTGTGGTTCCTACCCTCTCTTATTAAATTAATTTAATGAATTGTGTGTAGTCAGATTCTTAACAGGGTTTTTTATTAACTTTTTCATATTGGGTATTATAATCCTTTTGTAGTATATCATTCATTAGTACATTAATATAATTCGTGATAATATATAATACCACTAAGGAAAACATAATGAATTAAATGAAATTTTTATGGTAACATTATCTTTTATCATTTTTAATAATGGAAAATGTCATTCTAAAAAACTATCCCATCATTTTATTATAATTGAATGATAAATGAGCTAATTCATATCATTTTGGATTTGTAATATATATTATGGAATTATATTTCACATTAACCCACTTCTATAACAGATCTATGATATGTAATGTATACTAACACGAATCTTAACAAATTGAACAAGAAAACATAAATTAGCTACAAATGTCTTGAGTGATGTTCATGTTACACTTTATAGGGAACATTGGAAGGGCTCATATGGAGTTTAGATGGTATTGTGACTTTAGTGATACTTTGTTTTCCTATTTTGGAATTGTTAATATGCGACTAATGTTTACTTGTGTTGCAGTGCAGCAAGAGTGATATTTGGAATGTCATAGATGGGATCCTTATGCATATTTATCTACGTCATTAAGAGTTATAGACATTCTCTATTGTGGAAATGATGGATAGGCTCACTAGATAGATTGTTATGCATGGAAATTAGTAAAAATCAGTCACATATGTTCAATAACAGGGTTGTACATGACGTTTTTTATTTCATACACAACATTCCATGAGCGACACAAGAAATTAAATTTCTGGATCACCAGGGATGAACTTTTATGACATTTGGCATTTCTCATTCCCTTGGAACAATAATTGGTATTCTTACTCTGTTCTCCATGTATAGGTTTAGGGTACTAGTTTTAAATTTCAAGGATTATTTTTATATTAAATTCATGGAATATATATCTATTATTCAGAGATGCATCCTCAATTAAAAATCACATTCTCAAGTTTGGTCCACTCTTAATGCATGTATTGTTTTGAATTATTATATCACACACATATATTATATGTATAGATTTACCATATTTGAGAGTATTTAATTATTAATCCAAAGAATATATGGTCATCCTAGTGTCCTCTTGGAACATGCTCCTATCTTTTTACATTTATTTATTTTTTTATATATTTTTAAATATTATTCCTTCAAAAAATTATTTTATATTCATGAATTGGATATACATAGACACAATTACTGATATATTACTGACTATATTGCACACCATCCTTGGTATTTCATTTCATAGGTCTACTGAATAACTTCTCATGATTTTATGTATATAGTTTACTACTCATTTTTAACATTATACATCATATGATCCTAGGGCCTAGATAGGACTCATGATTCCCATGAATATCTTCATTAAGGGATTTTACTCTATTTATTTTATTAGGTGTTTTAGTTTCATAATTGTTGTATTTTATTTCATTTAACTTATATAATGATTTAGGATTTAATTGATAGATGTTTTTTTTCAGGGTCCATTTTTGATTTTTCAAAATATTATATTCTTCCACTACTTGTCTACCTTTATAATATATCCATTATTGATTTATTTTTTTACTATAACATATTAAAAAATTGTTATTCTATGATCATGAGGGTATAATTGTAACAACCTAGGATTTTATGAGAATTATTATTTTTAATTTCATTGATGTCTTGTGTTGTACGTTATAACAAAATTAGCTTGCACTATACGAAACACCGTATTATCATGCAGTATACGCAACACTAATCTTGGATCGTTGATTAGTCACTGAAAGTGGATAATATTATTTTTTAATATCTTTATATTAATTTTTCCAAAGTCCATAAACATTGTTTTTACTACATTACATAAATAGAACTTCATTTCTCATCTTAAATGCAATTCATGTTTAAAATAAAAATTTGGGCCCAATCATTCAATTATTTTTGGAAAAAATTACATTTATTTTCTGAATTTGAAATATTGGGATATGATTTATCACTTTGTTTGTAACATTTTTTCTTTTAGGTCCGATGGATGAATCCCAAGGGAAGATGGATAATTTTGCGCCCGAACATAGAAATTTTCTGGAAAAATCATAATGGGCCTAAGGCCCATCAACCAAATGTGGGGCCCACAATCCAAGCCCAATGAAGATCAAATTTATACAGTAGAAAGATAAAAATATGAGGATAATTTTATTCAACTGTGGATGGAGATAATTCTGATGTTTACATGATGATAAAGGATCTGAAGTTGAGATTTAAATGGTGGACCCGGCATTAATTCACATAAAGCCGCCCCACCATTTCGACCATAACATCCAAAAGGCCGAGAGAAATTTCCTGAAATATTTACATATGATATAGGAAACATGGGAAAAGATATTGGTCTGCTACCACTGGTGATGATTTGGCTTCCTTCAATTCCAAATTCATGGGTCAAAATGGTGGATGAATCTGGACGAAATTTCCGGGTCAACTTCAAAAATTCGAAATCCCTTAATTTTCGCACCTTCCTTTTGACTCTCTAAATTAATGGGGATGTAATTTATTGTGGTGGGGTGTCTATAAGACTCCTAATATGCCTATATATGTAGCTGGTGGTGAAGGAATTCTGATCTAACATTTTTCTTTGAATCCATGTTTTTCTTTCATCCATTGTATTTCCTTCAATTCTAATTTCCTGCATTCAATTTGTAATCGCATCTTTATGTTTTCCCATGTATGTGTTTCTTTCATGTTTATTATTTTAATAAAATTTATTCTTCTTATTTACTTATTATTTTCCTTTTCTTCTCACATTGATACCATTGAATCAAGTTGTGAATTTATTCACACCATCACTTGTGAATTCAATCACACAACGGTGGAGTGTTCGTTCATTTAATAATTTTCTTCTTCTTCAATTCTGCCCCCATAAGTCTACATCCCGCTTCCATTGGTAGAATAACATCAATGGAGGTCTAACCTTTTTTGGGTTGATCCTAGGAAGTTACATGGGGAGGATTGAATGCTATTTTATGTTCTTAAATTCTTAAATCGGTTCTTCATTTTAATAGTTCCTTTCTTTGATTTATCTTCTTCTTTGTCTTCAACGACATTAATGAAGACACATTTAGAGTGCTAGTATGATCCAATTCCTTAGAGTTCTCATTTAATTGATCCTCTACGTGAATTGTTGATTATCCTTAAAATTGGGTATGGATTAAATCGGAGAATTATATTGAGGGATTATTTACTTTAATGGACACCTATTGAACCGATAAACAGAAAATCAAATGAAAAACAAATACATCCAATAAATCCCAAGAGACAACCTAGGATCAACTCACCTTAATTAGTTGTTTTAATTAAAGTGATTTTATTGGTTTTGTTCTTTAAATTAAATCAATATTTATTCAAATCAATCAACACCATAGTTGGCCACATCATAACCAATCCTGCATCTAATCAAAGTGTCTCAAGGTTTCTTCTTCGGTCCCTATGGATTCTACCCCTACTTGTATTACAACGACCGCATACCTATAGGGTAAATTTGGGTGTAACCAAATTTTGGCGTCATTATTGGGGGCCCATGTATGTACCTTAGACACTCATATTCTTTTCTCACCCCAAATTCTCTATTCTCACCCTAATTTCTCTTCTCTATCCCCCTTTCTGTTTCTGTGTGTCCAATGATTCCCAAAAACAACATTCAATCAACTCCAATGGATTATCTTCAACAATACCCATTAATATACAAAGGCTATAATAAACTGGAAAATAAATATTTTGAATCACCTCACCCAGGGAATTTGATTGACCAAACCTTATTTGAATACACCACGCCAGATTAGATGTATAATCAATGGGATGCTGAATATTTAAAAGATCAATTTCTATACCTATCAAAAATGAATGAAAAGATAAATAATGAGGAATTACATGATGTACAAACATATATCCACCATAATCCTAGAAAAATTCTTGAACAATTTTGTGAACAAATGGATAAAATGAATTCAGAAGTTTCATCTTTCAGATTACAATTACAATGCCTTAACACTTTTGAGGAACCTATTCCCACTCAAGATGTTCTTTCCTCATCATTGATAGATGAATCATTTATCCCAAAAAACTCCCATGAATTGTAAAAATAACTAACATTTGGATATGGGATAACTTAACAAGATCCATAAAATGTTGAAGGGTATTTAAATCCGGAGGAAATTAATATTTTGGATTCACAAGGAAAATTTTTGTCTTCATGGATTGAGTGTTCAGAATATTGCTCCAATAACGTTTTTTTAGAATCACCGATCATTTAACTTTTGGTAGATATAATGAATAGTGAGTCCATACCCACTCATGAAATTCAAATGGAAAATTTTAGGGATTAATCATATTTTCAAAAGGAACAAATTCTTTCAAAATGTTTTGTAGAAGAAACAAATTTGGATTCAAATTTCCATTCATATTTGGGAAAATTCAATGAAACTGAACTCAACATTATAATCCTTCCTTCCCAACTCAAGAATACCTATATTTATGAAAACCTAGACCATTCAATTATCATCAATTTTCATAAATAATCTCACAAATTTGGAATGAACCTTGAAATCTTAGGAAATACTCAAAATGAAACACAATCAAACATTACCGAAATTCCTTGGACTTTCACACTCATTGGTAAGAATTGGATTTCACATTGAAAAAATTCTAAAAAAGACATAATCTAAATCTTGTTGAGGTGGAGAAAGATGGTTTCATTAAAATTTTTAATTTTGGAATTCGATAAGTTGGGGGGTTCAGGTCGAGCTAACGATGTTAAAAAAAGGCGCTGCATGGGAGGCAACCCATGGTTTTCATGATTCTAATAATTTTGAATCATTCTATTTTTAATATAATTTCCATAGACTGTTGACATGTTATTATTTTATGAGTAAGTATGGGTATGAAAGGGGAGCTCCATATTCATCCGTCTCACATGGCATGATCTCTGAGTAATACCTTACCCAAAAATCTAAAAAGTGGACAATGTATCATCCGCTTATTTTGTTTTGTTTATTTTTTTTGTTTTTATTGGTTAAAAAAATAATAGTGAATGTCATAAGACATAAGGAAAATCCATTCACCACCATCCAAGCCACTGAGACTCAAATCTAGGAATGGAGTGAGACTATGGCATGCACTATCATCATCAACCACCAGGATACTTCATTACATGATTATCATTTTAAATTTCTTCTTTGAAAAACTCCCACATACCCCCTTCTATATTTTCTTTAAACACTAGGGACCGTTTTATTCTATGTTCGGGGGAGATGAAATAAAAAAATTATTTTTTTAATATAAGAACATGCATGGAAAGAAAAATTACATTAACCTTCAACATGAAAACACACATTGAAAACTCTGAAATTGGATATCAAATAATTTTTCATGCCTTGATTTTGATTTTAATGCATGTTCAATTTCATGAGCATAGTTTTTGGAAAGTGCGGTTGTCCAATGTGATATTTCAATGTTTAAATTTTCATCCTCTTAATAAAAATGCCACAATGCACGTCTACTAGATCTTGGGTGTAAATTTTATTTCTTGGGTCCCTTTCATTATATCATAGGGTTCTGGGGTCACTTTTAGTTTAATTTGAGTATCCAAAAAAAAAAAATTGAAAAAAATAAAGACCACATAGAGCAATGTTTTGTCCAAATGTGGGGCTTCCGTCACTTGGGGATCATTGCTCCATAGTTTTATTGACCAGTGTTAGGCTTTATATCTCTAATGTAGAGCATGGAATTGACAATATGTGTGGCGTCCGACACTAGGGGATCGAGACTACATAGTTATCTTTCCCAGAGTTAGTCTTTTCATATATATTCTGGTTTAAAAAAACAAAAAAAAAGTCAGAAACAAAATAGGATGCTCATCTTAAGGTTTAATGTGATTCCCACCTAGCGCTTCCATTTTATTCTCCTTGATCAATAAAATGGGCCCCATATCTTTTATGATTCACAACACTTTATCATGATTAATTGGAACAAAAGAATGAGCATGGGCTTGGGATATGTTTATGGACGTATATTGTTTTAAATGATTTTTATGGCTTTCATAATTTTTTTTGGTATGAGGTCATTGGGTGAGCAATGTGTATTAAAAGGTTTTTTTACACGGGGATTTAAATTTCATATTTGTAATTTATTTTTCTCGGGACTAGCAAAACTCAAGTTGTGGGGTTTGATTAGTCATTGAATTTGGATAATATTGATTTTCAATATCTTCATATTCATTGTTCCAAAGTCCATAAACATTTTTTTAGTGTATTAAATAAATAGAACTTCATTTCTCATCTTAAATGCAATTCATGTTTAAAATGAAAATTTGGGCCTAATCCTTCATTTGTTTTTGGAAAAAATTATATTTATTTTCTGAATTTTTTATTTTGGGATATGATTGATCACTTTTTTTGTAACATTTTATCTTTTAGGTTCGATGGATGAATCCCAAGGGAAGATGGAGAATTTTGATCCTGAATGCATAAATTTGCTGGAGAAAGCATAATGGGCCTAAGGCCCAACAAACCAATGTGGGGCCCACAAACCAATCATAATGAAGCTCAAATTTATATAGTAGAAAGATAAAAATATGAGGATCATTTTATTCAACTGTTTTCGGAGCTAATTGTGAAGTTTTATTGACGATAAAGGGATCTGAAGTTGATATTTAAATGGTGGACCCGGCCTTAATGCACATAAAGCCATCCCACCATTTCAACCATAACATCCAAACAGATAAGACGAAATTCCTAAAGTATTTACAACTGATAGAGGAAAAATGGAAGAAGATATTGGTCTTATATGACTGTTGATTATTCGGCCTCCTTCAACTCTAAATTCACACGTCACAATGGTGGACGAATCTGAACGAAATTTCCAGGTCAACTTCGAAACATCAAAATCCCTTATTTTTCTCACCTTTCTATTGAATCTATAAATTAATGGGGATGGAATTTATTGTGGTGGGGTGTCTCTAATTCTCGTAATATGCATATATAAGGATCTGGTGGTCAATGAATTATGATCTAATCTTTTTCTTTGAATCACTATTTTTCTTTCATCCATTGTATTTCATTCAATTGTAATTTCCTTCTTTCAATTTGTAATCGCATCATCATGTTTTCCCATTTAAGTTTTTATTTCACTTTTATTATTTTAATAAAATTTATTCTTCTTCTTCACTTATTCTTTTCCTTTTCTTCTCACATTGATTCCATTGAATCATGGTGTGAATTTATTCATACCATCACTTGTGAATTCAATCACACAACGGTGGAGTGTTCGTTCTTTTAATAATATTCTTCTTCTTCAATTCTGTCCCCATAAGTCTACATCCCGCTTCCATTGGTATAATAGGATCAATGGAGTGCTAAAAGTTTATTGGTTGATACTGGGAAGTCATATGGGGAGGATTGAATGCTATTTTATGTTCTTAATTTCTTAAATTTGTTCTTCATTTTAATAGTTCCTTTCATTGATTTATCTTCTTCTTTGTCTTCACCAACATTAATGACGAAACATTTTTAGTGCTAGTACAATCTAATTCGTTGGAGTGCTCATTTAATTGATCCTCTAAGTGAATTGATGATTAGCCTTGAAATTGTGTATGGATTAAATCAGGGAATGATATTGAGGGATTATTTCATTTAATGGATTCCTCTTAAACCGATAAACAGAAAATCAAATGAAAAAAAAATACATCCAATCAATCCCAAGGGACAACCTAGGATCAACTCAACTTAATTATTTGTTTTAATTCAATTAATTTTATTGGTTTTTTCTTTAAATTAAATCAATATTTCATCAAATCAATCAACACCATAGTTGGCCACTTCATAGCCAATCCCGCATCTAATCAAAGTGTCTCAAGGTATCTTCTGCGGTCCTAGTGGATTCGACCCCTACCTTTACTACAACGACCACATACCTGTAGGGTAAATTTAGGTGCAACCACTTTTGTTACACACAATTTCAATTTCGTTTTGTGGAAATTATTTTACGCAACATTAAGTATAGATTTTCTTTAATGTATAAATGAAATATGTATTGATTATGTTATATGTAACACCAAACAAATCTTTCACTACACACATCCCTGACTTGGCTTTCATTACACGCAATCAAGACCTTCCTCGATAGCGTGTGTAGTACGCAATACCGAGTTTCACTAAACGATAGATTATTGTAATATTATTATTAACTAGACGTTATTAATATTAATACCCAATTTTTTAAATTTTCTAAATTTTATTTTTCAAAATGGACTTCATTTTTGGATTTGGAATATCGATATTATCCTAGGGTGAATTTTTGGTATTTTTCTGAAAACATTCAATTTTTGATGAATAGTGAAAACACTAGGTTACTATTTAAAAACGACTTTTTATATAAATAGTTATTTATTTGATTTAAATTTAATTTAGTTCAAAATTGATACATAATACCTATATATGTTCAATGTAATTCACTGGAGTCATTTATAATAATTTTAGACATATAAAAATTTTATTGATCTTTTCACCGTCTTTTACTCACCTCCTATGAGAGTTTAAAAATTACATAAAAAATAATTTTACCGATTCTATGAGTGGAATTTTGAAATTATGAGAGACAAGGTTAATATCTAAAAGTAAAATGTGGATCAATAATATAAAAATAATTATTGGTGAATAGTGACTTTTTACTTTTATTTACCATGGTTAAAAGTAAATATGGTAATTAAGGGTAAAAATGATATTATTATTAACAAAAAACATGTCCTAATTCTATTGGATAAGTTTAGTTCGACCAAAAAAAACTTTAGTGATAAAATATTACCCTTTATGTCTACATGGATTAGATTAGGACATTTATTTTTATTTTATTTAATGAAGAATTAAAATAGTTAAAATCAATGTTTAATAACTAAAACATTTTTAATATAGGGTTATACATAAGATAAATACCACTATAAGTATTCATTATAAAGAAAAAAATATTTCCTATATAATGGTATTTTATTTACAATTTTTAGATATTGAATAATTTAATTTATTTGTGACAGAATGATGATGCACTAATTACCTTATTAATGAAATATTAACGTAATTGATGTTATAAATACCAAAATAAATGAAATTTTAGACTTTTTATGAATTACAATAATTCTATAGGTTAATATGAAATGTTAGAATTGATTTAATTATCTTTTTTTTGAGCTAAATATGATGTTATGATTTTCACAAAAATCAAGAACCAAATAGTGTCAAAATTGACATGAAATCGTTTTTAAAACAAATATTATATTATTAATTTTTATTTTATTCCAAAAAATCAAAGGTTCGGAAAAATGACTTAGATAAGGATATATATATTAATAATTAACCACTTGGGGTTAGTTTGGCTTGTTATAGTATGTTTATTAACCATATAGTGTAATAAAAAAAAGAGACGGTAAAAGTTAAATTATTTAACTTAGAGTTAAATCTAAATGATAAGGATAACATAGTAACCTAAACTTTTCTAAAACCTATTGGTTGAGAGTATTTGGACCCTTAACCACCTTAGATTCAAAATAAATCATTTTGGAGATATTAAAAACCGAATTTGACTTTATTATAAAATAATGTTTTAAGTTTTTTTAAGGTGCCCCTCTCCTACTTATAAAAAGGACACCCCTTCCCTCTTATCTTCACACCCTTTTGAGACTTTAAGCTCGGCCAAACTGTGACAATTTCATCTTCTCAACCCTTATAGTTATATCATAGTGGTTCTGGTCTTCCCAAAAGACCAACTCTACTACCCTAAGAAGATGCTTAAAAGAGGTGCGTCGAGGAAGAGGTAATCTCTTCTACCGATTCTTTCTTGTTTTCTTTCTTGTTCAACTTATTCTTATTTAGTTGTATCATTATAATGTAATAACATAAGTATCACTAATATACATATATGTTATTATAAATATTAAAAAACCACATTTAATCATCTAACCATCCTACGGAAAACGAAATGACCGCGCGTGCGTACGTACGGAATACCGTCTCCACACCTTGGTGTAATCAGTTTTTCCAACACCACCTTACTTGGATGGGTATAATGGTGTATAGAATAAATATATATGGTTATTATAACATCATAAAGATTTGGAGGTATTATATCATCCACTCCAATTACATTCAATAATTATGGGAACGATATCATCCCTCGTGCATACATATTGATTATCGTCTCCACAACTCGATGAGATTCATTCTCCATGTTAGCCATTCAAGAATTCTTATAAATTATATAAAATGAATAATAATTAAATATATTACATAATTAAGCTACTGAATTTATGTATATATATATGTCATCTACTTACTTCCATTCCACTCAATAAGGAAAGGAAAACAACATTCATGCATACATACGGCCTACCATCTCCATGAACGGTGTATTTCATTTCATTCATCTATATATTATATATATATATATAATAAATATATATTATATATAAATTTTGATTTACATTCAGTTCGTAAGTAAATCATGATATAAGTAATAATAATATCATGAACAACAAGTCCAAACAAGTATGATAAATAAAATGATTTTACCCAAAACACTACATTAAAATGAAATTTACAAAACAACGGGTAATATAAAGTCATAAGTGAACCATATATGATATAATAACATTGAATATGATTCTGTAATAAGTAAATGAAATTATTTAAATCATTATACATGAGGTTAGAATACGTACGAAGCATATCAGACCTAAGGTAAGGGTTAATTATTCCAATCTCATTCTTATCCAAGATTGTTTATTCGTAAGTATTTAATGGGGTTATATATGTCTTCCATGTCCATATTTTCTCAAAATGTTTTCATATAAATTTTTACTATTCTTACATATATATTTAATGTATTTTTTAACCCTTTTTGACTTTTACTACGATGAATGGAAGGAATCTTTCTTTTGTTTACCATACATTGAACTTTTTCACTTTTCCATCAAAAGTATGAGGAGAACATGAATCGATTTTTACGGCTTTCATAACGCCTTATTTTCATGAAATGTACTCTACAATATTTCATGACTATTTTCAAAAAAATCATTTTCTTTTAAAATTTGATGGAATTTTGTGAAAAGAAAATGATTTTGAAGAAGAAAGGATATTTTCCTCAATAATTCATTTCAAGTGTTTTATCAAAACCATTTTCCATATAAGATGGCATTATTTCATATGTGTATATTTCAAGTATAATTTCTCTATGATTTACATGGTTTAACTTTTCATTTGATGAAATTATATCCATTTCGTTTTGTATAGATTATGTTATGATGGGATGATGTTTATGAATCCCATTTTATACATTGGGTAATGATGAATGATTTATGATTATGTTGTGGAACAAGTAAGAATGATTTAATTATGAGATGGGTGGGACCTATATATCCCTTCCAATGCATTAGGAAATGATTTATATCTCATGAGATAGACATGGATGGATTGGTAAGTTAATCCAGTTCAGTGATACATGACTGGAACGAGGAGTGAACTTGATTCAAAAAGGGACTTTGTCTACTAAAATGGTCTAGGAATCAACGCCTTGGCTACTATGGATATCATATCATGTGATTAATTTTTTTCCACAATTATTAGATTTATTTCTATGAAATTTTATCATGAATTATGTTCCATTATGATCTATGCCTTACGTACTTCCATGTTTTATGTCATTGCTCAAGATTTTGATGTTTAAACATTTTTTTCATATTTTTATGTTCAAATGTATATGGTTTGTTTTATTATTTCCATGCATACCCTTACTGGGAATCTGATATCACCCTTTTTCTATTTTCTTTTCCCCAGGATACAAAGAATGGTTTTATGTAAGAAAACAAAAGGGGAAGATCTTTCACCACGATTAGAAGATTATGTTCTGAGTTTCCAAAGACACTAAACTATTATTGTCCTTCGGTGTTTGTTTTTGTAATGTATTATGTATTCCTAAAAAGTATGGAATGTCTATTTAAATCAAGATTTGGGTCAATACAGTTGGTATTAGAGGTTCAGATTAGTCAACGTTTGGAAACTAGGATGCGAGAACTTTAGTGAGACCCCTAGAGATATTTCTAAGGTACGTCTAGGTTTGTCCCAATGGTTATGTATAAGTATAGGTTATAGTCCATGAATTATGGTAACGATATTATAATTAAACTGAAGATGTTAGATATTGAAGTTACTCCCCCTTGATTATGATTTTGGCCTCTCACACTATTCTTTTTGGGTTTTAGAAATTGGCTTCAAACATGAAGATTCACGATAATGGAGGATACAATGGACAATGGAATGATATACTTCATGAGAAACCAAATGATATTGTATCTGGAAGTCCACATATCATTATTATCCCTAATCCACAATCTCATAATATGATAAATAATATCAACATTGGTATGTTTCCCGACTCAGCTAATAAGAGAAAGATGGAGTTTCATGATGATCTTAGAGAAAAGAAAGTTCAATTTCCCTCATGTAAATCATGTGGGAAGAGGCGTCAAGGAGAATGATTCAAAGGATCTGGAAAATTCTTTGAGTGTGGAAAATAAGGACACAAAAAAAGTAATTGTAAAAGAAAAGGTTTGGTTAACACCATGGACAAAGATAATGGTATTGATAAGACATCAACAAAGGTTAAGTGTTTTAAATGTGGAATGTACAGGCATTATGCGAAACAATGCCCTAAGAGAAAATCTCATAAAAACTCAGCATGGTCATATGGGTAGTACTTATGTGGATGATGATGAGGAGACTACAATGACATATGAGATGGAAGAAATGATGAAGCTCAGTCAGTGGTTTAAGAAGGTAGTGTAATGATTGTATGTGTATCAAAAATAATGTACGCTATTATGGAATAATGAAAAATCTAAGGATTGTTACACTGTTGACATTACTTGAGTTTTTAAAGTATATGTTGAATGGTACCAGTAACCATGAAAGTTTATTCGAATATTTTTTGAAAGCACCTAATATGCTCATAAAGAAGTTATAAGGAGATAATGAAATGTTTGATAGTATTAATGAGCTCATGATTAATATAAGGAAAAAGTGATATCATGGTTTGAGTATATAAAATTTTTGGGATTTTGGTATATGGAAAGAGTTACCTTATGAAAACATTCATGTTTTCACTATGGTTCAATAGAATACATTATTATGTTATTCACATTTTTGTAATGTGACCAACAAGATATATAGTACGATATATGGGGGATAGATGGTTGTATTCACATGCTCGGTAGATGACATTTCTAGTAATTGTTTTCTTTATACTATGAGCTTGGACAGAAGTATTTTGGATAAGCCTAAAGACTGGAATGAATTACGTTAGACATAAGATAGTATTGTTTAAGGCTAGAACATTTTTCTATTTTATTGGAGGAATGTTATTATAATGTAGTTTTAGAAAAAGGGACAACCTGCAGGACGGGAGACAACCCGTCACGTCGGACAAGGCTGTTGGAATCGAACCCACAACTGAAGTGCGACAGTCCTTTATTTCAACCACTGGCCTACATTATGTCCCTAGTTAGAAGAATATAGTTTTATTAAGCAGTACGATAGATGAAGTATAATTCCAATTTTGGAATCATATACGATTAACCTCACCATAGATGGACCTATGTATATTTGATAACTTTTGTTAACCTTTTGTTTGAGACATATTGAATGACCCATCATTCTATCACACGATCTTCTAACACTTCACAAATGAAAAGTTCAACTTCATTTTTTAAGAAATGAAGTGGAAATTGTTCAAGGCACGAACAACAGTGAGATTAAACTGAAATAATGTAAGTATTTCTTTTAACTCAAATTCATCAACATTAGGGAAACCATCTTGAAAACCAGAAATGTTGTCCTAGTGCCCGTATATCTGATGAATCAGATGGTACCGTAAATGATCACAAATTTATGGCTTTGTGATTGTTGGATTTTTCATAGCCATGTCCTCTACCACTCTTCATCAGAACATGATGGTTAGATTTTTCTTCCATATCCATATTTTCACCAATGTTCACCTATGTGGAAACCCAGTGATAAGTTAATTTGGGGAACCGTTACCTTTGATATTTTAGTTTTTAAAGTTCTGTTTTGGTATTCCTTTTTATGATGTTGGTTTCTATGAATGAAACATTCAAGTAGTAAACCATTGATAAGCCGGATGAATTTCGACGGAGAAATTCATTTTATAGGGGTAGAATGTAAAAACCCGAGATTTTATGCGAATTATTCCTTTTAATTTCACAGATGTCTTGGGTTGTACGCTACACCAAAATTAGTTTGTACTATACGCAAAACCATATTAGATTGGAGTATACGCAACACTATTCTTGGCTCGTGTTACACACAATTTCATGTTTGTTTTGTGGAAATTAGTTTATGCAACATTATGTATAGATTTTTCTTAATGTATAAATGAAATATGTTTTGATTATGTTATACACAACAAAAAATGGAGCTTTCACTCTAATCTTCCCTGACAGAGCTTTAATTACACGCAATAAAGACCATCATCGATAGCGTGTGTAGTACGCAATACTGAGTTTCACTAAACGATATATTCCTATAATATTATTATTAACTATCAATTATGAATAGTAATACCCGCATTTTAAAATTGTACAAATTTTATTTTTCAAAATGAACTTCATTATTGTATTTTTATTATCAAAATTAGCCTAGGGTGAATTTTTTGTATTTTTCTGAAAACTGTCAATTTTTTATGAATAGTTAAAACACTAGGTTACTATTTAAAAACTGCCTTTTTATATAAATAATTATTTATTTTATTTAAATATTTTTAGGTCAAAATTGATACATAATACCTATATAAGTTCAATTTAATTCATTGGAGAAATTTTATAATAATTTTATACATACAAAAATTTTATTGATCTTTTCACCGTCTTTTACCCACCTCCTAGGAGAGTTTGAAAATTTAAAAAAACTTAATTTTACCGCTTCTGTGAGTGGAATTTCGAAAATCTGAGAGACACGGTTAATATCGAAGAGTAAAATTTAGTTCAATAAGATAAATATATTTTTTTCTGAATATAAACTTTTTTAATTTTATTTACCATGGGTAAAAGTAAATAGGGTAATCAAGGGTAAAAATGTATTATTATTACCATAACACATGAACTAATTCTATTTGATAAGTGTATTTCAACCAAATTTGTCACGACCCATCCTTGGGGCCCATGCCGTGACTACCCCAAGACCGCCTTCCATAGGCCAGGGGCTGGCGACTAGCACCAAGGCGTAAATCCTGGTAAAAGGGATGGAATTGCCTTTGTAAAGTAAACCACAACCACCACAGAGCAAGAAGGAAGAAGAAGTAAACACTAAGTAAAAATTGAGTACAACAGTAAGTACGGAATGTAAGTGGGCCAGAATACAAACCCAAACTGAATGTAAAGTACAACTCGAAATGGAAAACAACAACTGAAAAGTAAAGCCGCAACGTCGAGCCGTCCACTGGAAGTCCCACCTGAAGGGTGGGTACAGATAGTCTCCACTGCTCCTCGGGTCTAGCCGACCGCTCCGAGTACGTCGAACCCAGTTGTCCACCTCTAGGTATCGTCCTGCTCCGCAAGCCTCTACCACGATCGGCGTTGTCCGTCGTCTGCAACCAACACAACGTTGTGCGGGCATAGCCCGTGCAGGTGTGAGTATAAGCTACCCAGTAGGGACCCCGAGACCCCCGATGGTCTCCCAGAATCCACAAAGGATAATACACAAAGGAAAGATACAATCATGAAGTAAAATCATACACTGCTTAGGTATATGCCCATACATATACCTAAGTCATCAATTCTCGTTCAGCTCCAACATCCGAGCCCAAGTACAACCCAGTCCACACAGGAAGCAAAACGTAAATCCACACAGGATAGCACAACACAATCCACAATGGAAAGCAACATAGGGTTTCACCTCACACAGGTATACATCTTCATATGACGATAAAGATGACCAGATATTTCCCCTGATTCATCTAAGCCGTCGGACCCACAAAGGATCGATAGGTACTAACCCCCGCAATGACCCACAATGGATCGATAGGTACTAACCCCCGCAATGACCCACAAAGGATATGACCCACAAAGGATCGATAGGTACTAACCTCTGCAATGGCCCACAATGGATCTGACCCACAAAGGATCGATAGGTATTAACCCCACAATGAACCACAAAGGATCTGACCCACAAAGGATCGATAGGTACAAAATCCCGCAATGACCCTCAAAGGATCAGACCCACACAGGATCGATAGGTAACTAACCCCCGCAAAGGCCCACACAAAATCTGTAGGTGATGGCCCACACAGGACCGCTGAGCGCTGACCCGCACAGGATTGGACCCACACAAGATCGGTAGCACTGACCCACAAAGGATCGCTGAGTGCTGTAGTCGTCACCGTCGAATCCACTGAGGATCTCTGCACAGTCGTCGTCGTCACAGTAGCAGTCGCAGCCAGCTTTAGGGTTCCCGCACACAGCAAGCTCGTTCGGGAGGGTTCGCTCCACGAGCCGAGAGGCTGATACTTCAACTAACACATAGTTCGGAGTTGATGTATCCAAATGTTCCATATCGTCAACAGGAACTCATCGTCGCAGAAGGCGCGTCAATCGGACGCCCGGTCTGAGAGTTATTGGCATTTTCGTCCTAGGGGCCCGGTTGATTTTTAAGTCAAAACCAACCCAACCGTACTCCACTTGCGTCTAAACCTCAGGCGGAGTATGCTAAATGATCTTTCTGACTTAGAGGAAACCAACAAAGTCGATGGCACGTCAATCGGACGTTCGAATCTCAAGATATGAGCGTTTCCGCTCCGAGGGCCCGGTTGGTTTCGTGTACGAACCAACCCGGCCAAACCCATAGTATTCCAAAACCTTGAGTGTGATATACCGAAACGACCATCTAGATCCAAGGATCGCATCTCCGCTAACGGCGCGTTGTACGGAGGCTCGTAGCTCATCATATGAGAAAAAGACCGAAAAGGTCCTGAAACGGGGGGTGTGGGCCCGGACCGACCCAGGTCCAGGTCCGATCCGGTTGGGCGCGACCCGGCTGGTGGGTCGGCTCGGCCGAACGACCGAGCAAGGGAAGCCGCGGGGCATGTTGTCCCCGTGGGAAGAGGAGCTGTGGCCCCGCGTGGGGCCGCGCTTGGTCAGCGGATGCGACAGAGCCTCGTCCCGTGTCTCGCCGGACCCGCGCGGTCGCGGGTCTGGTCGGTCGCCGCCTCCGGCAGCCAGCACCGTCGCGCCGCCAGTGGAGTCTGCGGGCCACCAGAGTTGTTCTGGTTGTCCGATTCCATTTCCGTCTATGCCGTAGCTCATCTCGGGTCCCGTTCTTCACTGCGGAATCAACCAATCGTCGCTACGACCCGTTTTGTCGTCGTCCGCCGTTCCGCACACCAAGAACAAAAGATGGTGGGTTCGGACTTGTTCGTTGGTCCGCACCCACCGCGTTAGCGGTTTGAATCAGCACCATAAAATCCAAGCAATTGAAGAACCACGGCCCGCAAGATTAATCCGTGAACCAAATTGTTAATTGGTTGGTCCGCATTCTTGCCTTGGAGGAAAACAAACATAGGTAAAATCATATTCAAAATGACCCCTACCTTCATCGTCAGATGAGAGTTCTTCGCGGAATTGACCGTCGCAGAAGGGCGTCGCGTCGTCGCGGAAGGGCGTTGCATCTTCGATCTCCGAGGTTTAAATAAAACACATGGATTTAATTATAACAATTAAATACATGTTGATGTTATAATCCACAAAGAATTAAAAAGTATCGCAATACCCTACCTCATGATGCTGATAGAAGATTGTCGCGGGGATGGATCGTCGTGGAAGAAGCATCGTAGAGGGAGAATCGTCGGCATCACGTCGTCGATATCTGGGGGCCTGGCGTTCTTCTTCACCCTTCTTCGGAGGTCGGAGTTCTTCACGTTCTTTGCGTTCTTCGCGTTCTTCGCATTCTTCGCGAAGGAGGAGGAAGGACATAAGGTTTTTGTCAAATCCTCTCAACGAACAATCCTCAAGAAGACAAGCGTTGGTTTTATTTTATTAACATGCAAACACAATGAAAAAAAAACTAAGTAACGACCCATTAATTCATAGAATTAATTTCAACGAATAAACCGCCCAATTAAATGGGCGTTATGAATTTAGAAAACGATTCAGTTGACTTTCAATTAAAAAGGGTTTTTACGGGTGCGTTACTTGGGGGAAAAGAAACAGCGGGGCTCATGCGGGCCCCACCTCACAAATATCCTACCAAGAGGGTAGGACATTTTGAATTGCACCCTATCCGCTTTAACTCAGCTTAAGAAGATTTAAGTGGCTTTTAAGTTCCTTTAAGTGAAATAAAAATAAAGTTGTCGAACCACATCATTTTATTTCTTAACTTAACCCCAAAAATTTAAAAACCATACCCGAGAAAACGCAACTCTGGAAGAGGAATTTCTAAGCAAATACCGGCGCTGCGATTCCATCGGTGCCCTCAGAATTTGATTCCGAGCACCGGTTCAAAAGATAGAAAAACCCGCTCGTTCGTTCACTGAATGTACCTGAGCCAAACTTCGGAACACGATTCCGGGCACACCGGGCCTCGGAATCAGGTGCCGTCAGAAACTGTGTTCTTGTTAAATTCAAAAAAAAATAAGAAAAAAAAGTTTCCTGGAAATTTACTGGTCTTTACATCACTCCTACCTTAGGGCTTTACATCCCCGTAAAGATACATCATAATCTAGGGAAACAAATGTGGGTACTGAGCACACATTTGAGCCTCCCTCTCCCATGTGCTCTCATGGAGGTTCCCGTGCTGCCATCTGATGCGCACTAGAGGAATCAATCGTCCACGTAGGAGCCGCTCCTGTCGATCCTAGATCTCCATTGGGACCTCCGCAAAAGTCGCCCCATCATCAACGTCCAGCTCCCCAGGGTCTGTCCAGCACAAATGGGATCTGCAAGGTCGGCCGTACAATGCCTCGTATGGTGCCATCCCGATGGTGGAGTGGTAGCTGTTGTGGTACGCGAACTCCATCAAGGGTAGGTGGTCCTCCCAGCTGCGACCAAAGTCGAGGACACATGCGCAGAGCTTGTCCTCGAGATTCTGAATGGTCCTCTCCGTTTGACCATCCGGCTGAGGAGGAAAGGCGGTGGTCAGACGTAGCTGCGTCCCGAACGCCTCTTGCAACCCCTTACAAAGCCGGTAAGTAAAGTGAGCATCTCGGTCGAAGATGATAGTTGATGGAACACCATGAAGCCGTGCAATCTCCTGAACGTAGAGACGTCCCAAGCTCTCCACTGAGCCCTTCTCTCTGATGGGTAAGAAGTGAACTGACGTGGTGAGTTCGTCGACAATCACCCAAATGGAGTCGTGACCTCCGGAAGTGCGTGGAAGTCTAGTCAAGAAGTCCATAGATATCCCGTACCACTTCCACTCCGGGACCTCCAAGGGCTGTACCAAGCCTGCTGGTACCTGATGCTCTGCCTTCACCTGCTGGTAGGTGAGGCATCAAGAAACGAACTCTACCACAGCCTTATTCATGCCCGGCCACTAGTGTTGTCGTCTGAGATCCTGGTACATTTTCACCACTCCAGGATGTACCGCCAAAGGTGAAGTGTGAAACTCTCTCAGCACCTCCTCCCGTAAAGAAACTGGTACTAAGGTACGTCCACTGAAAAAGACGTCGTGCTCTTCCCTAAAGGAGAAACCATCAGGTGCCTATCATGAGGATATCCGTGCATGCCACGTCTCACAGTCAGCGTCCCCACGCTGTGCCTCTCTGACCCGCTGTAGTAGTGGAGGAGAGACTGTGAGTGAATGAAGGAAGGCTGCTCCATCTCTATCCACGGAGGATATCTGCAAAGCGGCTAGCTGCTCTGTCGCCTCCTCGAGTAGCTGAATGCCCGTCTTCCTACTGAGATCATCAGCTACTACATTCCCCTTCCTAAGAGTATAGACTATCTCAAAGTCATAGTCCGGGAGGAACTCGAGCCATTGCTATAGTCTCAGGTTCAGGTCCTTCTGATAGAAGATGTACCTGAGACTCTGGTAGTCAGAAAAGACTGTAAAGTGCTCGCCCATCAGATAGTGTCTCCATGTCTCCAGAGCGACGACCACTGCTGCTAACTCCGGGTCATGGGTAGAGTAGTTCTGCTCATGCGGCCTCAACTGACATGATCCATAGGCGATCACGACCCGCTCCTACATTAGGACACATCGGAGCCTGGTCCCTGATGCATCACAGTAGACTACTTACCCAACTCCCTCCTCACGCAACCTCAAGATAGGTGCGCTGGTCAATCTCTGTCTCAGCTCCTAGAAGCCCTGCTAACATCTGTCAGAGCACACAAAGGGTTTACCCTTCTTCATCAAAGATGAGAGTGGTTCCGCAACTCTGGAGAAGTTCAGCACAAATCTCTAATAGTATCCAGCTAGTCCCAAGAAACACCGCACCTTTGTCACTCTCATGGGTGGCTCCCAAGCTAGCACTGCCTCGATCATCACAGGATCCACTGCAACTCCCGCCTTAGAGATGACGTGCCCCAAGAAGTGGACCTCGTGTATCTAGAAATGACACTTCGAGAGCTTTCCATAAAGCTGTTTCTCTCGGAGTGTGTCTAGTAAAACCCGTAAGTGGTAGGCGTGCTCCTCCTCAGTGGTCGAGTATATCAAAATGTCGTCGATGAAGACTACGACAAATCGATCGAGGGATGGGTGAAAGATCATGTTCATGAGACCCATGAACACTGCTGGAGAATTGTTTATGCCGAATGGCATAACCAAGATCTCATAGTGGCGATACCGACACCTGAAGGTCATCTTCTGCACGTCCTCGTCTCGAACCCTGAGCTGATGATAGCCTGACCTGAGGTCTATCTTCGAGAACCACCGTGCTCCCTTGAGCTGATCAAAGAGGTCGTAAATCCTCGGTAGCGGATACTTGTTCCTCACTGTCACCTGGTTCAGGAGACGATAGTTGACACACAATCGCAAGCTCCCGTCCACCTTCTTGGTGAACAATATCAGGGAAGCCCAGGGTGAAACACTGGGTCAGATGAAACCCTTGCCCTGCAAGTCCTCCAACTGTACCCGTAGCTCTCGAATCTCAGCGGGGGCCATTCGATATGCTGGAGTCGATATCGGGGCGGTCCTGGGGTATAGGTCAATATGAAAGTCTACCTCTCTGCGATGAGGTAGCACTGGAACGTCGTCGGGAAAGAGGTCCTCATACAGATCCACCACTGCAGGAAAACTAGGACTCCGCACATTAACAGCTCCTAGGATGAGGATAGACAACTGATGAGTGATGGGCTGTCCTATCCTTTATGGAAGTCTATCCAGTGCTGCGAAGACTCCCTTTTCGCCGGTGAGGTTGAACCTGCCCCCATCGGTGCATACACATCGCACCATGCGCCTAATACAGTCAATTTGTTCATGGACTGTAGATAAACAGTCCATTCCCAAGATGACATCGTAAGGCCTCGATGACACTACAAGAAGGTCCCAGCCGAAGCTCTCGCCTCCTAGAGTAAGCTCACACTGCCGGAACCAGTGCGTAATCGTCGAGTCTGCTCCCGTAGGAGTCTCTAGCCATAAGGATCGAGCCAACGGCTCTGTCGGAATCTCCGAGCTCCGAACAAGGGAAGTGGCTATGAAAGAATGACTCGCTCCTGTGTCTATAGGTACTAAATCAATTGTGGAATAGACAAAGATCATACCTCGAATCATCTCGGGCGCGCCGTGGTCGTAGGCCTCCGCTGCCTGGAGCTGTGCCTATCTATGCCCGCCAGCTCCCTGTGGTCGGGGTGGACCTCCTAGTGGTGTTGGTGGTAGAGCCTCAAAGCATCTCCCACCACCTGCTACTTGGCCAGCTCCTCTGCCTCGTCCGCCTCCTCCCTGTGGACCGCCACGGTCGACCCTATGCCTCTGCCTGGGTGGCCCCTCAATCATCTCTTTCTCCTCGGCATGGTGGGTCGGGCAGTCACGAGCCATGTGGCCCTGCCTGCCGCATGTGTAGCACTGCCTGCCTCTCGAAAGACTGGCTCCACGCTGTGTGCCCCACACTACTGATCCAGTGTCTTGAGGTCGTCTGCATGAGGGTCTGGTCTGCCTGGACCCCTGAGTCATCCGTCGACTGCCTGCCGCAGAAGACTCTGCTACGTGCCGCCCCGCGGTAGGTCTTACTGCTGATGATGGCTCAGCAAGGAAGCTCTCGATCAAAAGGGCTCTCTCTAGTACTCCTTCCGGAGTCGGAATGCTGAGGGAGATCAGCGATGCCCTGATCTCGTGTCTCAATCCCTTCTCAATGGTCCGGTCCTGGATGAATGGGTCATGTACCATGTCGGTCGAGTAGCGAGAAAGATCGGTAAATCTCGCCGAGTACTGGGCGACCGTCAAGCTGCCCTGCCGCAGCTGAAGAAGCTCTTAGATGCACACTACACTGAGGGTGGATGGGACGAACTCCGAGCGGAAGAGGATCTCAAAGTCCGTCCAAAGAAGAGATTCCTCATCGTGCACCTGGAGCATCAAGATCTACCATCGGCCCGATGCCGCGTGCAGTAGGCTCACTGCGAGGATCACCATGAGGTATGCTGGTGTCCTCACTAACCGGAAAACTCATACAACTGCCTCCAGCCAGTCCTTGGCTGCCTGGGGGTCCGTATCCCCACGGAACCTAGGAGGTCACCGGTGATGGAACTCATGCATTGCACTAAGGAGACGTGCATCGTCTGCGGCTGGGGCTGGAAGCATAGGTGGCTCGGCGGGTAGAGGTACCGTCGGTGCCTCTACTGTCAAAGGGCCCTGCACCAAGGCCTCGTCTCTCGGCGGGCTGTCGTCTCGCTCATCTCTCGGAACCCTAGCTGGCTGCCGTTGTGGGGCCATCCTAAAAAGAAACAGGTGTGCCACGGTCAAAAAGTATACCTGGTGAGCAGACACAATGTAATCACAATGAAAACTTGAAACACACACGCAATCAATGTTTTCGAGTATTAAGTCAGAAATCAGAAATCAAGGTCCCGGTGTACAGATATGTCGGCCGCCGCACCAACACTAGACTCCATGGACTAATAACCACACCCAATAAGCTAAACATTTTTTCTTTAGATAGAAACAGATAAGATTCTTCGGTAGAACCGAACTCCTCTGATACCAATTTGTCACGACCCGTCCTCGGGGCCTGTGCCGTGACTACCCCAAGCCCTCCTTCCATAGGCCAGGGGCTGGCGACTAGCAACAAGGCATATATCCCGGTAAAAGGGAAGGCATTGCCTTTGTTAAGTAATCCACAACCACCATAGAGCAAGCAGGAAGAAGAAGTAAACACTAAGTAAAAACAGAGTACAACAGTAAGTGCAGAAAGTAAGTGGGCCAGAATACAAACCCAAACTGAAAGTAAAGTACCACTCGAAAGGGAAAACAACAACTGAAAAGTAAAGCTGCAACGTCGAGCCATCCACTGGAAGTCCCACATGAAGGGTGGGTACAGATAGCCTCCAATGCTCCTCATGTCCAGCCGACCACTCCGAGTACGTCCCACCCAGTGGTCCACCTCCAGGTACCTTCCTGCTCTGCAAGCCTCCACCACGATCAGTGCTATCCGTCGTCTGCAACCAACACAACGTAGTGCGGGCATAGCCCATGCAAGGGTGAGTATAAGCTACTCATTAGGGACCCCGAGGCCCCTGAAGGTCTCCCAGAATCCACAAAGTATAATCCACAAAGGAAAGATACAAACACGAAGTAACATCCGACACTGCTTAGGTATATGCCCATACATATACCTAAGTCATAAATTCTCATTTGGATCCAACATCCGAGCCCAAGTACAACCCAGTCCACACAGGAAGCAAAATGTAAATCCACACAGGATAGCTCAACACAATCTACAAAGGAAAGCAACATAGGGTTTCATCTCACAGAGGTATACATCTGCATATGACGATAAAGATGACCAGATATTGCCCCTGATTCATCTAAGCCGTCGGACCCACAAAGGATCGATAGGTACTAACCCCCGCAATGACCCACAAAGGATTTGACCCACAAAGGATCGATAGGTACTAACCCCCGCACTTACCCACAAAGGATCTGACCAACAATGGATCGATAGATACTAACCCCCGCAATGACCCACAAAAGATATGACCCATAAAGGATCGGTAGGTACTAACCCCCGCAATGAACCACGAGGGATCGGACCCACAAAGGATCGATAGGTACTAACCCCCACAATAAACCACAAAGGATCAGACCCACAAAGGATCGATAGGTAGTAACCCCCACAATGACCCACAAAGGATCCAACCCAAAAATGATCGACAGGTACTAAACCTCTCAATGACCCACATAGGATCGGACCCACACTTGATCGATAGGTAACTAACCCCCACAAAGACCCACACAGGATCTGTAGGTGCTGGCCCACACAAGACCACTGAGCGCTGAGCCACATAGGATATGACCCACACAGGATCGGTAGCACTGACCCACAATGGATCGCTGAGTGCTGTAGTCATCGCCGTCGAATCCACTGAGGATCTCTGCACAGTTTTCGCCGTCACAGTAGGAGTCGCAGCCAGCTCAAGGGTTCCCGCACACAGCAAGCTCGTTTGAGAGGGTCCGCTCCACGAGCCGAGAGGCTGATACATCAACTGACACATATTCCGGAGTTGATGTATCCAAAAGTTCCGTATCGTCAACAGGAACTCAACGTCGCAGACGGCGCGTCAATCGGACGCATGGTCTGAGAGTTATTGGCTTTTTCGTCAGAGGGGCCCGGTTGATTTTTAAGTCAAAACCAACCCGACCATACTCCACCTGTGTCCAAACCTCAGGCGGAGTATGAAAAAATATCTGTCTCACTTAGAGGAAATCAACAAAGCCGACGGCACGTCAATCGGACGTCCGAAACTCAAGATATGAGCATTTTCGCTCCGAGGGCCCGGTTGGCTTCGTGTACGAACCAACCCGGCCGAACCAAAAGTATTCTGATACCTTGACCGTGATATACCGAAACGACCGTCTCGATCCAAGAATCGCATCGCCGCTGACGACGCGTCGTTCGGAGGTCCTTAGCTCAAGATATGAGCAAAAGACCGAAAAGGTCCGGAAACGGGGGGTCTGGGCCCGGCCCGACCCCCCCCCCCCCCCCCCCCCCCCGGGTCGGCCCGACCCGGGTCTGGGTCCGACCCGGTTGGGCGCGACCCGGCCGGCGGGTCGGCTCGGCTCGGTTCGGCGGAGCGGCCGAGCATGGGAAGCCATGGGGCGTGTTGTCCCCGCGGGAAGAGGAGTCGCGGCCCCGCGTGGGGCCGCACTTGGTTAGCGGACGCTCGCGCGGTCGCGGGTCTGTTCAGCCGCCACAGCCGCGACTTCAGCCATGGTTGCTCTATCCGGCGGCACACTGGGGCACCGCCACCTCCGGCTACCGCCGCTGCCGGTGGAGTCCGCGGGCCACCGGAGTTGTTCTGGTTGTCCGATTCCATTTCTGTCAGCACCGTAGCTCCTCCCAGGTCCCATTCTTCACTGCTGAATCAACAAATCGTCTCTGCGACCCGTTTTGTCATCGTCTGCCGTTCCGCACACCAGGAGCAACGGACGGTGGGTTCAGACTTGTTCGTTGTTCCGCACCCACCGCGTTAGCGGTTTGAAACAACACCATAAAATCCCAGAAATTGAAGAACCACAACCCGCAAGATTAATCCGCGAACCAAATTTTTAATTGGTTGATCCGCGTTCTTACCTTGGAAGAAAAAAAACAAAGGTAAAATAATTTTCAAAACAACCCCTACCTTCATCATTGGATGAGAGTTGTTTGCGGAATTGACCGTCGCGGAAGAAGTGGATCGTCGCGTCACGGAAGGGCGTCACGTCATCGCGGAAGGGCATCGCGTTGTCGATCTCCGAGGTTTAAAGAAAACAGATGGATTTAATTATAACAATTAAATTCATGTTGATGTAATAATCCACAAAGAATTAAAAAGGACCACAATCCCCTACCTCAATATGCCGATTGAAGATTGTCGCAGGGATGGATCGTCGTGGAAGAAGCGTCGCAGAGGGAGAATTGTCGGTGTCACTTCGTCGATCTCCGGGGGCCTGGCGTTCTTCGTCTCCCTTCGTTGGAGGCTGGAGTTCTTCGCGTTCTTCGCATTTTTCGCGTTCTTCACGAAGGAGGATGAAGGACTTAAGGTTTCTGTCAAATCCTCTCAACGAACAATCCTCAAGAAGACAAGCGTTGGTTTTATTTTATTAACATGAAAACAAAATGAAAAACAAACAAAGTAACGACCCATTAATTCATATAATTAATTTCAACGAATAAACCGCCCAATTAAATGGGCATTAAGAATTTAGAAAACGTGTCAGTTGACTTTCAATTAAGAAGGGTTTTTGCGGGTGCGTTACATAGCGGAAAAGAAACGTTGGTGCTCGTGCCGGCCCCACCTCACAAATATCCTACCAAGAGGGTAGGATATTATGAATTTCACCCTATCCGCTTTAACTCAGCTTAAGCAGCTTTAAGTGGATTTTAAGTGGCGTTAAGTGAAACAAAAATAAAGTTGTCGCACCACTTTATTTTATTTCTTAACTTAACCCTAAAAATTTAAAAACCATACCCGAGAAAACGCAACTCTGGAAAAGGTGTTTCTAAGAAAATACTGGCGATGCGATTCCATCAGTGCCCTCAAAATTTGATTCCAAGCACCGGTTCAAAAGTTAGAAAAACCTGCTCGTTTGTTCACTGAACGTACCCGATCCAAACATCGGAACATGATTCCGGGCACACCGGGTCTCGGAATCAGGTGCCGTTAGAAACGGCGTTCTTGTAAAATACCAAATAAAATTAAGAAATAAAAAATTTCCTTGAAATTTACGTGTCTTTACAAAATACAACATGAGGGATAAAATATTACCCTTTAGGGCCCCTTGTATTAGATTAGGACATTTATTATTATTTTATTTCATGAAGAATTATAATAGTTTAAATCAATATTTAATAACTAAAACATTTTTAATACAGGGTTATACATAAGATAAATTCAACAATAAATATTCATTATAAAGATTAAAAGATTTCCTATATAATTGTTTTTTATTTATAATTTTTGCACATTAAATAATTTCATTTATTTATGACACAATAATGATGCAGTAATTACCTTATTAATGAAATATTAACATAATTGATGTTATAAATACCGAAATAAATGTAATTTTAAACTTTTTATGAATTACACCAATTTTATAGGTTAATATGGCATCTTATTATTTATTTTAGTAACTTTTTTCGAACTAATCATATTGTTGTGAGTTTCACAAAAATCAAGTACCAAATAGTGTCAAAATTGACATAAAATAGTTTTTAAAACAAATATTATGCTATTAATTGTTATTTTATTCCTAAAAATCTAAGGTTCGGAAAAATAACTAGGATAAAGATATATATATGAATAATGAACCACATGGGGTTATTTTGTCTTGTTATAGTAAGTTTATTAACCATATAGTGTAAGAAAACAAAAAGCACGTTAAAAGATAAATTATTTAACTTATAGTTAAATCTAAATGATAAGGATAAAATAGTAACCTAAACTAGTCTAAAACCTATTATTTGAGTGTATTTCAACCCATACCCACCTTATCTTCGAAATAAATCATTTTAGAGCTATTAAAAACCGAATATGTCTTTATTATATGATAATATTTTACGTTTTCCTAAGGTGCCCCTCTCCTCCCTTATAAAAAGGGCACCCCATCCCTCTTCTCTTCACACCCTTTTGAGCCTTGATGCTCGGCCAAAACCTACCAATTACTCTTATACGCCTCTATAGTTATATCATATATGTTCTGGTATTCTCAAAATGAAAACCCTAGTGCCCTAAGATAATTTTCAAAGGAGGTGCGTCGAGGAAGAGGTAATCTCTTCTACTGATTCTTTCACGTTTTCATTCTTCTTCAAATTCTTCTTCATTAGTTGTTTCATCATAAATTAATAACAGAAGTATCAATAATATACTTATAAGTTATTATAAATATGAAACAACCCCATTTCACCTTATATCCATCCTACAAAAAATGAAATCACTGTGCGTGCGTACGTATGGAATATTGTCTCCACGCCATGGTGTAATCAATTTTTCCACCACCACCTTACTTGGATGGGTATAATGGTGTAAAGAATAACAATATATGGTTATTATAACATAATAATTATTATGAGGTATTATATAATCCACTCTAATTCCATTCATTGATTATGGGAATGATATCATCGCTCATGCGTACGTTCGGATTACCGTCTCCACAACGCGATGAGATTCATTCTCCATGTTAACGATTCAAGAATGATTATAAATTATATATAATTAATATAAAGGAATGATATGACATAATTAAGCTACTGAATTTATTTATATACATATATTCCATCTACTTACGTCCATTCAACTCAATAAAGAATGGAAAACAATGTTAATGCACACGTACGGCCTACCGTCTCCATGAACGGTGTATTTCATTTCAATAATCTATCTATTATATATATATATACTGAATATATATGATATATAAATCATTATTTATGTTCTTTATGTAAGTAAATCATGATATAAGTAATAATAATATCAAGAACAACAATTCTAAACAAGTACGATAAATAAAACGATTTTACTCAAAACGCTACTTTAACATGGAATTTACAAAAGAACGGGTAATATAAAGTCATAAGTTAACCATATATGATATAATAACAATGCATATGATTATTTAATAAGTAAATGACAATATATAAACCATTATACATGAGGTTCGTATACGTACGAAGCATATCAGTCCAAAGTTAAGGGATAATTATTCCAATCTCATTCATATCCAAGATTATTTATTCGTAAGTATTTACTGGGTTTATATTTATCATCCATGTCCATGTTTTCTCAAAATGATTTCATAAAATGTTTAATATTCTTACATATATTTTTAAAGTCATTTTTATCCCTTTTTGACTTTTACTATGATGAATGGAAGGAATCTTTCATTTGTTTACCATACAATGAACTTTTTGACTTTTCTGACAAAAGTACGAGGAGAACATGAACAAATTTTTACAGTTTCCATAACGCTTTATATTCATGAATCTTACTCTATAATATTTCATGATTATTTTCAAAAAAATCGTTTTCTTTTAAAATTTCATGGAATTTTGTGAAAATAAAATTATTTTTTAGAAGAAAGGATATTTTCCTCCAGAATTCATTTCAAGTGTTTTATCAAAACCATTGTCCATATAAGATGGAATTATTTAATATGTGTTTCTTTCAAGTATAATTTCTCTATGATTGACATGATTTCACTTTTATTATGATCAAATTATATCCATTTTCTTTTTTATGGATTTTATTATAATGGGAGGATGTTTATAAAATCCATTTTATACTTTGGTTAATGATGAATGTTTTATGATCATATTGTGTCACAAGTAAGAATGATTTAATTATGGATGCGTGGGACCTATATCTCCCTACAATGCATTTGGCAATGATTTATATCTCATGAGATAGACATGGTTGTAATTGTAAGTTAATCAGGTTCAGTGAGATAGGACTGGAATGAGGAGTGAACTCGATTCAGAATAGGACTTTTTCCACTAAGATGTTCTTGGAAGCAATGCCTTAGCTACTATGGAAATCATATCATGTGCTTAATGTTTTTACACAATTAAAATTTTTCTTTACAAGCTATTTTATCATGATTTATGTTATATTATGATCTATGCCTTACGTACTACCATGTTTTTTTTCATTTCTCAAGATTTAGATGTTTAAACATTATGTTCATGTTGTTATGTTCAAATGTATATGGTTTATTTTATTTTATCCATGCTTACCCTTACTGAGCATTTGAGCTCACCCTTTACATGTTTTCTTTTCCCTAATATATAAAGAAAGATTTTAGGTAAGAAAAAAAAGGGGTAGATCTTTATGGGAGATGTTGAAGATCTTTCACCATGATTAGAATATTATGTTCCGAGTTTCCAAAGACACTAAACTATTACGGTGCTTCAGTGTTTGTTTTTGATATGTATTAAGTATTCCTCTAAAGTAATGTAATATCCATGTACTTCAAGCTTTGAGTCTCTACAATAATCCCCCAATTCATCCATCATTAGTCCCTTGATACTATTTGGAAGACACTGGTTTGAAGGGAGGCATGTTTATGGTCATGTGGTGATGTTTCTGACTATTAGTTTCAATGTTAGTTTATTTAAGACATTAAAATTTTGTATTAGATCTCATTTCCTTTTTCTAACTGTTTTAGGGATGGTACATAGGGGACTGTGAAGGTTTAATCACTTTTTAAATAGTAGTGTATGGGAGTGATAAACCCACGAATGGTGAAAAGTCATACTGGTCTTGGATTGGATTTCCATTCATGTTGTTTGTTGTTACAATTGATTATTACTTCTCCCCTAATGTATAGTGTACATTCCACTAAAATTTAATTAATTCTATTTAATTTATTTTCCCATTGTCTTGCTACAAAAATATTATAACGCTATATTAATCATTATAGGAACATAGCAGTTCACATTCCATACATTCTGAATTCCCTAAATATTTCATTTCTTGTCTTCTTGAGATTTGTTTATGTGTATTTCATGTTTTTGATTGGTATATTATTTTCCATGATGGGTATTTTTATAACGTGCATTATTTTATACCCAATTATTTATATCATTAGTACAACTATTATATGAAATGAAATATTCTTTGGGTGTTTTTCATTTTCTCATATTATTCATTTATCATTCATTCCATATATGTCGTGATTTCATGGCTCTATACCTTTATAATTTAATTCAACAATTAATTAACTTTTTATTAAATATTCAATACATGTGGTAGCATACCTATTAAAAACCATAATATAAAATTGGTTATTAATGTGCCAACATCAACCAAAATGGTCTTAATCCATGTATAATGATGTTAAGTCCATAACTAAACAACCACGAAATATATGATCCAAGGACCATTGGTTGCATGGGAAGAGACATACCAGTTGCGATTAAATGGGATCCACTTTATAATAAATACTGTTTATATGTCATTTTAAATTGGTGAGTGGTTACCCATATAATATAACTATATGTAGTATCTCCATATACACCGAGATCTATATAAAATTATAATATCTATATAATATTAACATTAAATGAACGGGTCTCCTTTAGAAAGGATTTTACCTCTATGAATTTGGTATGAATACCCATATAAGTAAATTATTAAATTCACAACCTCACCTAAGCACGTTAGTTGGTGTATTTTTCTTATGATATTACCTCATTAAGGTTGTTTGAAAAATAATAATGTTTAATATGATCATTTTCCATTCTGATGAACCTATTGTGAAATGATGGTACCTTATATGTCTATATTATTAATTACGACCAGGAACCCGATAGGTCATCATTCTTTTGATATGACATGGATAATAACCCATTATGGGTTTACTTATGATATAAAATTATTGTTATTTAAGGTATCATATGTGCCTATACTGGTTTCCATATAGATTTATGGTGGTATCATAATTGAGTAGTTATCTCTTTAATTAATTAAAGAATCTATAAATAGATTATTTATTTATTATATATGAGGTTTTAGTTAATTTAAATTATAATTTCAAACTAACATATCTTTTTCACAATATATTTGGGTTGATCCTATCACAAACAATGCCAATTTAGAATGATTTTGAAAAAAATAATGATGGTTAAATTGGAGTTTTATCTTAAACATCTTTAAAATGATTCTTTTTTGTAGTTAAAAAATAAATTATTAAAACTAATTTGGAATAATCATTCAATATTCCATTTTTATTTGTCTAAACAAATTAACATTTATAAATTATTTCTTAATTGAAGGTTGATTTATATAGGATAAGTTAGCATTATTAAATAAATATATGTAAATTATGGTAATGATGTAAAATAGAGCCCTATGTGTTGACCATAGTATTTACCCTTGTGTATGGGTATCATAAATTATTTCCCAATCATTCCTTAGAATTTTAATATGTTCGTTTCCCATAGTCGTCTATGAAATCTCTTAGTTGTGTTGAATATTACAGACGGACCCTTAATTCTTTTAACTATTCAAGAATGACCCTATGTAGGTTTGATGCATTATATTTCTTATAAAGGGATATCCTGATGAAGGTAACACCCTCAGAACCCCTAAACAATTGATATATTATTGTGAACAATTTGGCTCGTGTCATACTATTTTGGTCCCATATTCCAATATCATACTTTTAGTTTATAAAATGATAACATTTTCTGGATATGTGGTTTTATGATCGATTAAACCTTTTTAGGGGAATAAGAGTCAGGTAATGCTTAGTTTTAATATAATAGACATTCTAATTTCATGTTCTACCACATAGTAGGTTGTGCTTATCATTATTTATTCCTTTGATATGGAAGAATCGATATGTCATTATCATTAATTATGGTCATATTGTATGGTATGAATTGGTTCTTGTTCATTTATGGGCTATCATATATTTGGATGAATCTGGTCAATATTACTACCGAATTTACCAATTATGTCCAATTTTTTCAAATAATCTCTTGGTATGATTAATATATATATGTGCTACCTATCTATTTGATAAATGGTCTAGAGAACTATATGAGATTGATTGTAATCATTAATCCTTGAGCTGTCACACTATTTCTGTGGCCCATCATAGCAGTGTAGAAACTTGAACATTATATAAAACACTAATATTCAAAATTCATGATAAATGATAAAAATATGATTAGGTACTTTGAAATTATTGTCAATTTATTTTTCTTTTACTACTACTGAGATAGATCATGTGTACACAACGTAGTGTGAGTTTCATGAGTATGTGTATATTAATAATGGTCTATCAAACTTTTGAGCGAATATTTTGTCTCTCCATTATCAACAAGGACACTCCAATTTTAGGGAGTGTGATGTTAATCTACATAATGATTGTCCTTCCATGTAGAGGGAATAGAACCAAGAAAGTCCATTTGGAAATTTTCAATGAAACATTTATTTCCACATGGAATTGTAAATTTATATTTGAGTCAGTACATGTGAGGAAATTTGAAGATGATATATACGGATATATAAGAAACATTTTATACTCCATTAATCCATGATGGATCTCAATGTTTATCCTTATGTAATCATTATATTCATAATTTAGTGAAGTATTTGATGATGTTTAAGGATGATGTGCTAATGGTGAATCAATTATTTTTCTAATAGAATTAAAAAATTATTGTTTTGACTACTCTCCAATTAATGTATGTGGCTGGAGTATATCTATATTGGGAACTACAATTGCAGATGATGGATGTTCCTAAAGAGGTTTTTCAAATTATTGGCATCACCTTAGTTTAATCATTTAATTGTAGTTATTATATCCATATATTGACATCATACATGATATACTTGGGGAGATTAGATTATAATGTATGATAAAATATTGATATGATGTTATATATTGATAAATAGACTCTCTCAATGTTTTCTGCCAATAGTGTTTATTTTTGCATTAAATTGTTAGTATTGAGTGATACATGTGTTCCAATGTATTATCTCATTAGAAATAATCATGGACACTATCCAACCCTCAGAACTCAATACCCAATGGATTTTTCAGGAACCTAGTTAGTGTTCATGATATATTAACATTTTATATTTTACTGATGTCTCACCTGTAAACCCCAAAGTATAGAATACATATGATGATGACCATGGATTCTATTTCAATATTCTATTGTTACCCCATTCTATAGATTGGATCAGGTGGGGTATTTTAATCATTGGTGGTCTGAAGGTGTTGGGTAGGGTATGAACCTAATGTCATACCAAGGCATGACACCTTAAATAGAATGTTTAGAATTGAACTGTATCAGCATTCTGTTAATAAAATATGGATGGAATATTTATAGTATACATAATGTGAATATAGATAGTGTTTTTTTGAAGGTGATACACCATCTTTCATAGTTGAGTGTTCTTGCGTATAGTCACCCAGAAGTGTATTGACTTATTTTTTTTGTTTCATTTAATGATGTTATTAGGGAAATACTTCATACCACATCATCAAGAAGAGACTTGTGGAATTTAGAGTTAGTCAATGTTTTTCCATGGAAATATCATCTATAAAAGACTAAATGAGATCAATTTAAAATCTACCATTCTATCGAATATGAAATCATTATATGATCATCATTAAAATGCATTGAGAATATTAGAATTGAAATATCTGATGGAAGAGACTTGATGGTCTAGAATTACATATTAAAATGTTAAAACCTATGTTATGGAGAACCATAGGTTGGTCTACTAATTTTTTGATGATGTGATCATTTATCATGATATATGGGCTCAGATATACTCTTTCGTTATGTTTCAGTTTAAAAAATGATCATTGCATCAAGTTTTATTGGCTAATGTACTCTATACATAAGCTGATTCTATGAAGTGTGATTTGTTTTTGGAATGAAATTCTGCCATTATAACAATGATTCATGTACTCTGTAGGTCGGATTCCACTTTTTCCCCAAGGTATTCTCGGCGATGTGAAGTGATATGGTGGGGAGATTTTATCATGTTGTGTTTTTGGACCAGATAAAAATTATAATGAAACACACCTTTTAATATTGGTAGATGAGCCTAATTTCCAAAAAAAATTAATGAATTTTTTAGAGTTTGAATATATAAATTCTTTTTATAGAATTTTTCAAGTTTTGATTTGTTTCTTGGGTGCTACATTAAGTCCCATGATTGGATGACCCTTGAAACCATAATTTTAGGGAATGGTGATTAGGGATCACATCATTTATAAAACCATGCATCAACTATATCAATTTATGAAACCAATCAAGTGGATTAGGCTTTCTCATATGGTTTTTTCAAAATATTAAATATGATTCACATGTCGATGACTCTAGTTTTAGTTATTGGATGAATGTTAAGGAAAGTGTTTGAAAATGGTTTCCCAAATCATGTTCATAAACAATAAAATCCCTCACCATAGGTAGTATCACTAGAACATTTGACTCATAGTTTTTCAAACCATGGGTCTAAAATATTCACCACATTTAAAGGGGTAATATCCCAAAAATTCCCATTAATCATTTTTCATATCTCCCCCTATTTTCTATCTCCTTCATGTAAAACCGGGAAATCCCCTTCAGATTTGAATAGAGTTTTCTTCTAGGATCAAAAATATCTCCCCAATTCGATGTCATAAGAGATAATAATTTGTCTCCTTATATGAGTAATGTTAATCTCATCAATCTACATCAACCTTTATTTTTTTAATCTCAAATATGTTGAAATATATTTTCTGATTAAATGCTCACTATTTATTTGGAATATTCCAAGAATTCTTTTTCAACCTTTTTTTCATGAATTAATGCTCATTATTTAGATTATTCCATTATGGTGTAACCATTTATATGTTACTCCATTGTGCCACACACTGATATTTCAATACGGGTTCCTCTTCATTGTGAAACATAATTTTTATAACGTACTCCTCTAATTTTGTTACACTCTTTCATATCGTTTTTGTAAGTTTTTATAGTCAAGAACATCAAGACATTAAACAAGAATAGCGGTGTTTCATTTGAATTACATTAATTAAGTAGTTTCGTTCAAAAATTCACCTTATTAAGGTAAATTATATCCTAAAATGTAAAATGTAGATTAATTGTGACATGAATGGGTGTATTCATCAACTATATTTGTTCCTAATGTACATACAACCACCATAAGAGGTGGATCAACCTCATGTTAATCAAATATAATGTTTTTTCGTATTATTCTTATTATAATTCCCTATTTAATACCTTTTCATGTATGGTGTAAACATAAATAGGTATTGAACCTTTACTTATTATGTTAATTCATTAATTGGTCTTCTATGATAGTAGAAAAAGAAAAATATTCATTAAGTGAAATCAATATGGGCAAGTTCATCTTTTAGAAAAATTTAAATGAAGCTAGTGTAATACTCAATAAATGGACAATAATTTTATCATAATTATGTTATTAATGGTCCTAGATCTCTCTTTTAGTATTTATGATATATATTAGGGTATTCTCATGAATATAAACCACCCCATATAATAGAGTTATGATTTGGAATGCAGACTAACATGGATTTCATAAATTTAAACATAGAATCCAAAATGAATTATTATAATGTCGAGTGATACTCATGTCCCACATTACAGAACACTTTTGTTGATCTCATAAGGTTGTTGAGATAGAATTTTTACTAAAGTGGTACATCAATTTCATTTTTTATGTACACCAAGGATGAGGTCATATGTTACCAACATTATTGTAGTGTGGTAGTGATACATTTTATTCCATTGATGTGATCATTATACATATTAATCTACTTCCATATGAGTGATAGTAGTTATATAGGAGAGACACCATGTAAGGGCTTAGTGGAAAGTGGGTTATACCATGCCATGAGTGATACTCCTCCCCAATGTGAAATACTAGTGTTGGACATAGAGGTTATTTATTTCCATCATTCCATGAAAATATTGACACATTCAATTTCAATTATATATATTATTAGATGTAATCTCATCACAGTGGATATTTATAGTTCCCCTAGGGGGATATTGTGATTCCAACATGATTCTACATAATCGGTCTTAGGTTTCTCCTTATAAAATACAAATAGATAATTTTACATTAAAGATAAGGAATACTTATCCATTATCTAAGGAAACTATAAACAAGACAATTCACAAACCTTATTATGGTCCAATGTTAATAATTACATTATATGGACCGATTACTTGAAACACATATCTTACCATTACGGGTTGACTCTAGTTCCGTAGAATTCTATCTAAGTAAGAAGAATGTATCAGTTTCTCGGTGTCCATGATGGACATGATCATGACTTGTTAATTTTAGTTTCTAATTTACACATTTTTAGATTTTAAACATTCCCATATATGTATATTATATTCATATATATGATATCTTTATACACCTATTTTGGTGGCGTGCTAGGTATTTCTCACCAAATGCATTATATGTCTTTGAATCTGGTTACCCTATTATATTTATATATGAAAGTTCCATGGGTTAATTTTTTTTTGTGAAACATAAGTAGAGATTCAGGGCCTAATATTTCTATTTGAGTCATAATTCTAATGGAGATCACCCTAGGGTATTTTTTTCATTATCCTTTTTAATATATCACATTCCCCTTATTACTTTAGTATCCTGGTTATACCTTATATCATAATTAAAACATAAATTAATTATTTTATAATTTATCTATGGTTAATTGCAATTATTCAGTCTATTACATTCTCCCACATCATGAATTCTTCTATACTAATTCTATTTTTGAGTGAATTATTTTTATCTCTTAATATACTGACGTATCACATTGGTCATGTGGGTATTATCCCCCCAACCCAAACCATAAAATCATAAAAACATTGCCTCTAGTCAACTAACATTAGAATATGGGGAGGGGAACTTGATTCCATCAGGTGATCACACTAGATATTGGTTATATAGTACATTATGTTGAGATTAAACACATGTAATAAATTATACTATGCTGTATGAATTTAATGAATGATTATTTTTTAAAAATACTTTTGTCATTGATAATATTTTCGTTCAATATAATATCATGGAATATAATATTTATTTTTTGACTACTTTAGTGATATTTAAATGATAATATTTAGGATTACACTTTGTGTCTTAAAATGGTATATTGGGGGGATGAAGGTATGAGAACATAATTTTGATATAAAATTTGATGAAATGTAGAAGGACATCAAAAACAGAAATTAATAAAAAATAATTTCTATGCATTGTGGTATTTTCATGCTTTATATAATGAGAATAATTATATATATTTCAAATGATCATATTTTTCTACTGATAGTTGATGGACATTCTTCATTTAGTTACTCATTCAAAACTGAGGAAGCATATTTCCTAATATAAATTATTATAATAAATAGGGGTTATTTCATGGATTTTTTTGTTTGATGTGTATGGGTTATATATGATATTTTTATTCTATATTAGTTTTTTATGTAAATTGGGTTGTCTATATATTTATAAAATAAAATTTACTCAATTTTTTATTTATATCATATTAATTTTAATGATTTTTTTATATTTAAAAACTATTACTGATTCATATATTATTTTAAGAAAAATAATGGTTTCATTATTTATTGATTTGATATAAAAACATTTAGGCATGGAACTAGGTTTCTTTCTCACTCAATATATTCACATTTTTTAATATTTGTATATATTGATGCCTATAACACAAGAATGTGTAATTTAATTATAATTCTTAGATATCCACCATAGATAATCAAAAATCATAACAATTATAGTTATATGGATTATTATGAAGTATAACATAGATAAAACATAACTCATTTTCTTTATAGTCATTTTGATATGTATTTTAAGAGATTTGTATAAAACTCATTATTTATCTTTTTTTGGTTTGTGTATTTTTATTTCAAAATATATCACTTTCTGTTGGATGATTTCATATATATATATATGTGTGTGTGTGTATATATATTTATATATTGTGTAAACAGTTCATTATAATATACCCACAAGTACAATTTTTTGGAGAAAAATAAAACAAAATAGACATAAAAATTATGATGAAAATAAATTCCAAAAAATATAAAAAACATATTAGTCATGAGAAAAATAATAGTTCATCACTCTATTAACATAAAACTAATTAAGAACATATATGTTTTTTTTAAAAAAACTATGCAAAATATCACTAATCAATTATTTATTTGTACCCGTCAGACAACTTCTTCTAAAATGAGGAGGAAATTTAGACATCATCCTTTACCTTAAGGATGTGCTCATTCTTATTATTAAAATAAAATATTAATTGATGTTCTCCAAATGAATACCAATATTTCAGAATATTAATTCTATAATATACCTTTTATGCAGAGAATCGACCGCAGAAGGATAGTGTAAATAGATATTACCATTATATTTTCATAACATACAAGGATTCAATCCATGGAGGAATGAATAGTTAATTATTAATATTAAACAATAAACATAAAAGATTCTTGATTTATAATTGAATATTGTAAGTACAACATGAATTGTTTTAGGAGAATAAATTTATTAGATTTATAATATCCAGGTATATTAGTCATAGTAAAATTAATTGAATCCTACGGGTAAACTATGTAATAATGATGAGATAAAATATTAATTAATGGATAAGTTGAGTAGAATCAATAATGATTTAGTGAGAATAATTAATATTTATAGCTACATAACTAAACTAACATTATATAAAATCAATAAACATATAAGGAAGGAAGTAAACAATGTCAAATGTTAAATAACAGAAAAAAATTATATTTACTCAATAACGTGACTATTAGAACTACAATTGTAATAATCCATATTTCATGTTAATTAACTCAATAAAATTCAATTTAATCAATAAATTGAAAATTTATTACATCCAAAAAGGTTTCAACATGAAATTTTCATGGATAATGATAATTGAGTTTGGTATGAGGATAATTAATAAATGTTGGACATTATGTTTCATCAAAATATGAACCTCTAAAATGAAGGCCTTTGACTAGATGTCTTAGAATAATATAATAAAAACCATTTACAAAAATTTTTAAAGTTATTTATTTGTTAACTTGAAAGGGTTACTACAAATTGATTTCAACCTAGGAGACTAACGATGCATTGGGGGGTTTAAATTAAATGATTTGAAAAAAAAATCATAAAAGTATAAATAATTACATATATATACCTGATAATCATTTTAACATACAATTAATATTTCTTATTAAATATAATTATTTATTAAAGGATACAAATTTTTTAGTAAATAAATAGTTAATCATTTATGGTAAAATTAAATACCATTTGTAATAATAATATATGGTTTCATAAATAATTATAATAATTACACAAGAAAATTTATTTTTATGAGATATTTAATGTAAAAGAAAAAATTATTACATATAACTGGTTGTTTTAAGAGAAAGTAAAGAGTCACAAATGAATTTGAGAAATGCAAAATAACTTTTACAATTGGGTAATTTTTATGTCAAAACCACAATTCTGAGATAATTCAAATTGAAATAAAAAATACCAATACCAATTATTTATTTATATTATTATTTTTCAATTGGATGTATATAGACAAAAAATGAATGAATAGTAGTATAATAAAAAATATTTCACAACAAAATGTAAAATGAGATAAAATCTGTTATATTGTGCACCTTTTATGTAGATAAATAATTACTTTCTTGCATAATTGTTATAATAATATTTTTTAAATATAAAATAACCACATTAAAATTTATAATTTCATACATGATCCTTTTATAACATGGTATCACCCATATGTTTATAATCATTCATTAGTTTTATTGTTTTATGTGGTAATTTCCTTTTTTAGTATGATTTTACTTATGATATTTTTTCCCTTACATAGATAATGATTTCATAATAGGAATAATTTTAATAATTATCGAAATACCATATATTTTTATTATATATTTATTTTTAGTAATCCATAAAATATTTTGGTAGGAAATGAAATACATAATTCTTAGTAATGGTAGGTCATACATACGCATTAACAATGTTTCATTCTTATTTTTACATTAATAGAGGTAAAATTAAATGATTTATATTTTAATTAAAGTATGATTATTTGTTAACATATATCATATTTTTCTATAAAAACCAAACATAATACATTATAATTAAATCATGGATGAATTACATTGTTTTTCATGGTGATAATAAATTGTAAACATGAATAACCTCTTTGTATTCTAGAAAATGGAAAACATGAAATTATATATTATATAATAATTAATGAAGAATAAATACATAATAAATATCATAAATATCATATATAATCCGTATTTTTTTCATTATTCATGAAATTAGAACTCGTTTAAAGGAAATTGGACGACATCGATTAGTGTGGTTCTATAGTCCTGTACACTTGAAAAATGGATTCCCAAATAACTGATATATGTTTATGAATTTTTAGGTATTAATATTATTATATATTAACATAATTATATTTAATATATTTAATTTATTATGTAATCATGATATAAAAATAACAAAATGATTTTCAAAAAGAAATAAAATAAGAATGTTTTTAAAAAATATTACCACTTTTTTCTGGTATCCTCGTCTGGTCGGGAATAATGAATTTTTTCTGGAATTATTCCAAATATAATTCCTGTAGGATTAGATTAGGTTTGTTAGGAGTGATTTGGATAGGTAATAGTAGAACCATATTTTTTTAGAGGTGCAATTAATGGGGAGAGGGGGTCTATTTTTATAAGTGGGGTGAGTGGAAAACATGTAAATTTTTAATGGTGGAATTTGACCCACAAGTTTTCCATGTAATATTTCTTAAATAATAAACAAAAAAATATATCCTAAAAGACTAATGGTAAATATATATCCATTAAATTTGTTTTTGGTAATGTTTTTATGTTTTCCCCTTTAAGATTAATGTTTAGTCAAATGGTAAACTTATTTTTCTCTGATTTTCAATAATTATTTTAACCATTTTCACAATTATTTTTTTAAAAAAAATTAATTCCACCATATTATAAATAATAAAATTTAGTATATAAAAATATGGAATCAATTTTCTAAAATAAAATGCATGTTTTTATAAAAAAAATTAATATAATATTAAACCCACAAACATAGTGAGAAAATGGAGAATTAATGAGAAATTGTTCAAAATATGAAAATGACTCAATTTAAAAATTAAACATGATAACTAATATAAAATCATAAATTAAACTCATATATCTCTAATTCTGTAATTTATTATTTTAACCAATGTAAAAAATATAATTTATCATAAACAATTATTTATACAAAAATGTAGTTTTCTGTTAAATTAGAATAGATTTCAATACTAATTAATATATGAATCATTTTAGAAAAATATAAAAATAACCATTTGATAATTTCTAAATTACTCTTTAAACTGTTAAAATAATTTTTAAAAATAAATTTTCTACTATTTCTACAATTTATTTTTAAATTATTTGTGGTAATAATTTTTTTAAAAAAATTTAAAAAATATTGGTTTTTTGAAAATAGTTATATTAAATTAAATTATGACAATATTATTTATAACATATAAATAACAAAAAAAAAATTAATATATATATATATATATATTCATATGATACTTAATTTTATTTTTACGTAACATTATAATGGTTAGGTAAAAACTATTATTTTAAATAATAATATTAATAATACATCACTGTTCTGTAAAGCATGGTATTGGGTATAATGGAATCTTCCAAATAAACTCATTATTTCATGTGATGTAAGAAAAACTAAATGTTTCTGGTCCTTTAGTTTACCAACTTAAAAATTTGTTCTTTCATAATTTCCTAGCGTTACAATCTCACGACCAAAAATAAATTACATTCTAGAAAATGAAACATGATCGCGGTAATAATTGGTTTGATAATTGAATGTTCCTTTGT
Source organism: Viscum album (assembly GCA_963277665.1). Taxonomy (NCBI): domain Eukaryota; kingdom Viridiplantae; phylum Streptophyta; class Magnoliopsida; order Santalales; family Viscaceae; genus Viscum; species Viscum album. The sequence continues at coordinate 1,561,031,431 of OY728161.1, forward strand.
AGATAAACCCAAATAATAAAAGAGTTTATAAAATTACTTCTTAATAATTAAAATTAAAATAATGAGGTCACATCACTAAGTTCCCATTTATTATAAATTCAATTGCAATTGACGATACATACATGGAGGAAAATCCATAATAATTAGATATAGTGATTGAGAACATTTATCCGAAAAAAGTGAGTGACCAATAAAATTTTACCAGCCTCCAAGTGATAAATATAATATGTTCTAAATGGTTATTTAAATCATTGAAAATTTTGGTAATATGATATAAATATTTTCAATATCCTTTTAAAATGTTTGATGAATTATATTACTATATATGAATATAATGAAATATAGTAATGATATATGTTTCTATTTCACAAGAACAATTTCATCACATGATTGTGTTTGATCATTTAATCCAATAAATGAATCTCCCAACGTGTATTTTTATTATGAAATTACATAAATAAAAATGTAATGGATCAATGGATCCATAAAATTTTTATAATTTTATTCATCATTCTCTAACAATATTACCTTACTACTATGGTTAGAATAAGTTATAGTAAATTAATCATTCAACATAAAATGAAAGACTAATTGTTCATTTTTTTTGTATTTATTTTTCATTTCATTTTACAATTAAAATATTATCCAGGACAACATGTACACTAGTGGTTGTGGAGAAACTCATATCGTCCTTCTATCATGGGTTCTGGAACCACCTCCTTGACAGTCATGATGTCATATCACTCATCATAGAGGATATCCTTTTTCTAAAAGTATATTAATTTAATTTCTATAAGATATCCAAGATATTATGAAGTACATAATTATAATAATTTTTTTATTATATAACAATTTAACTTGGTTTTATGGTTATATATTTATTTTTAAACAGTATACTAATATTTTTAGGCAATTATTGGAATGTTCTTTATGATCATATGAACCCTAAATTTTATAAATAACATAAAACATGGTTCAATAAAATTTAAATTTAGTATTCATCAAATAATGTTTCTTCTAATTTATATACTAAATGAATGTTTTTTATTTACACAAATTTCATCCAACATATCCTTTATAATGGTATATTCCTATCACATTAAACATAGACATATGTGGATAATACATAGAACATATGATCCAACATTATACCACAATCATGTGACCGTATTGATAAAACATATGTTAATTAAGTTACAATTTCTTCTAAAATTTTACTCAATACTTTTATGGTTCACAATTCATATTTAAAAAATAAAATTTGTAATAAAACTCATACAATTTATTTCTTTAATCTCAAATGATAAATACATCATTCTATTTATTTCATCAGAGGCCATTCAGCAATATAGGGTTTAACAAAATTCATTCTTTTTCATTATCTATTAAAATATTTCAAAATGTTTCGAAATGAAAATATTAGTTATCCTACTCATTCCCATAAGATTTTCAAACCAGGTGAAAAATTCCATTTATTATGTAGTAAGTTATTCTTGAGTCAATCGAGACACACCCCTTTAATTGTTATTACACCCAATTACATCTTTTCCAAAACCACATCCCCTAATGTTATCCAAAATTAGATGTATTTAAAAAAATCCTCATAATACCTTCCATAACAAAAAAAATTGATGTTATTTAATTATTATACTAAATGTTCATCATTGTTTTATGTTCTGTAATAAATGTTTTACTAAATATAATTAATGAGGATGAAATAAACATACCACAATACAAACTATAGCTTCACAAAACTTGAATATTGAATCTTCTTTGTGATTCCATTACATTAGAATAATATACAAGGAATCATATCCATATGGATAAAATATTTTAGTATTCTTGGTAAACAAGACACATACATATGTCCAGAATTATCGTTCAATACAGAAGTTACCATATATATTTTTCCATAATAACATTATTCTATCTTGGATATACTTGTATATCATCCCTAGAAAACATCACAGGGTCTTGGGGAATGTAAAAAAATAACATTGATCACCATGTCTCAGTATGTTTTATGTACGATAGATTAAATAGTGAAATTAAGAGAATAATCAAAATGAAAATTATATAACTAAAAATACATTCTATATAATCAATAAACTAAGAAAAAAATGTAAATAATAAATAATGTTAATTAACTAAAAAATAAATATACTTAATATATAATAGGACATTCATAATTTTATATGGAATAATTGATTAGGAATGGTAAATAACTATAAACATGTTCCATTTAATAAATAAACTAGAAATTAAATGAAACATTAGAATTAATTATATTGAAAATATAATGGATAATGATAAATTAATTATGAATGAATGAAATTATTAAATTTTAGACCTTATGGTTCCCATGAACAAGAATCCTACATCATTATTACTATTAAAATATTGATTTTTAATTCTACAACCAAGACCTTTTTGAAATCCGTTTGAAAGTACTTGGATACAAATATGACGGATATATGGAAATTGATTTATTCTCACATCATTACCGATGCATTGGATAGTTAATATAAATGGTTCCCAACCTTTTTCATTTATGTAAAAATCATTATTATAGGCTCAAAAATATTATCAACTCATAAACAATGTGCCCTATCAAATATCTCTATTGAGTAAATGATACATACTTATCATTATTTCACAAGTTAATAAATAACTATTAAAGTAAATAAAATGTGTTATTATGGTATATGGATCCTGAAATATTTATATAACTTTTATAATAATGTTGATATACATGATACATGTAATTTTAAATAAGAAATATTATTATAAACTCGTTATTTCAAGTGAAATTTTTCAATTACAATGAAAAGTGAGATTGTACAATAACATTTACTATTTAAAAATTTTCATGTCAAATAATCATAAGCAAGGAATAAAAATTTATACATAATATAAAATGAAGAAATTTATATTAATGATATTAAATTGAAATGTGTAGAAAAATAGCACATAAAATTAAATTAGTGGATAATAACAAATATGTCTCAATAGAATCTATATTGAGAAGAAATGACTTACCTGAGATATATTTTTGTGGACCGATCATTTACATAATTTATAATGGTATTATGCATGTAATTACATATAATATAAAAATAATTAAATTTATAATATAATATATGATAATTTTATAACATTATATCACCCTTTGGTTAATAGTTTTTCACTATTTTTAGTGTTTCGTTTGTTAAATGCCTTGTTTTTTTATCTGTTTTAACTTTTTTTTCACAGTGATTTGATTATGATATAATAATATTAAAAAACATAAACCATTATTTAAATATACTTTTAATTATTATACTTTTATTTTTTGGATTCCATGAAATTTGGTAATAGGAAATGAAATACCTTTTCTATGGGGTTGGTTATTCGTACGTGTGTGTGAATTCAGTTATAATTTTTATGTCTTATTTAATGAATGAGAATAAAATTCAATATATATTTTTTTATTTTAATATCATTATTATATCATATATATCAAATATTTATATAAAAATAATCGTTATTACATTCAATGAAAATCATGAACGAATCACATCAATTCATGAGGTTGTAGTCCATTGTACTTACGAACGAATTTATCATATTCCTCTAAAGTGAAAATCCTAAAGTTATGTGTTATATTAAAATATAAAAACAATAATGAAATAAAAAATATCATATATTTCATATATAAAATTTATTTCCATTATTATTCAAGAAAATCAAATGTGATAATGGAAAAAAGCTTCACTTTTCTCACAAGGTTGTAGCCCATCCTATACATGGACAATGATTTTGTGACCCATTTTAAACATGTGTGATTTTTTTAGGTATTAAAATTAACATAAAATAAATAATTTATATTTTTATTTAAAAATTAATTTTAATGATATAAAATTAGTGGAAGGTGGTGGATAAATAAATAAAATAAAAATGGGTTTAGAAAAACATTAGTTATTCTTCAAGTTTTCTACTTAGATTTTTAATAATTCCTTCCTATAATGACGTCAATCACAAGATCAAGCCTCTACAATGATGATATTTATTTTGGGTGGTTATTTTTTCATCCCTTTTATAAATAAATTTTGTTTTATATTATTGAATAAGGGGGGAGATGGTGTCCTTTTATAAGTTGTATTAGTGGAAAAGATTTAAATATGTGAATGATGGAATTAAATTAATGGTTAATCCTTAAAAAGAGGTTAAAAATATAGAAAAACAGCTTACTATAGGGATAATGTGGTCATATATCCATCTAATGTGTGTCTTATTTGTTTTTATGTCATTTTCCCTCTTAGAATTAATGATGTGTTTTTTGGTAAACTCGTTTTTCACTTAATCATTGTAAATAATATTATGTGTTTCCAAAAATATTATAGGTCAATTTTTTTAAATTCATAGATATTATATATTATTCTGATTTCAAATATAAAACTATTATTTTCATTTTTAATTAACATAATTATCATGAATTATTTTATGATTAATTTTACCAATGTGGTTAGAATTTATGTTTTAATATGAAAATGTTTCAAATTATACTATGTGTTTATATCCAAATCCTATGGTATAAAATTAGAATACTATATTTATTATTTACATATTTTTTCTATTGAAAATTCATAATATTCCATAAAATATAAAATTATTAATTCAGAAATGCAATTATCAATTAAAATCCATTATTTTTTCCTATTCATTAAAAATAACAATTTTAAAAATAAAGTGTAAAATTACCCACATGAAAATTAATTTATTTAAATTTAATAAAGTATGTTTATTATTTCAAAATAAATTTATGAAAATGACAAAATTTAATTTTATATTATGTGTGCTAAGGGCATTTTACAATCTTTTAGAAAAATTTTGTCTTTTAGAGAGCAATTTCTTTTTCTATAATTTTTTTTATTTTCATTAAAATTAATTGAATAATATTAATCCCAAAATATATATATATATTAATATGTTATTCAATCCTAATTATACCAACTATTTCAACTTTTAGTTAATAACTTTTATTTCAAAATATAATAATGTAAATGCAACATTGTTTGGTAAAACATGGTCATCCATATAACATAATCTTCCAAAGAAATCAATTTTTTTCCTATAATGAAAGGAAAACTAAATGTTGTGTGTCCTTTTCGGTACCAAATAAAATATTATTTTTTTGATATATGGGGTGTTAAATTATTATAAATAAATATTTAGAAAAAATTTATCCCAATGATACACAAATGGATGAAAATCATGTGAACCCTATTTAGGATCATTAATATAGATAAATTACAATGAAAGCTCAGAAAAATGATTTTATACAGTAGTTATTGAACCTCAATACATGATAAGTACATGTGAATCCATTTTTTAAAGCTATAAAAAATTGTTATTTATGGAAAAATAACGCCCTTCAAATTCTAAACAATGAGATACCACAATTTACATACATTTTTTGAGGATTATATTACTAAAATACAATTCCCACACTATGGCTATATTATGTCCATAATATCTATGAAAGTTAGTAATGGATATTTAATAAATTATTGGGTCATGTCACTATGAATTATGACCACATTAGTGGGACAATTGGACCTCAGCCACATCTCTCTATATGGTATAAGAGGCTGAGTAGTATAATGGGGAATTGGGATATACCATGGGGAGAATGTACTCCCAATATAAAAGTGCATGGTCAAAATTAAATTACTAATCATAAAACACATAAAATATATAATACTATAAATAATATATAAATTAAATAAATATACTATAAGAAATATAAAAAAACTTATGAGCATACAATATTGATAATCCACTTTTTTAATCACAAAAATAGAATTAAACTAAATGAAAAGGTAAAAATGATATTAATGTTATGGAGGATTGAAAAAAAATCTACCGTCCCCATATATTAAAAAATTTGTAACCTCAATGATATTCTATATTGGAAATTCCTGTGCCACAACTCTTAATGAAAAAGAAACAGGTGATGATTTTTTCGGGTAACCAAGATCTATGGCGGCCCAAGAAGTATAATATATCATAATTAAATCGGGGCCAACAATGCAGTCCAATAAATAATCAATTATTAATTTATATGTTCATGTGAAAGGGACATAATATATAACATAAATATTATAATAAAAATTAAATAAAAACCACTAATACATTCTAAGGAACATTCCAGATATTATTTTTCTATGTCCTATATAATTTGAATTCCAATGAACCATGTATAATACCTTTATGAATCGTTAAGATAGTAAACATGATCTATAAGACCTTTATCATGTAGTGATAGGTATTCATTAAGAATTCAATTTTAACCACTCCTATCAATATATTATAATTGAGTCTGCCCATTATAGATATCATATGTCACAATCCTAGAGTGTACATAATGAATGATCCATCATAGTGAAAATGTATAAAAAATATCCATTACTGTGAAAAATCACATAGATATTAACATTTACCTCACCTACACGAGTTTTCGCATTTTGGTATTTTTGACCTACCCTGTAGGAGCGTCATTATTATATGAAAAAGAGCTAAATAGCATTTTGTTTTCTAATAATGTGATTGAAGCTTCACAAAAAAGTTAGTTTTTCATTCTTTATATTATAAAAACATCCCAAACTGATTTGTCTATGACTAAATGAAAATGGACCCAATAAAAGGTTTTCATCAAGTTGTAAATGTATAATTTTAAAATATAATATAATACCCACACATAACCGAAATAATAGTGACTCATAATGTGTATAGGAACATCATGGTTTCTTTGTTGATCCTAATATCTATCTCTAGAATATTTCAATTTCACATAATCATTATAATATTACATTGGGCATGAACTGAGTCCCCTCAATTACACCAATCATGAATTACCATGTAATACATGTCATCCCATTCCCATATACTAGGTTAATACATATCATCCAAAGTAAACCATATCCATTAGCACCATAAAAAATCGAGCACCCTTCTTGGAGTCCTAAAATTCTTATGGAGAACACCTAAGACAATTCCCATTACCTAGGGGTGGGATATCCCTCACTGATTCATAATAAATGAATGAAATTATTTCTTTACTAGGACATACCTCATAGGTAACTCACTAAATATAAGGAATAATTCCTATCTCAAACTCTATTGCTCCCTATGATCACTCACCCACCCATCCCATGGTCATTTTATGATCCACTAGGTCCTACTATTAATGTTTCATCACATTTCCCCACATTTTTGGCCTGTAGGAACGTATTGTCTATAATATAAACAAATTATCTATTAATTTTATTTATTATTCTCATGTAATGGGGTATTATAATTCGTGGGTATTTAATAGTCAATTCCTTAACCATTTCTATATGAGATATAAGCAAAGTGCTGATGGAACAATATGGTCATGAAAATATATTGCTTCTAGATATATAAATTTTTTTAAAATAATAACAAATCGATATAAATATTAATTAACAAGTTTACCACCAAAAATGGAATGATAATATTTATAATAACTAATTAAAAATTGATGAAAGTAATATATCTCTTGTAACTATTTCCCGCCTCAAACCAAGTTAACATGTATTGAATTCCATGCCTATAAATATTTCATCGGATCCTTAATACAAATGCCTGATCAACCCAAGAATGATGTATCTCCCAATATCTTGGTTTAGAATTAATCATTAATTGGTCTTCTTATACCTATATTATAGAGAAGCTAAATTTATATATTCATATACCACCCCATATGAAATTTCTATAATAAAAAATATAAAAAATAAAAGAATTCTTATTAATTGAAGGAAAACAATATATAATTTTTTGGGGTGCATACCATTAGAAAATAACCGAACATCATTATGAATATTTTTTTTACTATGCCATCATCAAACATTGAATATAGATGGATTCCATCATGCACCGGTGGAATCGATATTGAATCCATAGTAGGGGGAAGTGGATAATTTAATCAAATGGGGTAGGAAATCAATCAAAGTCATCATTGTTGAATACATACCTCATACCATCAACAGAATATGTCCCAATAATCCTCAATAAGGGATTAAAGGTAAAAATTATGAGTATTACCCCACTGGACATCATATAGAAAATTATGGGGAGTATATGGGTTTACCCTTATAAAATTTATCTGGAATATTTAATATTACATATTTTAATACACCACTAGAAATTTGGTGTACTTTTTAGTGGCACCAGGATATTGTTTGACCAATTAGTGTGCCAGTCTTGTGGTATTGGTAAGTAGTTTTTTTCAAAATATTATCATAGTTATCCAAAAATACTTCCAAGGAACCACATATAGTCAAAGATATAATTTAACAACAATTCATTTTCCATAATACATCATTAGAAGGGTACAAACAGAAACATTTAACTTGGAAACCATGATCAAATTTTGGTCGCTCCATAAAATTATTTATTCAATTTTATGATGGAATATTCACTATGTATGTTTCTAGATTCATAAAGCATCCCAGCATACCAATTGTTATCCCTAAAAAGCCCTGGTAGTGATATAACGGGATATTCAAATGTATTTCTATCATTAATTTTCACAAAAATCACCATGTTATAAGTGTAGGAAGAAAATTCACTTTCATACAAAAACATTAATGAAAAGGCTCTTGAACCTCCATTGAACAAGATAATAACTATATCCATAAATAAATTTATATAATGATACTTATTTAGGACATGTATATCGTGAGTTATAAGGGGTTCCACCATTATATTGATAATTTACTGTATGCTTATTCCCACTATAATGATTCACTCATATTTAAAATTTTATCCCATGGTTCCTTAAAATGTTTGGGTATAAAATGAAAACAAATTTTAAATAGTCGGGAGACATGCTATAGTTTTTCCCATTAACATCACCTCAAATAAAATGATAAATCCTCTATACTCTGGTTCCAGTCAATTTTTACCATGTCTGAGCTAAAATTGATGTGAGAAAACCATCCAAACATTATTCAATCACACATGGTTCAAATTTTGAACACCGTCCAATAATAAAACATATTGATTTCATAAAAATTTTAATACGAAATTTTTTTTAATAGCCCACTTAATCCAATTATAAATTAGAAAACATGCAGATAGTCCTTGTGAAAAAATACTTCAGAAAACAGTTGAATTCAGCAGTCTAATCATCATTCATTATCAGAACCCAATGCCTATAAATTCAAATTAACCTTGAGATAATTCTAATATATCAATTGATGATCTACAATAAATTAGGTTAAATTCCATTTATTGTGTCTTAAAAAGACTAATACAAGTTTTTATTCGTTGTTTCACCACAATCATTAATACACTTCAAATCCAATAAAATTTGAATAATAATAAATAATAATAAACCCATTGTAAAAAATTTAATCTCCACCCCACATTAAAGAAGTATTTTTTATAATGTCAAAACTATATACTCAGAGGCATCCTAATGAAAATTAAATTATATTAATCTACATCGCACATCAATTTCACATCTTGATTATGTGTAGTATCTTCACAACTAATGTCACACTCCACACCATAGGATAAATATTACCATTTAATTATCAAAATAAATTCATTATAACAACAATAAATTCTCAATATATCCCTGAATATGTTGATTTCACATAGCCAAATACACTCAATCATGAGCACCAAAAAATTCGGAATTCAATTATATCCCTTTTTTTATGAAATTTTCATTATTATGAATTTTTTGAAAACCCCTAAAAAGTAGGGTTTATACCTTCCAATGGATTATAGTGAATTTCCCACCATATATACTCAATTACACTACTATTTGAATACAATATAAACATGTTCCATAATAAAATTTATTAAAAAACCATGATCTTATAATATTGTTGATCTACCATGGAAATAAATTTATCATCATCATCAATTCTAGGGAAACCAAGACCACTTATGTTTCATCTTTTCTCATTTTTCATAATCTCTCACACATCCACTCATTGATTCCAATTCATTATATGTACCTTGTGGAATGTGTACATCATCTCAATATCTTCTAAAAGATATGCGTTTACATAATATTAAAACTAATTCATAAAACCCAATTCAGAAAATTTTATATCTCGTATCATGTTTATTATATTTTCTTTTAAACTCTTCTTTAAAATATGAATATATCTATTCCACGATTCACCAATGATATAGATTGACTTTTTTCCGAACTAAAACTAATCACATCGACTATAAATTATATACTAAATCTAAAGAAAACCCATAAACAATAGGATTATTAAACCTAATGGTATTTATCATTATAATCGTCCTTGATAAAAAAATTAGATCACTCATGGTGTTTATTGCTGATGAATGATTATAGACATCTATTAACCTTCACCATAGAACTAGTTACAATACATGTTCCCCCATAATATACCCCACAAATTACTAATTCTCATATTTATATTATGATAAAACTAAATTAGTCTAAATGATATCATAGTATCCCCCCCTAAAAAATCTGTGCACTATCCAACTAAAACACTAATTCACTTTGTAAGGTCACAATGTTATCCCACCTAGATCAAAAGACAAATATCAAACAAAGGTATCAACCATCGAAAATGTGCATATGATTCATTCCCAAACAATCCACCAAATCCAATATTCCATTGAATAAATATACAAGGTCACAAATATGTAATGAGAATCACATGAAAAAACCACCACCCTATCCTAATCCACTTATCCCCATAGAAATTTTGGACATCAGTTTGCTACATAGAGGAACATGTATCAATAATAGTATTAAATATGAATACTTTAACCATTAACGACATGTATCTATTGAAACACAAACATCTAATTTGTTTATGTATAATTTCATTCAAATATATAATAGGAAACATCATTTAGTCTGTTTTGGAGACATTAAATAACAAACCAATTAAAATAATCACAAATTATATGCTTATTATCAACGAATCAAATTCATCCACCATCTTTCATGGTTCGCCATGCATCCCCAACACCAACAGATTAGATCATCAGAATTCTCATAATTTATCCCTCCATAGGATCTACATTACATATCATTATAAAAATGAGTATATCAAATATTATATATTATATTAGAATGATAAAATTAAAATATCAGTTGTGATACAATATCAACTATTTTTGATACAATAAATAGATGGAATCGGTCATCAGTCATAGAAATCATACAATCAAGCCTACATTTCATTCAAGTCACAATGTTCCGCCAATTTGGAAAGGAAATTTTTTATTTCCATTATTTTTAAACATAATAAATCCATGATAAATCATAATCATAAATTCAAATATCATGGGAATCATAAAAGGGTGAATCATACAACCACTATAGTGTTATCCAATAATATCAATCTTGAACAATTGGTAACAAGAACATCTTATCAAATGTAGTGTAAAGGAATCCTCACCCGGTTATCCATTATTATATGAAACGTTCCAATATATCATGACTAATTTATATCGAATAGTATCAAAAATATAAATAAACCCTTTATTCAACATTTGAAAGTCCTCTGAAATCTCAATTTGAAAAATATAAAAATTTATTATTCTATATGACATAATGCACATATCCATGTACAGTAGAGGTGTCGATTAGACGCAGCGACATATAGAGAAACCATTGAGAGTGTATACCCCTTATACTATAGTGATAAATAATAGTAATAATACAAAACATAATATATATCCATCATATAAATGTATGCCTAAATTATATATACACTCACCATGTAGTTGATACATGAAATACAGACTTATGAGTATACAATATTGACTGAACACCTGGATGATCCCACATATTTTCTCAAAATAAAATCATAATAAAACCAAAAAAAGTATATTGTATTATATTAAAATAATTGATCCAATCAACATCTCGAAGACTTCCTTGATTAGATATTATCATATTTGAACATGTAATATTGTTCCTTATCCAAACCCTATCCTATAACAAGTGACAGATACATGACATCCCACATTACATGGAAGCATGGGAAGAGTGTGAGTACATAACTATGTAGTGTCACACAAATTGGTTGTAATGTACTATGTACAATGTAGTGATATGTGAATGTTACATTCTAATAATGATAGAAATATGTTAATGAATAATAAATAAAACAAAAAGCCAATAAAATCCTACTCTATCCATTTCCAAAATTTCTATAAGGATGTCACATAGAACATAACAAAATATATTTAATTTACAATACCATTTTGACTTTATAGAAATATTTACCAGATTTTCTAGACCATCTTCAACCAATATTAGGTTATACATTTTAACAACATGATGATCATGTTTCCAAATATTAGAGGTATTTGTTTTCCTATTAAAAATATAAATTATAATATATCAAGGATATTAACATAGAAAAAAATCGGGTATACAATATACAGCAATATTCAATATAAATGGAAGGTCCAATAATATTAACATAGACATTAAACATAAGAGTTATTTCATCAAGTATCATAGTAATCCACTATAAGAATTTTTTTTCAATATATATATATCCTGTGTCACTACATGTGAGGATTGAATTTCATATATTCTATCTAATTCACCAAGGGTGATCTCCAAGAACAATATAAATATTTATATATTGTGATTTTCCAACCAGTATTACATGCATAATGGTAAAACCAATTATTGGATGAAAAAAAACCCAATAATGAAAACACCACCTATTCAATAATATATGCATAAAACATGATCTAATAAGACACCCTTGACCATATCTACAGATTCATGACTAAAACCAAAAAGATTCATCAGGTCAATAGGAACCATCAAGTCATATCAATCACAAAAAACATAGAATTTTTTTTAATTTTTTGACATCATTCAAATATTTTGTTTAATCAACCATGTTATAATGAATACTTCATGTTTCTTTACTCTATGAATACTACAGACACTACATTGGATCTTATCATTCAAATTTATAACATAAGTCCCAATTAATTTTACCTAGTGGTATAACATCCTCCACCATGTCATAAACATTACATGAACCTTTAGGGTATTGTACGTATTCGACATATGTGACACACTAATGAGATTAATTATGGACCATAAAAGACTCTATGGTCTCACATATTTGTGTAGTTACCCAGCTCATGGCCATATAATGACCCACTATGGAAAACTATTACTTATTAATCATCTTACTCCATATGGAATTTCTAATGGAAACTAAACAAGTGCCACTAAACCAAGATTATGATAATTTTATTAATTTTTTCCCAACACAATAGATTAAAATGACCATGTTAAGTCAATATTCATTACCTCACCCATCGATTACAATGGTATATGTCCTACTCAAAAGTACATACAAGTACATGAATCATTATTCTATCAAGGTAATATAAATATTATAATAATATTTATGAACGAATAAAATCTAATTTAATTTAAACGGACCAATTACATCAGTGGTTTGACTACAAAATTCATACCTAATTAAATGATTATATATTATGTATTGTTTGTAAGAGGAAAAAAATATTTATGGAATCAGTTTAGAAATAATTGTTATCCAAATAAAAATTTTAGGGATCTCAAATCCACATTAATGTTCCACAAAAGCCTATGTAATCATCAGTTGTGTAATTTCATTCCATAAGTTCGGATGACCTCATCAATTTAAAATTCACCAAACACTAATTTATGATCTATTCCATACTCTCGATTCTATCCCCATTCATATTAATATCATCCATATATGATAAAAAACTTAATTTAATAAAATATTACAGAAAAAAATATTTTTATTTCCATCATGACATTCCATAAATGAGTCATATGGTGATTATAAGAGAAGGCCAAACTAGGATGTCCACCTATTATGTAGAGTGAAATCAAGAAAATTCCCATCTAATTCGACCACGATTTAGGGGAATCCACATTAAATACTCATTCAAATGAAATGAAAATTTTTAAATGTTAGAGGCGGATATCAATAGTTGTCACTAAATAATAAAAAGATACCTAATAACATTGATATAATCCCAAAATACCCCCACTAAAATGGATTGAAATATGATGAAAATATTTAGAAACCCACTAGTCATTAAATTGATAAAAAGATGAAGAAAAAATTCCACTATATAAAATTCTATATTTGTAAAAATTACCTCATAAATACTCCTCCAAATAGAAGGTAATTGTTCATTGACTTTTTGGTGAATTATATCACAAAACTAGACCACTTTCCACCCCACTGGCTAGCTGGTGGTCTAGTACTAAAATTTCATGGGCCTCAAATTTTATCTTATCTATAAAAATAATCATATCAATCCATAATTCCTCTCTTATACGTAATCAAACATCTACCTCATGTTTAAAAAATCTAAATTGATGAACCAAAAAACAACTAATATGATCTACCCATCATAGTTAATTTGAGGATAGGTTCTACGAACATCATACCTTTATTTTCCTAAAAAGTTATTCCACACGTTTCTAACCAATCATCCTTCAAACCATTATTGGTCATCGCCGACATTGGTGCCTTCAGAAGTTATAATTCTTCAATAAATAACTGATAATAACCTGTTAAATTCAAGATACCCTCAATTATGAAGATATTATTAGGATGATCTGAATATTAGATTATTGATAACTTCTCTAATTTAACTGGATATCCTCCCTATGAGATAACATGACCCAGTAAGTAAAACATTTATATCTAGATGTTACATTTGGATAGATTCGATGAAAATGAATGATCTAATTGTGTGCTCAACATGATGAAAATATGTTTTAAGTGATTACATCTTGATGGAGAGTATAATAAGCGATCACCATAATAATTTGCACAATCTTTTCTAATAAAGGGTGAAACATCTGATTCATCAAGTCCAAGAATATCAGTTGTGAGTTAGATAAATATACATAATCACTTTGAAATAATACAATTCAAACGTCTTCTTAAATTAATTTATAGGTATGTAAGATGGTTTCTCCTGCAACTGATGGTATAATGATCTCAAATTAATCATGGTTATGGATTTAGAACCTATCAAATGATGGATGAGATCATCAATACACATAAGGGGATACCAGTTATTGACTATCATCTAGTTGTATCCCTATTAATCCACACATTAGTACAAAAACCCATCAGCCTTATTAGAAAAAAAACAAAAGATCCCCAAGTAGATTAATTTAGATACAAGAAACATATAGCTTCTAGATATTCTAAATGATCATTCAACACTGAAGTCCTTGTTTTTTCCATCATATATGGTGGGAAAGAAAATGGCGTTACTATTTGAAAAAAAACCATCAACACGTGATCTCTTCCTTATACGTTAAGACATAGAATGTGTGTGAAATGAAATCCATAATATGATCTAACATTGTAAGAAATATTTCCAACAAAATTACACATTTATATAGATATAGGTTAGATATCTAATCTATGATACTAATAATCACTATAGAATTGGTCTCACATGAATTGCCTTAGGATCCCAGTCACTCTGGTGAGAGTAGATTCCACCATATAGATATAAAAAGGAAATCATCTATAAGAAATTATGGATATTTTCTTCATATATAACCAGAAAATAAATAATAAATAATCAAAACCTAGAATTTATAGTATAAACAACTCCTTACAGAATAGGTAACCTAATATATCTTGAGAAAATTCCTTGCAACATTTTAAATTCACTCAGCACACTCCTTAATGGTGATTTTATTGTTAAATAGCCTTCCATGATTTCCTTATCCATTACGTGACAATTTTAAAATCAGGAAGATTAAAAATTAATTCCACATTAATCTATAAAAAAACAATAAAATCATTAGATGATTCTTGAAATGTACCTTTGAATGTATATCTTCCGCCATCCATCATAGATAGAGTACATTTATTAACCTATATCTTACTAACCCATCCCCCATTTGCTTCAATTTATATCCCCATAACTATTACCTCAACATTGTACTATTATTCTGGTATAATGGTTCCACATCCCCTTCATATACCTAGACATATTTTGGATCATAAGATATATAACAATCAATGATTTGGTGAGTCCTTCCAAGACTCTGGTAGTTGTCATCACCCCCTTCCACTACTATTCTACTACATTCCCATGCAAAATAATTGAATGAGTCATATCCTAGATCATTCTCAAAATAAAAATGTGGTGTGTGGAAACGGAGGTCATTTTTTCCATCTTAACACACAAAAAACACAACAAATTAACACAATATTGTTATGGATACCCGCATCACAAACCCATTTGACCGTAGTTCCCTTGGAGTCATAATATAGATTCTTCCCACCATAATATGAGTTCCCATTACCCCTATTAAACAACCTAGTTATTGATTGGGGACACCATCAGATTCACTTTCTCGGTATGATCATAGTTTGTTACATATAAAAAACTAAATATATTGAATAGAAACAAATGTAACCTAAACATATAAAAATTTCCATACTAAAATAATCCCTCTTTGGAAATATCTTCGGCCAGAATAAATGGTCAAAGAAATGATCTTCATTGAAATGTTCATCATAATCTTACACATAAATTTCCTAATATGCCGTGTGCCTCAAATTATAATCAATATCATCCCAAAATATATTATGATATAAATGAATCAAGTAAATGATATAAAATTCGGTCTAATATAACTCATATTTATACCCCTGATACATTAGAATATACCACTAAAAATTGGTCAGTCAACGAAGAATATGTGAATCAATCTTCACTATCATAAAAATGGGTTTCTCAATATTCCAAAATCTCTTATGGGATAACCCATTCAAGAACATGGATAACTGGGGTCCTTCATCCCTTGTTAGTATATTTGGGTTCGATATCTCTGAATCTCTCATAAGTGTAGTTATTGAATAATGGTGTGAGTAGTCCCCCTTTCCGATGATTGCATGACCCTTAGGATTCGATTGTAATGATGAACATCCTTCTGATCCTTATAAGATACATGAATTCTTAGTTCAAATGTATTAAGAAGGTAAATATTTATACTATCCTAATTTTCATATTAAATATGATATGATGAATTTTATCTTCAATAAAAAAAATCGTTAGAACAATTGATATAAAAACTTGGTCAACCACAAGATCTGACATCAACAGAGAAACACTACTCGAAGTCTCCCTAATCATGGAATAAAAGCGCTTTTTATGACATAATAGTTCATTTAATTCCATTTGGATGATATAAAATCTATCAAATAAAAAATTTCATATATGAATTTATATAGCACATGAAATAATTATTCCACAATCAATAACAATTCATTTTATTATATGTCCATATAATACTATCATGTTGCATGTATAAACATGTAACTACACAATGGGACATATATATAAATATCAAGAATCAGTAATCTCACAAATAATAACGTCATTAAAAATTGTAATCTATCCATTTGAAATAAATCCAAATATAATAATAAAAGAGAATAAAAACAATCTCATCTCTAGGAACTCACATTTTCCACCTTATATGGGTGATCTACATCCAAGAAAAAGACCATTAACATGTCCGGACACATCCTAGTCTCCTTTCTACCCTTAAAAAATAATTAAAAATAGAAAATAAATACTTCCCCTTTAATTCTGTTTTTAAATATCTCTATACATGATACACATTCAAATGGCTAGAAATAGTTAGTTATAAGACCACGTGCTTGCCTCCCATACGACATAGGTTTCTAAATAGTAGAGTTGGTGTGATTAGTATTGTGGGTTAAATATACCCCTAGAAATGGATTTAAAAAGATGTTTGAAAAAAATAAATAACATAATCATATTAATTGGTAAAATGAAATAATGTATCATATAACTGGTAATATAAAAGGATGAACAAATAAACCAATAGTAATGTATCATGAAATGAAATGTTAAAATGTAAAAAAATCGGAAGCTAGAAGTAATACACATAAAAAAATATCAAAATCATGTTTCCCTGGTTTTTAGATTTATGTCGGCCATACCTCCAATGTACAACCCATACATAATGGAACAAATCAATAGCAATTTCCCTTTCCCTTATGAAATCCTACGTGCTTTTAATTGGCCCGAGTACTATACAACAACCCATTTACTGTCCAGGTATACCCCAATATGATCAAACAGACATGTATATATATAATCATTCTAATAATATGTGTGTGCAATAATGTAATAAATATGTATATTAATGAACTAAATAGTTAAATGAATTCCATATCAAAATTCTTCATTAGAATGCTGGAATATATCTAAGCATATCTCACCACCATGACACCATAACCGAATATAAATAGTAAAACAAAATATGCTTCAGAACTATGTTGTAGTGTCTCTATGAAAGCATCCCAACCAATCCATCCATACAATACTACCACTGTAAATGAACAAGAATCTAGATCATACCACTTTGCATATGTATTTAATCAAGGGGCAAGGAAGACAGTGCTACATATATGAATTTTTAATAGTAATTAGAATATACCATAAAATATAATCATTTCATCATGGGAGAAGGAATGTTAAACTAAATATAACTATTACATCATGTGACTAGGCATATCCCACTACATATAAACCCTTAAACATGTGAATTGTTGTAATGTTACGAACCAGATCTGGTTTCAATCAAAACCGGCACCCAACCTAGAATGTGGCAAGGAACAAAGGGTATTATCGATCCCTACATGATGAACAAGTGCCTAGGTTTGAAAAAATTGTATTTGGGAACAATTTAACTATGTTTATAAACATTTAAAAATAAAAAATCAATATAATAAATCTGGATTTTTCAAAACAAACAGTCATTTACAAAAAAAATCATTTCATTATATAATTTAAAACTATTATCAAATACTATAACAAATTATGAAACCCAAAATGGATATACCAAGAACCACATCCAAGAAAGGGGAACCACCCTCAAGCCATTTCCGTGACACTACGCCATGAAGGATCACAGGAAACCTGAACCACTGGAACTTGAAGCTTTACCCAAACCTCTGAAAAAATAACATAGTCTACAAACACCGACGGGTGTAAGTAGGGTGTAATCCAAAGACTAGTATGATTCCACCACTAAAATATTCCATGTTATAAACATTCAAGGATGAATATCATACATGATTACATAAACATGAAATGCTAATTAGAATTCAAAATAGATTCAAATTAAAAAAAATAGATTTCAATTAGGTTACATTAAAGAATCGCAACTTTTAAATAGAATTCCAAAGCAAAAAATTTTTCCTACCAAACATAATATATGCTGAATGTAAGCATAATTTATCTAATGAGAACAAGAAATATGAAATTACCCCTAGGAACTAGCTCACTGTGGGATATGGGTACCTCGTATCTCGTTGAATGTTACATACAAATATCTATTCTCATGCACACAATCCACTGGTAGGGATCATACCCATAACATTGTGGTCTGCAAAATCATCATCATCATCTTCATAATCATCATATTTTATTTAGTGTTTTTTATCATATAACTTTCTATGTGAAACATGAGACAAAACCCACAAGATCACTAGCATACCAGTACACATCCACCCACCTAGATACCTGAGTTTTCCCTCTTGTTCTCAAACAAGTTTAGCAAGACATGAAATAAAATTTCCACATGAAAATACCAGTTCCATGTAACAGACACACCAAACATCCCACAAAAATTTCACATAATAAATCTTTCACAAAAAAATATAAGTTTTTCACACCATACTCACACAAAACAGCACAAAATCATGTTTCACGCCTTTCTTGCAATATGATAAATCATTTTAGAAATTTATAAAAAATTAGAATTTTTTGACATCTCAAATAACCAAATTACTATTCAAAACCTCATATTATGTTAACACAATACCCAAAATAGTACATGTACATACTTTTACCTTTTTTTAACTCAATAAATAACATACAATTTTAATAAAACAATCCCCAGGGGTATAGCCAAAGTTTTCACAAAAACCCATTTTCAAAACCATCTTTCAAGGAATAAATTACACCAATACCAATAAAAAAGATGTTGAAATCCCTAGAAACATTTATTAAACCACATTGAAATGTTACCAAATTACCTAATATGATTCAAAAAAATTGACCATTGAAAAACACACATTTTTACAAAAATATGAAGCATTAAAAATAAAATAATAAACAATACTACCAAAAATTGTTCACGCTCCAAAAATAATGTAAGAGAAAAATGATAAAAATATGAATGAATAAAATCAAACTCATCTTATGATTCTAACGAATGGAACCACCTACCTTTTGTGTCGAAACACCAATTCATTATGCGAAACTTCAACTGCACCACTATCACTCCTCAAGGGGGGGAAATCCAACCTAAAACCCTATGACTTGACCAAAAAATACACAAAATAAAACTTTTGGTCCTAAAAATATCTTCTATACATTTTATAACATCATGAAAGATGGAGGAAACCGAATTAATAATGAAGGAAATGAACAGAGAAACACTTACTTAAAGAAATCTTGGATAAAATGACCCAAATACACTAGTAGCTGAATTTCCAAATAGCCAAAAATTCAATTGAGATTAGAATAAGAATGATGAGGTCATGTGAAAAATTTAATGAGGGGAAAAGAGTAAAAATGGACGTTTTTTTGAAATAAAAAATTTACCTCATCAAATTTGGGCGATTTGAGAAATCCTATTAATTTTCACCCTAATTCGCGATGAATATGAGCTCCAAAGAGTGGTATGACAACATGGGGGGGGGCTTGGGTTTGTGGTCTTGGGTGAAAGTTTAAATAAATTAGAAAACATTAAAATTTAACAATATAATAAATAGTATAAAAAATTAATGAATGAAATGGGCTTTTGGGTTAGCCTAATTCATTTATAAAAAACACATATTCATCAGGATTTTGGATTCCTATAAGGTAAAAATAGATATGGAGATTTTAATATACCAGATTATAAAAATAGGGAAGTGTAATGGGTTTAAAATGATGAAAAGTTAATTATAAATAAATAAAAAATGGGTTTTTAAATCAGGATATGGGGTCACAGTTTGGTACAAATCATTCAAACATAGCCCTTCCTCAAAAAATGTATGGGAATCCAAAACAAAAATACATAAATGTAAAAAAAAATAAAAAAAATTAAGAGAATTCATTTATGTGAAATTTATCCCAACCATAAATATTTCTTCCCCTAAAAAATACACATCAATTCCAAAATAATAAAAACCAAACCCAACCAAAAGGTCGAAATTGACTCAGTTTCCAAGCAACACCCCTAATGGCCAAAACACCTCCATTGATCAATTATAGGAGGAATACTATCACAAACCAAAAAATAAAATAATTTCATGAAAAAATAAATCACATTAATTCTTTAGCCCAATATAAAACTCCTTAAACACTCTCCAAAAAAGACTCATGCAATTTACCCAAACTAACACGAACATCGAACACGGATACACATACCTTAATTTAACTAAATAGTTTGGAACTCAAATCCCAAAATTTACCCAAGGAATATGTTGGTATTTAGATTTAATTTAATTATACTACCTAATTACAAGCCAAGACCATGACAAAATTTGAGTTACAAGTATAGGGGACAAAAATGGGCTTCCCACAATAAGAGGCAACCTAATTTTTTGCAAGACATAATCTGAATAGTAAGAGGGGGAGGCCCAAATATACTCCCTAGAACAATGTGTAGTCATCCATTAGACCATTCTAAAATAACATAAGTAATAATTATTGAGTGTCTCCCAATAATAAGAACCAACCATCTTTAATGACCAGCATGAGGAGACAGAAAATGACCCCAAATTTTAAAGAGTTGGGACTATCGCACGGTTAGTCAACACAATTTGGGAAACTGTGCACTAACCACTAGGATCCTTTTATCTACATGGTTTTCTGTTGTGTGGTTACTATTGACTGTGTTCTCAACCTATGTATCCTTATCTCAATCATTTCTCTAAAAATCTCATAGAAACTAAATTGGAATGGAATGACATTTGGTGATGACATGGACAAGCGGTCCTCCCCCCTCTACCCATCGAACATGAAAAAAAATTAAGATGATGGAACCATATGTTTAATATATCCCCATCATTCACATTTAGGATAATACATTATTAAATGATTTAAATGACACAGATTTTTCCCCATACTACACGCCGAATTCACCCCGGGATCTTTGGTTGTAGCTCAAATGATTGAAGCATCTTTGGCCTTGAAATATGGATTTGGAAACCCCCTGAACAGAATTTCGTAATTTAGTGAAATGAAAACTATACTCTAATCCTAGCTATGATCACCATGACATATAAAATTCCAATCTAACTTTAACCTAACTAGAAATTTCTATAAATCAAGTTCATTGATGATGCACACACATCAGTCATTGTTTCTTCGAATGAGAAATGGAATGAGGAATTGATATATAGAAACCCCATCCTACTCAGATAAATTTTGACTTCCCCTAGAGACGTGAAACTCGTCCTTAGGTGTGATGGTCAGGCATACAACCCATAATCCAAATTTCATGTCCCGAAAATACTTACTCCAGACTATACTAACTCTTCCAAAAATAAGATGATGCAAAGAGTGAACATAACCTCCCTCTGATAACATTTTTTTACGAACCAGATCTGGTCGTAGTTAAAATTGGCACCTGACATGGCCCTTGTAATGGCCCAAAGGGTGTTCATGATCCACCAAGTCTAGTACAACTGATCGAGTATCAAAAAATATAATCTGAGAATGATTTACCCAGTTTTATAAACATAAAACAACACAAAAATCTAATATAAAGAATCTGAATTTTTCCAAACAAACCATCTTTTACTAAAAAATAGAATTGAATTACATAATTTGAAAAAAAATCTCCACGAAAATAACAAATGAAAAAACTTCAAAATGGAAATCCCAAAAACCTCATCATGGAAAGGGGAACTACCCTTAATCCATCTCCATGACTCTATTCCAAGAAGGAAAACTAGAAAACCGAACCAATGGCACTAAAATAATTGCCCAAACCAAAGAAAAAATGACAATACCTAGTTACACATATGGGTGTACATAGGTTGTGAGAAAAATCCCAGTAAGACTCCCCCTCTAAATTATTCCTTATTATAAACAATCAATGATTAAAATCGTTCATGTTTTCAAAATATATGAAATGATAATAAGAATTTTAAATAGATGTAACATTAAATAAAAATAATTTTCAAGTGGGATATATTAAATAATAAACACTTTAAAATAGAATTCCGAAGAAAATTGATTTTTCAGCCAAAAATAACATATTCCAATGATAAACATAAACTATCTAATGAGAAAAAGCAATGTGATTCAACCCCTAGGCACTATCTCACTGTGGGTCCTAGGTACTGCATATCTCAGGGAATGTAACCATAAAAATATAATTTCTCGTGCACACGAGCCACTAGTAAGGATAATAACCATAACCTAGTAAACCCCCATTATCATTTCCACTGTCATCATAGTTTTTTATTCTAGTCATCATCAATCATAATGTGTAAAACTAGGTCCAAACCCCATAGGATCACTAGAATAATAGTATATGTCCACTAACCTAGATACTCAGGTTTTTAGTCTTGTCCTAAAACATGATCCACAATCCATGAAATATAATTTTCTTCTGAATATAAAATTTCCATGTCACACACCAACCAAAAAACATCACACATGTCACATAATACCCATTTCACAAAAAAATATTCATTTTTCACATCATACACACACTAAACAGCCCACAAACATGTGTCACCCCGTTCATGCAATTTGATAAATCATTTTAGAAATTTATTATAAAATTCTAAAATTGTTTGACATCTTAAATAACCACTATACCTTCCAAAAACCTATAATAAGTGAAAAAAATCACCAAAACATTACATATACATAATTTCCCACTTTTTTGACTCAATAAATAACATACAAATTTCCTAAATCATTCTCAAGTGGTATAACCATGTTTTCTCACAAAACCCATTTCAAAACCCTCTTTCAAGGCCGAAATGACCCAAATAGAAATACCAAACATAGTTGGCTTCCAAGGAAACATTTATTAAACCAATTTCAAATTATTTCCAATTAATGCCAATGATACAACCAAATATACCCATGGAAAACACACATATTCAAACAAATATTCAACTATGAAACTAAATGCATAATCAATACGACAAAAAATGCTTCCCGCACACAAAATAATGTAAGATGATTATGATAAAAATATAAATGAATCTAATATAACTCATCTTAAAATATATACACATAGAACCACCTACCTTTTTTTTTCAAAAGACCAATTCGTTGTGCGAAACTTCAACCGCCCCACCACTAAACCACGAGGGAGTGAAATCCAACCTAAAACCTTAATATTTGATAAAAAGTCCCCAAATCAAATCCTTGGTACGAACACTAACTTGTAGAATTTTTATAAGTTCATGAATGTGGGAGGAAACCCTATAGAGACTGATGGAAATGAAGTGTGAAACACTTACTTGGATAAATTTTGAATAAAATAACCCAAATATGCCAGTATATGAATTTCAAAATAGGAAAAAATAAAATAAAGGTTTGAATAAGGCATAGGAGGACATGTATGAACTGGAATGAGGAAAAAGAGTAACAATTTAAGGATTTATTATAGATATAATTTACCTATTAAAATCTGGGTGAATTGGGAAATTCGGAGATGTTTCACCCACATTCACTATGAATATGAGCTCCAAAGAGAGGGGAATAGATCATTGGAGCACACCTTGTGTATGTGGGTTTGGATGAAAGTTGTAATCATTGAAAACCCTTCAAAAATGAATGAGATATTACAGAATTAAAAAAAAGATAGAAATGAGATTTTGGGTTTTCCCGATACAGTAATAAAAAACACAAATCCATCATAATTTTCGGTTCCTATGATGTCCAAATAGATATTGTTGTTTTAATATATAACGAGATTCCAAATGGAAGGAATTGGTTTAAAATGATGAAAAATAAAAGAGTTATAAAAGAAAAAAAAATTGTTTCTAAATATGGAAATGGGCTTAGGGTATAACCCAAGTCATGAAAACACACACTTTCCTCAAAAAATATATGTGAACCCCTATAAAAAAGAAAGAATTGAAAATAAATGATAAATACCATTAAAATAAGTAATGGATGTGACATGTTGACTTATCAATATAAGCATTACAACCTTGTAGTGGGTATGTCCCACTAAATATAAGCATTATATCACGAGACTTGGCATAACCAATATAATATAAGTGTTACAAAATAATAATAATTAAAGTCACAATATCATGTATATCACAATATAACATCATATATATCAATTTTTAATTATAAAAGTCACAATTTATCTATAAATATTCGTTCAATTATATTCCAAATGATTAAAAAATCATTTCAATTTGAAATAATCAATCACATTGGGATTCTATATCATGAAATCACCTATGGATTCTTGTAATTATAGACACACATTAATAAATTATCCTATTCATACTAGACAACACTTTTTTAACTGAAATAGAATATAAAATCTATGCCACAATAATTAGATCCAAAGGGATTCCAAAAATTAATCCAATTCAACATTTAATATATTTAGGTATAATACATGTTGGTAAATTTTAAATATTTGACATAATATACAATTAAGTATACCACAAAGTTATGATTTACACCCAATAAATATAACCGAGGATCAGACAATGATTAAAGAAATATTCTCATGTGAGAACAATATTGTAAATGATTCAAATAAGGACCCTAGATCATAAATGATTGTGATAAAAAAAAAGTGACCATAATCATTATATTCCACAGTAACTATTAAAGAAAAATGGGATAGATGGTGAAACCTAAATAGAATGGATTATTTTGAAATTGATTTCTATAATTTTATGTCTAGAAGTGATCAATGGTCTCCAAGATCACTTGGCATTCATCCTACATTGATTTATGAATGGTTAAAATTATGGAGTGAAGAAATATAAAATGGTTAGCCCACAAAAAAACCATTAGTTCTATGACATACATTGTGTGTCAACATTAATGTGTTTGTATTTTTTCGGAAAGCAATATATAATCAAATGAATCTCCTCATGTTAATTTTAATTCTACTCACACATTACATTGAGTATAATATATTCCAAATGTGAATTAAATTCATTTAATGAACCATGAACAATGTTCGATAATGTGAACCATCATATGTTGTGTAATAATTATATGAAAAATTCAATTTTCATTATACAGTTTACTACCCTGTTTCAACAGGGATGGTACGAAATACATCCAAATCCATTCAAAATCTCAGAAAACCCTAATTATACAATTCAAAAATTTATATCCCGAATCTATTAATTAAAAACATACAACCCAAGGATTCAATTCAATTTCCCCAATAGATTTTTTATCTCTCTGAATAGGACATAGACACCAAATCTGTATTGAAAAACTCAAGGAGGGACAAACAAGGAAAACGTGTGATCTTACCATTTATATATATCTTGTTCCAAAAATAATTTATATTTTTTATAATATTAATAATCAAATTATATTTGAATTTATCTATGATCATTAAGATTAATCATGGCCATATAAACCAGAGAATGAAATGTGATATAGTTTATAAGGTAATAATGGGTATCATTAAATCCATTAATAGAGAATGTAAATATGTTCATTTTATAACAACCCACACATTTCATACTTAGATATGTCATATTATGGGATGAATATTCATTACATTAAAATTATATCCTTACCATAATCATATAGGTTATGTGATTTTGAAAAAATGAATAAAATATGACCAGTTCATATGTTATCAAAATCATATCTCATTAACATCTCTATAACAGGAACCTTTCTTAAACTTACTATAATAAAAACAATATTAATAACAGTGGGAAATGGATCATAAAAATGGGTGAGATATAAACTCATTGATAGTAAAAAAGAGATTTATCAATTATCACATAATGATATCATGACTATAAGGGTTTGAGAACATGGTATTAATAGTTGGAAACTTATCCTATCTATCATATTTCATAATAATGACTAGTGAAATTATTCATTGATGTTCATAAAGCATAATTAACAATGGAATTAAATAATATGAGTAATTATATAATAATCATGAAATAAGAAATATATTTTTTCATACACTTAAGCATAAAATATCATTTACTATGTAGTCAAGGAGCATTGTTTATATTATAATTGTGTAATTTTTTACTCCCAAAACCACAACAGTTTTTGAGGTTCCCTCTAAATAATATCATAATGGATAGATTCCCATTTTTAATGTGGTTCACTTCCCATTACTGTATTATTTTTCTCATGTGATAACAATAAACTCCCAATGCAATCGGGGGTTATGTAATTTATGGCCATATCATAAAACATTCAATATATCATAATAAATGAATTGTTAATTGGATTTACAAAAATTTCATCATATTATAACCCAGGGAGAAAATTGATTTAAAAATTATTTAATCAATTTCTAATTGCTTAAAAAATGTAAATGGAATGTTTTTTATAAATATATTTTGATCAAAATCATAAAACATCCATAAGAAAGAAAAATCATAATTTTAATTTATCTTAACGCAATTATTTATTAAGAATCATAAATGTATTTTAACTAATATATATTAAATGATTTTTAATGTTAACAAAAAATTATTCATGAGGAAAATATAGTATTCCCATTAAACAAACTTATTTAAAATCAACGAAAATCCAAAATATTATAGAAGACATATCATTGAATGAAAACAGTAAAACATTTAAGGGAAGATGAAAATAATTTTTTTTGATTATATTATGAAATTTTATTCAGGTATCACTAATTATAAAAAATAATTCATTCACATATTTGGTAAAATATCAAAACATCATTGATAGTAATCTGATAATAATATTACTTTTAACCATTTTTTTAATTAAAACATGGGAAAATATTTATGTAATCAATAATTCTATTGTATTAAAAATAATTAATGGAGTTTTTTAGAATAATTTTTAATTAAATGGAAATACATTTAAAATGAATAAAATGAAAAAATAATTTTTCCTAAAAAACACTCATTTTATCTAATCACTATATTATGAGTGTAAAATTAGGGTAAACACGTATGGTCTAGAAATAAATAGAGAAGATGGAAAATCATGTGTTTACTTGGATATATATCATTATATTTGATCATCATAAATATTCATAATCAATCTAGAAAAAGATTTATATTTTTACATATTAACCATAGTACATATATAAAATACATTCATGGTCATTATATAAACCACATAAAATATTTACGTGGTGAATATGGAATTGGTGCCCTAGAAATTAATGTGAGATGAAAATCCTCTACCTTAGGTTATACTTCCTTAGTACACATTTGTTACACTTTTATAGTAAAAATATGTTTATTATAAATATATTATATAACCATTTTTATATATATAGAACCATATATTTATAATTATAATCTCTTATAACCATTTTGTCACTAACTCCATTTTATAATCGTTGTTCCTAATGAAAACTAGTTCATTTTTAATTTATATTTTTAATGTGTTTTTTGTCATTGTAAATCAATTTTTATTAAAACAAATTAATAATGTATATTATGATATTAATATCATATACATTAATTATATACATATATATTTTCATATATTAATGATTGATATAGAGAAATGAATTTCACCTTTCACAGAGACAATGTGTCGTACATACTCAATAATGGTGATTCTATTTTTTCAATTGATATAATGAAACATGGTTAAAGAATGAATCACCAACCCATAATAATATTAATATATCATAAATAGTAACCATTATTTTAATCTATCCTTTTTACCTTCTATTTAATATTAAATTTTAAATCTTTTCACTTCACTTTGTAGAGGGTATAGTCAACATTTAAAGATAAGAAAACTTTTATTATTTTATTCTATTTGATGGTAAGATTGAAGTGATTATATTATAACCAAAAGATATAATAATTTAACAAATATTATATATATATATACAATAAATTTGTTATTATATCTTTTCATGAAATGGAGTGACATAATTAAAATTATATTGGTTCGCGTGATGATAATACATTATACCAATGATTGATAGTTTCATTTTGGAGAATATATTTTATGATACTGATAAATGGTAAGAAATTTAAATATAATCATATATGTATATACAATAATTTTAATTAATTATGAATCATATTATAATAATATTGTAAGGATATCAAAGATGAATGGAAACAAAAATGTTTGATTAAAAAGGAACGTCCTATTCGGACAATCTCATTGTGTCGACACATGAAGCCTTCATTGAATGGTTATTTCATATAATAATGACATAAAGATAATGAGGACAGATTAATTTATGTATTTGGTAAGGTCATAGTGAACAAAATTTCAATGGAAGTTCAAAGATTTGAGGTGAGGGTGTGTTCTCTTATAAGTGGGGGAGAGGAAAAACATGAATATTAAGAAAAGAAAAAAAATATTTACAGACTATAAAAAACAAAATGGATTTACAACGAATCATTATATATCGTTAAATTATATATTATAGAAATATATCTTGAAAACTATTATTATACATTTTTTGTGGGGATTTTACGCTTATAATTTTATTTTAGCCCCTTGGAAAACCGTTTTAATCTTCACAATAAAAATTAATTTTAATATTAATTGTATTTGTTAGGGTGAAAAATTAGTTTGGTTGTAGTAACTGATATTAATTATTATTATTTATAATTTTTCCTTAAATTTACCAAATAAAATCATAGAATAAAAATAATTTACCTTATCATTAAACCCTCATTTTTTATGCAAAATTGACAATAAGAATAAAAAACAATCATTAAAATAAAAATATTTTATATTTAAATTAAACATAAAATAGATTCGGAATACCCAAATATATGAAATCAAATTATATTTGAATTAATTTTTTTTTACATTTTAAAAAATTATTTGTGTGTTAATTATTTAGAGGAAAACATAATTTTCAATAAAAATTCACATTAATCATGATTCATCTTAATTATTTTCTTCTATAAAATTTATTCAATATTAATTCTAAATAAAATTTATATTTATATTTAAGAAAAATAATTTCTATTAATTTTTTTTAATTTGTGTTAAATTATTTTTTACGTAATTGTTAAAAATAAGAAAAAACATCATATACAAAAAAACTGTATTCAATCATAAAACAAGATTAATTATTATCATATGCATAAAAAATTATCTAAAAAAATGATTATAATATATATATATATATATATATATCACTAAAATAACTCCCCAATAATGAAAAATGTTGTTTATTGAGATAAAAACACATTTCATGAATATTTTATAGAAAATATTCCTTTTACAGTCAAAAGTTTTTATTTAATTTTATAATAAATTGATAAACAAAAAAAAAATTTACAAGTTAAAACCATTAATTTATCATTATTTTCTTAGTAATATTCATAATCTATAGTCCAATGGATTTTCGCACATTAATAAATTAAATAATGTTATTTTATATTATATCACGTGTTGTTTAAACTCATTGTTGTGTAAGATGTATATTATCAAAAAAACTATATGGCATAATATTTTAGAAAATATATTTATGTTTCCATAAAAACAAAATAAACCGATTTTATCCCCTTATATTTTGTCATATTAATAAAAAAATGGGGATAACATTTCCTCATCATGTCCACAGTTTCCCACATAGATTCCTCAAATTGATGGTTTTGTTACCACACATTTACGAGGTGTATAGTCTTGTTTCATAGAAAACTCCCCCTATAATTCAGTATATCACCCATTTATTATTCATGAATGAGAACCTTCTATAATAGTACATCCTAAGAGTTCAGTACTAGTAAAGTATTATGAATTTTCATTCTCACTAGATTTTCATGGATCAAATTATATTCATAATAGTGGATCTATAGATGTACCATCAAATGTGAAAAATTTCCACCTCAATCAAGAATATCGAAGGGTCTAATATAAATAGGGAACATAATTCCTTATTGTATTTCATATCTTTCTTCCAAGAATCAATTTTAAAAATCACCTTATCATTGACATCAAAAACCGAATAAAACCAATGATTTCCCACATAACATTTTTGATTACATAGAGCTCCCATGATTTGATATTGAATGGTTTGGAATTACTCAAGAATTCCCCCATTAATATCTACAACAAATAGAATTTATTCTATAACATCATATCAAAACAGTAGAGATCTAAACGTATTTCCATCGAAGACTTTATATGGATAAATAATATTTATTGAGTTAAATATTGTTTGATGAAAACTCAAAATGGGAAAGGTATTGACCCCAACCACTAGTAAAATATGTAAAATATGATCTCAAATTATCCTCTAGTTTTTTATTCATTAGACCACACGAAGAATATTTATGAGTATGATTTGGTTTATTGAAATGAAAAAAACTTATCATGAGAATTATAATGATATATATAGAACATTTAGTTAAACCTCATATCCTGATCATATATAATATATTAATTTACCCAATAAAACTATATCACTTTTATAATATAATTATTGGTAAATATATCTGGATAGACATATTCTTGGGTAGTTATAAAATATTCTATCATTTTATGTTAAATAACACAAACTCATATATAGTTATTTCATTTACTGGTTTTTGTGGATGGAATAAAACAAAACATTGAAATTTATTCCCATTTATATTCTTCTATAGTTAATAGTTTCATTATACACATAGAATATTTTCTTTCAAGCTTATCTTATTGACATAGAAAAAAAATGAAACATACTCACTGATTTATCTATTCTTTCCTACCAAACATAAATTCTATACCAAATAATTATATAACAGTGTATATCATGGATGAATATTGAGTTATGAACTCAGATCACAAATAATATATCATTTTTTAATATAGTATATATAGAACAAATACATAGTTCTATAATGTTCTCATTCTATCAAAAATGTGGTTGAACTCATCACCATTTCCAACCAGCTTTTTTATGTCCATAAAAAACATCAATTCCTTTATAATAATTAAATTGGAATATGATTGAACAATTTATTTTGAAATATTATATTTCTACACTTAATTCACTATTTTAATATCGATACATTAAAAATAAACAAATATTCTATCACATGTGATCCACATAATATGAATTATAAAATGATACTTTTGAGTCAACATTCCACCCACCCAGTTTTCATTCCTAATATCATAATGTATTGATAAGACATAATAATTATTATGGTATAACAATCTTCTCAAGTGAATATTCAAATCATTTTATGTTTATGAATATATTGGGATTTAATTATTTGTATATATAAAATACATATGAAATTAATTATATGTTCTCTATGTAATTAATGAAAAACATACCACAACTAATTCCAAATAATTATTTGGTTAACTCTTCTAATAAAACATCAATTAACATGAGCAAAAATATTTAACTAATTATATATATATTAAAATTCATCGCAGTACCCACTTTGATACATCCCTATATATTTCAATCCACTTTCCAATATTGGGTAATATATCTATAGAAGAACTAACTAACATATTATTGAATTACATGATATTTTATTCACACTCATTTATCAAAATGTACTTGGATAGACTAATAGATAATATAGTAAGAAGTTTATATATTGATTAGAAACATTCTATAGAAACACAGACAATATCTACAAAAACTAAGAAAACTATGGGTACTTAGTCAAAGTGGTATATATTGGACAATGTTGAATAAAATTTCTCATTGATGGATACACTAATACACCATCGTATGATAATATATATCCCAAAACAAAAATAATTTGTTCAAAAATTCACAGATAAAAAATTTCTCAAAAAAATATATATTATCCTGGTCTTCAACAAAATTATACCATCATCTTCATCCTCTCCCTTTATATTTCAATAAATATTCATCATCATTAAAATGACTACCAGAGACATATCAAGGGAGTATCCTAGGAAAATATTCATTGATTAAATGTATATTGTAGGATAATTAGTAAAAACAATTGGAATCGTGTTATATTCAAAATTTAAAAACATTATATGAAACTTTATCTTCAGTTTACCATCTTTCGATAACCTGAATTTGGGATATCATGAATGATTATAAATATTTTAAAAGAATTAATATCTATTTTGTAGGTCAAAAAATTTATCAATACATGATATATTATACTTGTTCTTGATTTGGATCTTATTTAGTTCGAGATATTCAATTTAGAGTTTCAATGATAAAAATTTATTCAAAAAATTGATGTTTTTACCTGAGGTAAATCACAAGTCTAATACATCCATCTTAATGATTCACAATGGATTTATTCCTTAATTAATAGAAATAAATTGGTTTCATTATAGATGAAATAATCATAATAGGTGATGAACCTTGTATAAGTTTTATAGTGAAATCAACTACCAGATTTAATGCAATACTGAGAAACTCATCAATAATCTAAAAAACACAAATTAACAATAAAAATATATTCAAGGGTTAACTTATCGACGACCATCTAAAATAATAAAATATTATGAATATGAATCTGGACCCACATAATGGATTAATTTCCATTTGAACATATTATTTATAATCATAATGTGATAAAATAATATCTTGATTTAAAACATCAAACTAAAATTCCATTCCTCGATATTTGGTGGGTGGTTTATGTAATGAATCTAATTTAATCATAAAAAAAAATATAAAACATTCCAAATGGGATAAAAATATATTTAAAGGATGAACATCAGCATAAACATCATCATCTAAATAAACATTGACTCTGGTTGTTATCATCATTACATTAGGTTTTTTCTTCGAATTCAATATCGAATTAATGTGGTGGTATATTGGTACCCTTGTAAAATTAAATTTATATAAACTAATTTTGATATATAGTGTCAAATAATATATTTGATAATATAGAGTAGTTATTATTCATACCTTTCACCAAAACATTACCATATACCACTTCTAAAATAGTGATTGCTTTGTAATAATATTATTCACTCAACATAAGATATTGATTATTTAGAATATATGAATCTAAATTCAGATTTGAGAACTAGATAGAAAATTCTCATATTTCTTATATTTGAAACACTATAGAGTGAGAGGAAAAATTATTAACTTATTATCAACAAATTTAAAATTAATTTTTTTATGAACTCATTTTATATAAAAAAACTTTTACTAGTCCCCTTATGAAAACATCTTCCATGCTTCATTCCATGCATCTATATTGGAGGAATTATCATCTTCTTATCTCTATTATTTTTCTATGTTTACATTGATTGAAATTATTTTTTCTTTCTAAAATTTTATTTATTGGATACTATAGTCTCTATGTAAGACATGATACCACATCATATGATTTCTTCAAAGCCACGGAGGTCCCATATTGATACCTCCCTTTGGAGGCTCAGTTTTATAGTAATGAGGTACCAATCATCCAGACATATAGGTTTTATAATAATAACAGAATCATATATGGATAGTCTTGTATAATTTATATATAATTTTCAACCGACTAATCATCCTTTTAATTTTTCTCATGGAATTCCTTCTCCATTGTGTTATTATTAACATAGAATATATACGTATAAAAAAAATATAAAAATAGCATCAATTTATGTATTCAACTTCATAATTTTTTCATGTGTTCTTTATAAGATTACATCATTTATATTATTTTCAATCAGAATCATATAAATATTATATAAAATTTTCATGTTTCAAACACTAGGGAATAAAAAATATATTTTCAACATTACAAATCCATTTGTAACAAACTATTGGATCACTGGATCCATTAAATTAGGTTGGATGGTTCTTCATGAGGGACTAAACATTACATTTTTCTTACATATATAGATTCGATGATATTAATTATTCATATCTTTGTATGTTATTTTGGTTCTAAAAACAATAGTTTTTATTCTACTAGCAATAAAATGTATTTTACCACACGAAAAGAATCTCATTTTCTATCATATTCATCAATAATGTGGTTCATTTGGGTTATATCCACTAAATAAAATATAAAAGAATTATATTTTATAGAATATTCACAATATAAAAACATTTTATCATAAAATAGTTTTATAAGTAGGTTTAAATCTGTGATCATTTTATTCAATTTATGGAAAATTTAATTAGACCAAGGTTATTCATGGTCATCGTATGTTCAAATATATTATGATGGTTTTTAAAGAGTTTTAAATTTACAATGATTATCTAGTTGAAGTGTAAAATAGTGAGTACAATAAGGCTCATTTCCTTATAATAGAGGATGATAGTGTCAAATCCCAAAATTCCCATTATAGAGTTATTACCCATAGATAAAACTATTCTAAATGAGTATCCAATTATATTTTCTAGACATGGGTATAATTTCCTAAAAACCATTCACTTCATCCTTCTTCAAAATTCTAATACAATTTCCATTACATTGGCATATTCACTTTGTTCTCACTAAATTATTCCCATCATAATTTCCAAAGGATAACTAAACGATGATATGATAAAAACCATAGTTCCTCATATATTTCATATATCAATATTGAATCATAATAAATTATTATTCATTAAATATCAATAAAATCCTAGTGATTATATTATAGTTATAATCCTTAGAATCATTGATACGCAAAGTAATATTTCATAACGTAACTACAACATATCCAAATAAGATAACCATAACTACACCATTCATAAATATAACATACATAAAGGATTTCTCTATAATATAAGTAATGAAAACATAAACAATATGATATTTGAATTTCTATATATGTAAACAAGTTACTTATTAATGATAAAGTAATCATAAAATGATAAATAGATTATTAGAACATTATATTAACATTTTAAAACCAAAACCAATATATCAATGCCAAAAATATTGAGTAATGGAATAATTAATTGAAGTTCATAAAACATGAATGATTAAGGACTTAAATAACAAAAGGAATGATTGCCTAACATTTTTATGGAACACATAAATTTTTTATACACAAAAAATAGAAATAATTTTCTTTTGTCATAAATTCTCATTTTCAAGACTATCACAGTGGAATGTGATCACTCCCCAAAACAACATGGTAGTCAAGGTTCACTATACATACAATATTTTTTAATAAATTCCAATAAAAATTTGGGTTAACTCCCCATTACATTTTTGTTAACCATATGAGATATTAGAACATATATAAAGCATTATAGGCCCATATAATTCTTGTCCCACCCATTACATATTAAAAATAATATATATATATATATATATATTTGAATCATGATCCAAAAACATTTAAAATAGAATATCCCATTAAAAAGAAAAAAGATTCATAGAAAATTATTCATTGAATAACATATTGAAATGAATTAGGATTCCAAATAATTTTGATCAATTAATCATAACATAACCCATTGAGAAGGATTCCGATTTATAATTTATACACAACATAATATATCCATCGAAATAAAATTTATTGTATTATTGGTTTTTATATCCAATAATTATAAGAAAACATCAAAGGATTCCATCTTTTATATAAAGTGATTTTTAAAATTTTACTACAAATGTTTCCGGAGAAAAATAAACCTTCATAAATAAAATAAATTATATTAACCTAAAATTTTTCTAAATAAAAAGTAAAATATTTCATTAAAGAGAACCATGGAAATATATATCAAAATATTCAAATCATTTAGTTTCTATTGTGGAAGGAAATTCCAATAATTCTTTAAATGTTAAAGTGATGATTCCTATCACATTATTTAAAAAAAATATTAAATGTACCTCATCGAGGAAAAGTAGAGTATGTTTCTATTAAACCATATCATAATAATGTAAAATATTATTAAAATTTATTCAATCTGTAATTTTATATAATATAATTTCATTAAATTATTTACATAAAACATATACATGAAAAAAATGCAGTCTTGAAATAACACAAAAGTATGTTTAGTATCCATAATATGATTATTTTAGTCAATAGTGTTCATTATAATTTTGAAAAAATGGAAAAAATTTATTATGAAAAATTGAATATAGGGAAATAGATATTATTAATATCAACAATGATATATAAAAAAATATATTCAATGAAAACTTAATCATAAAAACACATATAAACAAGGATATTTTTATTAGAAAACCCATTCCAATTTGGTAATTGTATATTAAAAAGAATCATGAATGAAAGAATAATAGTTCTATATTTATATCAAATAAAATTTATGGGAATGATAAAAAAAATATTTGGATCACAAATAAATAAAATACACCAAAGAAACTAGTGGTGAATATGGATGGTGTCCCATTGAAATGAAATTTAGAAAAAAATACACAACCATAGGTACAACTTCTTTCACACACATCTGAACATTATGTATAAAACATATAATATTATTTTAAAGAAATTACATAATCATAGTAAAATATATAATTCCCCATATGATTAATTATAATCTTTTACCAATGATTTAAAAATAATTCATTCTTAAAATCACTATTTTGGTTTATAGATGGTTCATTTTTTTCCATGTTTTTGTTTAGATAGATTTTTTCAGAGTGCATTAATGACAGATACATCATCTAAAATGAATAAATTATGACATAAATATCATATTATTTAAATATATCCATATATATATTCATCTATAAATGATCTTGATAAAAAATGAATTACCCTATTAATGTAGTCGGTAGGCCATAAAAATTCTTGAACGTTGTTTTTAATTTATTTATATATCAGATTAAAGAATGATAAATTGTAAATAAACATCCAATAATAATTATTATCATAAATATATATTATTAATTAAATATATTATTATTAACATTGATGTTAAAAAAATGAAAAACAAATCACATATATTTATGGAGGTGGTAGATCACATGTAAAGATGATAAAAGTTATCATTATTCAATAGATTATAAGTTAAGAATATAGATGTGATATTATAATTCATAAAGATTAAATATTTTAAAAATAATAACAAATATATAGTAAATAAATATATATATATATTCACATGATATAGGTCTTAATGGAAAATTAATTACGTGGTTCAAGAGATGATAATCTGCCATACAAACCATCGACAGTTTCATTTTCCATTAGATGAAAGTGGATATGGATATTATAGATTCATATGGTATAACAATTTATAATTACATGGTAGATAGATATTTTATTATATAATCATAGAATAATTTTATTTGAAGGATGTGGAAGAAGAAATTTAAATTATTATAAATGGCAATACAAATTCTTCAAACAATCAATTTTGGTTATCACCGAGTACCATCATAATATAGTTTTCAGGTCAAATAATGGAATCTATGATGTGGTAATGTAATTATAGAATGAATTTTTTAGGGAATTGATGAAATAAATCGATTTAAAATAGAGATCATCAATACTGATTTTGTTTCCTTTTTTATGTGTGGGAGAGGAAATACTTGGAATTTTAGAAAAGGAAAAAATACTGACATTTAACCCACCCAAAATTACTCAAAATGGATTAGTTAAGATCAATAGAGGATATAATGATAAAATAATACAAGAAAAAAAATTATTTTTAATTTTAAATGTAATATTACACAGAACTAATTTATTTTAATTCTTGTTA
The DNA here is from genome assembly GCA_963277665.1 of Viscum album. NCBI lineage: Eukaryota > Viridiplantae > Streptophyta > Magnoliopsida > Santalales > Viscaceae > Viscum > Viscum album. Next base: position 1,561,070,282 of record OY728161.1, read on the forward strand.
AACCAATTTTAACATTCAATATGATAATTAGTTATTTTATTTTTTTACTCTTCATAATAAAAAAATAAACCTTCTAATCTAAAATAATATTATTTATTATAATTTTAAATATTGAATAACTTATTAAAAATTGAATTGAAAAAAATAGAATGGCATTTATAATTAAAAATAAAGAAGTGTTTAAAGAGTGGATTTAAAGAAAATGTTTTTTTAAGTATAAATATCATTATATTTATATTTGATAGATAATTCATTCCAACAACCTAAATTGGATTATTAATAATATTAATATAATATTTTAAATTTTTAAACCATTTAATAATATAATTTACCATATAAAAATAAATTATTATAAAATCTAATTTTAAAAAACATTCAGTATTTGTCGCTATTAGTCTTAGTATTTATCATTTCAATAAAAAACTCTCAAAAAATATATGTAAGATATTTTTGAAATTTTTATTATAGAAATTAATTTCAATTAATTATTTATATAAGTGTACATAGTTACATTGAAAATATGTTTTAAAATATTTGGTGAAACATGTTTTTAGAAAATTTTAATTATATGTATAAGAATAATTTTATTCTTATCCAATGTCTAAATTTTTCTATATGATTATTAAATTTTCTTATTAAATATATAAAATATATATTATCATTATCATTCAATAATATTATATGATTTGTATTGTTATAGTTAAAACACCTTGTATCAGTCAAAATAGTTTTTCAAGAACCATTTCAATTACTTTCAAATGATGTCTATTTTCATTTCAGGTCTATTTATAACCAGTAAATTCATTTCATACAAGTTTTAATCATTAATTTTGAATAATTTAGTTTATTGTTTTCATACCCTCCAATCAAAATGGTAGTTACTAACCATCGAGTTGTATAATAATATTATAATAGTATATTTAGGTATCAATAAATATGATGTATCATAGAATAGATGATATAGATGTTATTATATTAATTTTAAAATAATAATGAGATATTACGGATTGATGGTTAAAAAATGTGAGATCAATATATTTACACTATTATGTGTAGACATATATTTATTTTTCGTTGATATAAATACATATTAATGTGTAATTATTTAAATTTTTATAGAAATGTCAATTTACTGTTTTTTTCATAATGTATTATACATATTGTGTAGAAACCGTAACATATAGAAATGTCATGAAGTATTTATTGTTATATTTTTTTCTTTCTTACTGTATTGAATATAATTATCTTATTTCCATTATTTATATGATATTTTTTTTAATTTTGTGAGGCTATATAAATCAATAGTACATGATTAGGATATATATAATTCCAACCTAAGTATCATGGGATAGTATTTATTTCAACTAATTAAAAAATGGTGTATAATTTCATTGATAAATGAATTTTCTTAATGGTGGAGATAGAAATTGTAATGTCTAAAAATTATGGGTATATTACAATGAAGTGTCTATCCTAAAATCCTAATAGGTATTCTTTAGATTCTATTGTAGTAATGTTGTAATCATAGGAGTTTAAACTTGTTTATATTAACTACACTCAATCCATTTGGAAATGTGTTTAAAATATTATAATAATTATTAATTATTTTAAATATTGTAATTTTTTCTGGAAATATTTGTTTTTAAAATTCAAAAAATGATTTTGAGATTCATATTTAAAAAATTAGGCAACTGAGTTGTGTAAGGAATATGAAGTCATCTCATTTTTCCAACATGATTCAGTATATATTTTAAAATATTTTTATTATGGTCATCCATTCTATAAGAGACATGTTTTATTTTTATTTTTTATCATTGTTGTTATGTATTTTGTTTACATACGTTTACAAATTTTTTGAGATTATTTTTTGAGAAATAATTCGTGTACATAGAGTTTTTAAAGGATTGTTAATTGTTTAATCTTTTTATGAAATATAAATGTTCTTCTGATTGAGTCTTATATTTATTAAAATATATTTATTTATTTTTACTATAAATTTATTAGTGTATCCATAGTTTAAGGATATATATATCATTCCATGTAATAATCCTTTGGTTGATATGAATATTTCAGATATGAATATCCAAATTATTCTTCCTTTGTAATAAAATGTGTATAGAAATATAGAATAATTTCATCATCACGGCATGTAATTGTTAAGAAAAGTTTTTTTTTCAACAATGCGTATTAATGTTATTTAAAGGGGGAGATTATTGAAAATAATACTCTATCTCATTATGATAATTTTGATGCTCACAAATACCCTTAGTTATTTTCTAATGATTTCACTTAGTGTTTTGCAGGAGGTTATTAATTTATTTTACTCTTTAAATAACGATAATTTATTACATAGCACGGAATCTATTTTAGCGCGTTCTGGAAAAACTGTTCACATCTTACGTAGATGAATATAGCGCGGAATTTATTTTAGCATGTTCTGGAATCACTGTTCATACCCTACGTGGTTAAACGTAGCGTAAGGATGAAAAGAATGTATACTTTTTGAGATAAGTGAAATGTATGGTTAAACAACCATACTTTTTCAGCAAAGTATGGAAGAAGAACCTTACGTTAGGAAGGAACCCGACGTTTTGGTTATCAGCAAAGTATGGAAGGAGAACCGTACATAATTTATAAAGGTTACGTTTATTTCTCACCAGTATGGTTGATCAAACTTACTTTTGTAAACAACCATACGTTCTTGGAAAATTATGGATCAAGTAAAAGTATGGATCTTTTACCATACGTTTGAATGTTAAGGAAAAAGTATGAATGATCAACCCTACATTTGTTATCAACCTTACGTTATCAACCCTACGTTTGAAGACTATGTTATTTACCCTACGTTTGGAGGCAACGTCATTAACCTTATGTTTGGAGTCGGAATTTTTTGGCAGACGGTTTTTATGTACAACGATCAATAAGCAGATTTCTGGGCGGATTTCAAGCTGGATTTAATGTCGTTTTTATTTTACGACATTGACTGATTCAAAGCCGTTTTATTAATGGATTTAAGATCGAATTAAAAGTAGCTTTTTATGCCGAGTCTTAAAGGAAGTTACTAATTCTCTGTAAATTCAAATTTTTTAATATCGCAAATCAGAAGTCGAATTTTATAGATCTAAATGTGGAGAAGATATGATTTATTATATATTCTCTCTCTGAAACATAAAAATAGTGAATGTTGTGATCGATATATTATTGAAAAAGTGGAAAACAGAGATTGCAACTGTTCACAATTGATATACTGATTCAACAATAGCGGAAAAGCTCTGTATTTTCATGAAGAAGAAACTAGATAGAATATTCACCTTTTCTACATCGAATATTTATTGTGGATATACTACTGCTAAGGTTGTGAACTATATCACTATATCTACTACAACTGTATCAACTCAGAACTTCTTGGACTTGAAGATCAATATTTCTAGAGACTTTGATCCGTCTAATATCAATTGCATTCTGTTGCAATTGTGAAGATCAACAGGAAATTACATTCTGAAATTTTGTTTGTATTCTTGAGTAACCAGCTTCTCGTTCTAAGCTGTGTAGGTTCGTGTTTGAATCGGAATGTTTTTTCTTGGATTGTAAAGGTGTCAACTACCTGTACTCAGTTGTGAATCGGTCTGTGGAAAAGAGTACCAGATAGTGAAAATCACCAAGCTCGTGGAGTATAGCATTGGGGGAGTGGACTAGGGGCTTTATGTTCCCCGAACCACTATACATCGTTGTGTTCTTGTTTTTACTTTTTCCGCTGCACGATCAATTCTGATAAAGTAGAAAGGACAGAACTCAATAAAAAGAAGAGTTATTGAAAAAATTGAAAAACACACATTTCACCCCCCTCTTGTGTATAAACTGTAGATTCAGATCCAAAAATTTGAATCAGAGGTGGAGCTTCTGACAGAGCCTTAGAAAGCTAGAAGCCATTAGGGATTATACAACAGAGCATTATGACTCATACAAGGGAAGGGATGTCGATGGTTAGAGCACGATATTTTAATGGAGACAACTATGGTTGCTGGAAATCGCGTATGATAATATATCTGAAAAAGCTCGGATATAGAGTCTATTCAAAGATTCTGACTCCTTCTAAAATTCTGGAAAATCCTGAGGCATGGAGTGCTGCTATAGAGGCAGAGTACGATATGAACTCGAAGGCTATGAATGCAATTATCTGTGGTCTAGGACCAGATTAATTTAACAGAGTATCTTAGTGCCTGACATCATATGAGATGTGGCAAACAATAGTTGTGGCATATGAAGGAACAGATAATGTAAGGCAATGAGATATGAAACTGCAAAACTGAAATTTGATACATTCAAACTGATTGAAGGTGAGATAATTACCCAAATGAATGGGATATGGATAGAAATTGTCAATAACATAACAGCTTTAGGAGAACATATCAAGAAGGCTGATCAAGCATTAAAAGTACTGAGAGTACTTCCTACTAGATGGAATGGTATCTCTGCTGCAATCAGACAATCAACACCTGTCAAATATCTAACTATGAGAGAGATGATTGGTACACTGATGATGTATTAAGCTGAAATAGAAGATGAATCTAATGAACATAAAGTTCTTATAAAAAGAGAAGATATTTCCTTGAAGGAAACTTCACTACAAAAGAATAGAAAGATGAAGATCAAATAAGTCAAAGCTAAATCAGAATGCTCTGACTCATCCAACTCAGATGAAGAACTGGCTCAACTATACAGAAAATTTATAAAATTCTACAACAAGAAATGAGGCTTCAAAAAATCATTTAAGGTAGATAATAAAGAATTGAGATGTTATGAGTGAAAAAAGATGGGAGATATCAGACAAGATTTCCCACAATTGAAGGTTGCAAAGAAGAAGAAATTCTACAAAAGAAATGACTTTGATCAGAAAGATAGGAAAGCTATGAAAGCCACTTGGAGTGTATCTGATGACTCTAGTAGCTTTTCTAAATCATGCTCAGAGAGTGAAGAAGTCAATCTATAGTCAAACATGTATTTCATGGAAGAAACTGATGAGGTACACTAATATTAATCCTCTGAATCACATTCTGAATCAAGGTACGAAAATGAAAAACATGCAGACTAGTTCAATACGCATGAAGAAAGATATGAATCATTGTTTAAGAAACATAATTCACTGAAAAATATACATAAAGACTTTTCAGATGAAAGAGACACAATGCTGAAACAACATAAAGAATTAACTGATAAATACAATTTGATTAACACTAACTATGTTAATTTTGAATCAATAATAAATCACTACTGGATGAAGTAGAATCTTACAAACAGGCTTCATTGGTTTTTACAAAAGTGGAGAATTCATTAAATGAAATTCTTGGAAAAAATGTCATTAAAAAGGAGAGATTTTGAATTGGAAGTAAAGGAGAAAACCAAAGCTATATAAATTTTTTTTTCCTAGCTATAAAAAGCTTAATTGTAATTTTTGTAGGGAAAGGGACATATAGCTAGAAACTGTTTATTAAGAAAACCTCAAATTTTTGGTATTAATAAAGCCTATATTTCAGAAGACTTATGTGATTTATCTAATTTTAAAAGAGCAAAGAAAATCTGGATATCCAGATCATTGCTTGCTAACACTCATGGACCCAACAAAATATGGGTACCAAAGCAATTTGTTTGAATGTCTTTTCAGGTAGCAGGTCACCAGAGAAGAAAAGATATATAGTACATTGATAGTGTCTGCTCAAGATATATGAGGGGAAACTCATTGAATTTTTCATCACTCACTCAAATGTAAGGAGGACTTGTCACATTTGTTGATAATGCCAAAGGAAAAATCATTGGCATTGGAACTGTTGGCGATCCAAAAACAGTCCCATTAACAAAGTAATTTATGTACAAGGACTAAAACACAATCTGATAAGTATCTCTCAACTTTTTGATGATGGATATACTGTTGATTTTACTAACAATTGGTGTACTGTTTTGAAAGATAAACTATTTAAATTTAAAGCACCAAGAACTGAAAATGTCTATACTTTGGATTTAAATTCCTTGTGTAAACAACAAGTAAACTACTTAACTGCTAATGTAAGTGAATCTTGAATCTGTCATAGAAGACTTGGTCATTTCAATGTATATGTTTTACCTAAGTTATCCATGAAATGTTTAGTTTCTGATTTACCTTGTCTCAAATTTGAAAGTGACAGATTTTGTGATGCATGTCAACTTGGAATGCAATACAAATCATCCTTAAAATATGTGAATAAGGTTTCTACATCTAAACCTCTAGAACTTATTCATATGGATTTTTTTGGACCTTCAATAGTAGCATGCTTATAAAGTGAATTATATGTATATGTTTTAGTTGATGACTATTCAAGATTTACATTTTTTTTTTGAAATTTAAAAATGAACCTTTTACATTATTTGAAGGTTTCTACAAATCTATTCAAAATGAAAAAGGTTTCAATATAATCTCATTAAGAAGTGATCATGGTCGAGAATTTGGCAATATGGAATTTAATTCCATTTTTTCAAATATGGGTATTAAACACACCTTTTCTGCACCAAGATCACCTCAACAAAATGGGATTGTAGAAAGAACAAATAGAACAATTCAAGAAATGGCTAGAAATATGTTATATAAATATAGCCTACCTATATAATTCTGGGTAGATGCTGTGAATACATCTTGTTATATAATTAATAGAGTTTTAATTAGACCTATTTTGAAAAATACACCCTATGAACTATGGAATAATAGAAAAACTAAAGTAAATTACTTTGACGTTTTTGGATGAAGTGTTTATATCTTAAACACCATGGATAATAATGGTAAGTTCGATCCAAAATATGATGAAGTTATTTTCATTGGATATTCTGCTACCTCCAAAGCTTATAGAGTTTATAATAAGAAGTCAATGATTGTTGAAGAATCAGTTCATGTGAAAATTGATGAATCTGATCCTTTTGAGAAAAGGATAGAGCAAATGGGTGAACTTAACTCCAATGATAACATGAGACTTGAGAATTTAAAGAATGATTTTGAAAATGATATAAATGAAATTCAATCAAGTTCAGAGAAACACTGTACTGAAGAACGTTTAAATATTATACCTAGATAGTCTAGAACCCTATAGAATCATCCTTTAGAAACTGTAATAGGTAACTTAGAAAGTGGTGTTCAAACTTGAAGAAACATAGGAAACCTAGTGGAATTATCTGCCTTCCTATATCAACAAGAACCCAAGACTATAGAAGAAGCTTTAGATGATGAAAGCTGGGTAATAGCAATGCAAGATGAATTAAACTAGTTTAAAATAAATGATGTTTGGGATTTAGTGGAAAGACCTGAGAATTATCCTGTAATAGGAACCAAATGGTTTTTTAGAAATAAACAGGATGACCAATGCATAATAACAAGAAATAAATCAATATTAGTAACTAAAAGATATACTAAAGAAGAGGGAATATATTATGAAGGGAATTTTGCACCTGTAGCTAGGTTAGAAGCCATTATAACCCTTTTAGCCTATACATCTTATATGAATATTAAATTATTTCAGATGGATGTCAATTATGCCTTTTTAAATGGATATTTAATGGAGGAATTTTATGTTGAGCAACCTCCTGGTTTTGAAAACTCTCAAAAACTTGATTCTGTTTTTAAACTTACTAAAGTTCTTTATGGCCTTAAACAAGCACCTAGAGCCTGGTATGAATGAATAAGTTCGTTTCTTTTGAAAAATGATTTTATTGTTGGTATGGAATATCCAACACTATTTAAGAAAATTTTGAAAAATAATGTTTTATTTGTTCAAATTTGTGTTGATGATGTAATCCGTGGATCAACTAATAAAACTCTTTGTCATGAATTTTCAAAATTAATGCAAGAATAATTTAAAAGGAGTATGATGGGAGAATTATATTTCTTTTTGGGTCTTCAAATATTTCAGATAGATTTTGGAAATGTTTTAAATCAAAGCAAATACATTACTGATTTACTTAAGAAATTTGGACTTGAGACCAGCAAGACATTTACAACTTCTATGTGTACTACTATAAAACTTGATTTGGATGAAACTGGGAAATCAGTTGACAACAAGTTATATAGAGGTATGATTGGTAGGTTGTTATATCTTACTGCTAGTCGACCAGATATAATGTATTCAGTATGTATTTGTGATAGATTTAAATCAAATCCTAATGAATCCCATCTAAGTACTGTTAAAAGCATTTTTAGATATTTAAAAGAAACTATTTTTCAATCTCTTCTTTATCCTAAAACATCTGATTTTTATTTGATTTCATATTCAGATACTGAATTTGGAAGTTGTAGATTAGATAGAAAACGTACATCAGGTACATGTCACTTTTTAAGAAAGTCCTTAGTATCATGGTCTAGTAAGAAACAACATTCATTTGCCCTATCAACAGCTAAGGTAGAATATGTTTCTGCTGGCAGTTTCTATGCACAAGTGTTGTGGATGAAAAACACTCTTATGAAATTTGGATTGAATTTTAATAATACACCAATTTTATGTGATAATACGAGTGCAATTAATATTTCAAAAAATCCTATTAGTCATTCTAGAACTAAGCACATTGATATAGGGCATCACTTTTTAAGAGATCATGTTATTAAAAAATATATATTTTTAGAATTTATAAATACTAAAATTCAATTAGCAGATATTTTTACTAAACCTCTTCCCACTACAAGGATTGATTTTATTAAGGGGGAGCTAGGTTTATTTAATTTTAAATAATATTTATTATTCTTTTTTTGTAAATTTAATTTTGATTATTGAATACTGTTTATGTTTTTCATTCTTTCATTGTATAAACAAATTATTAGTTTTTAAATATATGTAATGATGAGTGATTACATGGGAATCAAGGCTGTCAGAGCCTTTTCGACTTAAAAACCATTTAACTTCTATTGAAACCCTTTCGAAATCCAAAAATCGCACTTCCTCTTCTGAAACCCTAACCTTCGAACATCTGAAACCCTAACCTTCAAACCGTTAGATAATCTCGCAACAATGGTAAGGACTAAAAGAGCCAGTGAGGCCGAGCCGAGCAATGCCAAGAAACAATGCACTGAAGGAAGAAAAATCTTTCAGGGTAAGGTAATCGATCTTGACTGGTTATTTCAGACGAATCTGTTGTTGATGCAAGCACTGTCGTTTCAGAATCATGACTAGATGTTCAATAGTGAAAATACGGAATTTCTGTATGAAGTAGAACTTAGATACTCCTACAAATCTATACAGTTTAGTCTGGGTGATACCGAAGATAGAATGATGGCTAAAATAGAGGATAGGGATTTTCCAATCACTTAAGTAGAGATTAGTCAGATTCTCAACTTCCCTCACGAGGGAGATTATCATTTTGACTTGAAGAATATAGGATATTCTGTGAATTAATCCAAAGACATTATGTCCTTTTTTTCGGTACGAAGACAATAAAGAAAATGTTTGTTAATGATTTGGAGCCTGATCGGAAGATTTTGGTAAAATGTATTCAGACCGGAATAGCTCCACGGATTGCAGAAATGGAGAATATTTTGTACCATGATATGTATCTAATGTTTCTTTTGTTAACTGATATTAAGTTAAACTTTCCAAGATACAAGATAAGGTATCTCAGTTATTGTTGTCAAAGCGAGGCCAGGTTGAATTTCTATCGCTTTGGTAGATTTATTTCTAAGCTGTTGTTTACGAAAGAAAAGGTGAGATTAGTGGATGAAAGAGTTAACTGTCATCACAGTAATACGTTTAATGTTGGAACCTCGAGGAAAGTTGGAGATTTCTGGAGAACACTTAAAGGAAAACTTTTTCCAGTAGGAGCTGATGAAGACTCGGAGAGTGCTCAAGATCAACCTGTTATGTCCAAGGAGGGACAAGCTAAATCCAGAGTCAGCAATATAGCTAGAAGGATTCACTTTGTAGTGACAGATATAGAGGAATACAGAATCCAGGAGGGACTTCAATCAAGAAGAAAAATACCAGTAAATGAGGAAGTTACTTCCACTGATTTGGAAACTCCAACAGAACCTTTTATTTCTTATTCTTTTCTGAGAGAAGATGTTGCTGATAAAACCATGGAAGATGTTACTGAGAGAACGGCTCCGGTAGAGAAATCATGAGCTCAAGAAGAATCTCAAAGGGAAAATCAGGAACATATTGTTGCTGATATTGAAGTTATACTTCAACAAGAACAGGAGATGAAGGCAGTGCCTGGTGAAGAAGTGTCTAGACCTTAGGAAACTTCTGCAGATATTGTTCTTGAAATTACAGTGGAAGAAAAAGATGCAGATGAATGTGATGATAATGCTTCTGAAGCTCAAACAGAGGTACTTCAAGAGGATTTTTCTATGGAGGAGTTTGAAAACTCTAAGGAAAAATATAACACCCCAGGTAAATAAAGTATATGGAATTTTCACATTTATCCATATTTGTGAAAAAAATATTAATAAAACTTTAAAGGGGACGCTATTCTTGATGGCGTACCCAATACGCAACAACGAGTTTATTGGGAAACATACATTGCACTTTAATAATAAAATAATGTTATTTTAAATTGTATTTAACGCCTAGCCATTGTAATGGAGGGAATGAACAGAAATAACTACAAAATGATTATATATCTTTTTCAAATATTTTTACTTTTTACAATAAATGTTAGAGGATTAAAAATGAGAATGAATCCAATTTTAAGCGTAAACATTCTAATATTAATTAAAAGATCGATTAACCACCTTTTGATGACGATCCACTTTTAAATCCAATTTTTCACAATTTTATGTGTTATATTTGAAAAAATAAAATTATTCTATACAATCGGGACTTCAAAATTTACATTATTTAAATTTTTGGTATTTTTTCGATAATGTTCATTTTTTAATAAATAGTGAAAAATGTGGTATTTTAATTAAAAACCTCATTTTAATATAATTTATTTATATGATTATATTATCTTTTGAATTAGATTCAATGTGAAATTAGAATATATTTTTACCATTTAATCCAATAGTGGTCATTGAAATTAATTTCATCTTAAAATTGGACTTAAACTAGTGTCAATCTTTTGATACTTCTTGTTTCATAAAAACATGCTATTTGCTCTGACAGTGGGAATAAATTATTAAATTAATTAATGTAACTTATATGTTTATAAATTTTTAAAACAGACATCATTTTTGAATTTGGAATATCAAATATAGCCAAGGGTGAATTTTTGGTAATTTTCTGAAAAACATCAATTTTTGATGAATAGAGAATCCACTAAGTGGTAGTTAAAGAAACTGATTTTTCGTATAAATGAAACATTACCACTTCTGTGATTTGAATTTCAAAAATTCTACATTCATGATCATAATTAAGAAGTAAAATTTGGTTCAATGGGATTAAAATAATTTTTTTGAGAATAGTACATTTTAAGTTTATTAATCGCGATTAGAGGTAATTAGTGTAATTTAAGGTAAAAATAATGTTTTAATAATATTAAATGACCTAGACACATGTCCTACCCTCATTGGATGTGTCACGGTCGACCCAGACAATCCATGGGTCAACTTGGGGACCCCATGGAGCCACATTGGTTGGAAAATGACAGTAATACCTTTTTATTTAATGTTAAAATTAAAATGTCACAAACATGTCTAGTTTTACTAAAACAATTTTTATATATGGTTATAAAAGTCATATTTTTGACTATAAATATTCATTAGAAATATAAAAGGATTTCCTACGTCGTGAATTTTATTTTATAATTTTTAGAAACTAAATAAATTAAATTATTTATGACACCATGATGATGCAGCGATTACCTCATTATTTAACGATTTAAATAATATGGAAATATAATGTAAAATCTAAGACCTACACTTGTCACAAACCTATTGTGTGGGTGTATTTAGAAACCTTATCACCTAATCCTAGAAATATATCCTTTTGGGACATGTAAAAATTTGAAAACCATTTTATAATAAAGTAATATTTTATAACATTCCAAGAGTGCCCCTCCTTTTTTCTTATAAATGGCCCCCTCCTCTACCACCTTACCCACACCTCTCAAGCCATTGGCTCGGCCATCCCCTGACCATTTCATCTCTCTAAATCCCTATATTATTCATTGAAGCCTCACTTTTGGGCAGAATCCTTTCCAAGTAAGCCTTTGATCTCAAATGAAGAATAGTAACCTGATTTTAAGGTAATGTCTTCACTTGTGTTCTTTTGTTTTATTTTGCTTCTCCAACCCTCTAAAATATTTTTATTACTTTATTTTGTAACAAAAAAAGTATCTTAAACATACTAGGATTTTGTTATGTGAATTATTAGAGCTACACTTACACACACTTTCGTCTAATGGTTAAAGAATATACTGTTTCTGTGGTTGGTGAATTTCTGCCTCACGAAACGATGATTGTTCAATCTTCTTTTAACACCATTAATGGTGGCAATAATGATGTCACTATAATTTATATATGATATATATGGTATTTAGGTTTTCTATATTCTTTTTAATTTTTTATTTAAAACATGTCTTTATTCATTTCATGTTGTGCAAATGCGATAATTTCATTTGAGGAAGTGTGGACTACCGCCCCTCAAGTGATGTGACTGGTTCATGAAATACATGGAATGAACAAATAATGAAATTGATGAACTTATGTGATATATATAAAATATAAATTATAATTTAATTATAATATATATATATATATATATCTCATCTAGTTTAATTCCCTTAATGTGCCAAAGAAATGAAAGTAGCGTTCATGCGTACGTACGGCTTACCGTCTCCATGAACGGTACATTTCATTTCTTATCTCCAAATGTTATGTACTATTATAAGTACATATATATAATGGATATATATGTCATATCTTACATCTAAATTATGGATATCATTTTGTAATTATAATATATATATCTCTCATTTAATTATAATTCCATTAATTTGACAAAAAAATGAAAGTAGCGTTCATGCGTACGTACGGCCTACCGTCTCCATGAATGGTGCTTTTATTTTTTATCTCCAAATGTTATGGAATAGTATAAAATGAATATATACTGGATATATATGATATTTTAATCATTAATACTATTCTGGAAATGATTTACTACATGGGAAATCATTTTCAAACAAGTTCATTTTTGACTCATGTACCAAACATCGGAAAAAATGTCTGATATGAACTAACATTATTAAAAAATTATTATAACATTATAATATGTGATATTAATTGAATAATAAACTATAAATGATGTCCTTATGAATTTATAAATTGACAAAGATTTATTATTCAGGAATACAAAGAAACGAACAAGACAAGTCGGACTTGAGGTAAGGGATCCTACCCCACCCTTTCTTTTTAAGTAAACTCCTTTATGTCATTCCTTTTAAGATAATATTTCTTATGATTGGGATGTTATGTTATATTAATATTACTGTAATTTTTATTTTCATATGATGAGATACCATAATTTCTCTCATCAATCCATTTTGGATGTTTTGGGTGGTACCGTTAGGCTACCGAATTTTCGTATGGGATCCTACCTCTCTCTTTCTTTTTAAGCACTCTCTTTTATGTCATTTCCTTGAAGCTAATATTTATTATGTTTGGGGATGTTGTTTTATATTAATCTTACTGTAGTTTTTAATTTCATATGATGAGATACCCTATTTGATCTCATCAATCCATTTTTTGGATGTTTTAAGTGGCGTCGTTAGGCTGCCAACTTTTCATAAGGGATTTTTCATCTCACTTTTATTCCCATGAGATTTATGCTACATTTTCCACCATTTAATTTGTGTGGTGTATGTTGGACCATTATTCTAATATTTTTTTGATATACTTTCATTTATGAGTATTTACATCAATGTTTTATAGTCCTTCATTCATGGGTTCTACATTTCGAAAGTTACCCATGTCGGTAAGGGAACCTTTCACCCTCCTCTTTTTAAAAGACTTCTCTTGTTATGTATTTTAATTTACTTCTTATTATGTTGGGATATGTTATTATATATCCTTGTTGATGTAAAGTTTATTTCCAAGTGATGAGATACCATTCTCTCTCTCATCGACTAATTTTCTGAATTTTGAAGTGACGCCCTTAGGCTATCGAATTTTTACAAGGGAACGTCTTAACCAAATTTCGATTTCTTTGGGTTCAACTAGTACTTCATGAACATGTCTTCATATGAATATGTTTGAATGACCTTTGACTGTTTCACACTTAATACCCACTTATATTGTGTGTATTTATATTTCTCACACATAATTATGTGATATATTTATCCTTAATTTAAGGATACCATATTTATAATTGATTTCATCTCAATTTACATTCCCATTGAGACTTCATTGTTGTTATGCACCAACTCACTATAATATAGTGTGTATACTGTCCTTTGACATATTATATCATGAATTCCTTTATTCTCATGATATTATAAAGTTCTGTTTAAATGTTATTCTGTAATTATTTCTATTCAAGAGTCTCTCATTTAGTTAAAAACTCTTTAACAAAAATATCGTTTTAAATGTTTTAATAATTTATTATTATAAATCTTTATCTTTAATGTCCATGTTTTCAAAATGAGTTTCATAATTTATTTATATCGACATTAATGTTTTAAAATTATAATTCCATTAAAATATTCAAAGTGGTATGGGACAATTTGATTGAAAAATCTTTTTTAAATGGTTTTTGAAAATGGATCGATTAATTAAATATCTTTGAATTACTTATTGTGATTGAAAACGAAATTTTGTTATTGAAATGTTTATATTTTCAATAATTTATGTGTAATGATGGTACTTGGACATTTTACGGGTGGTTACGTGATAAACCATATGATGGGTGGTGCCGTGAATACCAGGACGTGTGGTTACTTTATAACCTCCAATGCATTGGGTATGGAAGTCGGCCATATGGCTATTCTATTAAGTATGTGTGGAAGTCGACGGTATGGTTATTCCAGTTAAGTATGTTTATGTCCCAAGTTACCTTTATATGTTATGTGTTCTTTTTATGTGTTTTATGGTAACAGTTTGGTTACAAAAGGGTAAGTGATGATATTTTATTGAGTGAAGTGCTTTTACTACTTCATAAAGGTGAAAAGTATTACTTTGATAAAGTATACATGGTTTACTTGTTGTTTTGAAAAACTTACAGTTATCATTCGTTGTGTATCCCTTACTGAGCTTTTTATGCTCATCCCAAGTTTTTTTGAAATGTTTTTCATAGGACTTAATGTGGAATAGTGTCAATGATGGGATCAAAGAAATACATGATATATAAAACATGGAACTGGACACGTTTCTTATTAAGAGTTTCTATTTTGTGGAAACTTAGTAGAATTGTATACATTGTAATATTTTGAGATGTAATAGTTATTTCCTAATTCTATAAAACTCTTAACCTGAAAAGATCCTCAATGTGAATTATTCATTTAATTCCTGATTATGCAATGTTTAAGGCAGGGCCTTATAGTTGGTATCAGAGGGAGTTTTAGATAACTTTAGAGGTTAGGGTATTCTTTAAGCATAAGTGACATTACCATAACGGTTAGCATTTCATAAAGAGTCATAGTTTTAGATAAATTGAATGAGTAAGTATATCTTAGTGTTTATCCTCCTCATTAGTACATTATGTTTTTTTATATAATCACACTGACACTTATGTTTTTAGTAAATGGATAGATCTAACAGGCACCAAAGTGATAATGGGTTTGAAGGAAATGGTGGTGGTTCTCTGATTAAGAGACTGGATGAAATGGGGGATTTAATGAGGAATATCGTCATTTTTCTAATCCAACTATCAATGAGTCATGATCAACCACTTGAACCTTGGTGAGTTCTCTAATGCATCATGTACGAGATGACCAACTCGATGTGGATGTTCAGGTAATAATTATAAAGGTAACCATTAGGGTTTTTATGATCCCTACTTTTGAGGTAATTATGGGTCACTATATGTTATGATGGAAAATGAAAGGCATGAGATAAACTTGAGGTTAAAATATGTTATGATTATTTTTGAAGATTTTTTCTCATTTTGGGGAATGTTTTAAGAATTATATTGTTTTGGATGAAGGAAAACACACAGACTATGTGACAACCCGTCGTGTCGGACAAAGATGTGGAAATCGAAACCACAACCAAAGTGGGACTAGTATTTATCACCTACCACTGGAATATGTGAAGTTCCAAGTTAGTTTGACTAATTATTTTTAGTTAGGTGATCTTATGAATATTGAATAAGTTGATTTTGGGTTATCTATCGAAATTATAAACCTATCAAGGAGGATATGTGATTAAGTTAATTACTTTTCAATATGAGACCTTAAGAGAAACTGATGTTATTTGGAGATAAATGTTAATTTGTACCTTGGAAGACTATATGATTAAATCCTTCAAATTTTTGGGTTTCAATCTTAGTTTTTTTTCTTTTGGTCTTCGTTGAACTTTTGGTCTTGTTGGACAAATTTTGTAGATTATGAATAGATTTCCTTTTTATAAAGGATTATCCTTTTTGGGTATTATCTGATCTCATACTAACCTTTTTAGTTTTATTTTTGGTTAAGGTCTAAAGACATGTGAAGTATATAGTTCTATTTTGTGGATTATGTGATTCTCAAGAAGTTGATTATAGCTCTCTTAATGTGAACAAGTCATCCAAAATACTCACCTTTTGAAGAAAGTGTGAGTTTGTGTAAGAAATCTAGTAAAAGTTAAAAGTCTACGTAGCAATTAAGTATGTTTCATTATGATTTAGTTAAGCTCAAAAAATAAATTCCTCAATGAAGAGTAACTTAAAACCAAAAATTTTGTTTGTTAACTTTTCCTACTGGGGAATCGAATACCGTTTAACCCATCACATTTTTGTGATTTTATTATGGTTAACTTTCTCCTAGACATGTTTACTATCACTCTCCATCAGAACACGACCCTTTTTCACCCATGTCCATATTTTCATACTTGGAATCCTAGTATGGGTTAACTCGGTGACCTTTGTACTTCTCTTTCTTTATTTTAATGTTATTGTTTTACTGACTCTTGTTCCGATGTGGGATTTTCAATTAAGCATCGAAGCCCAATTTTAAAATTGTGAGGACGCAATTCCCAAAAGGGAGGAAGGATGTAACACCCTAGGTAAATAAAGAATATGGAATTTTAACATTTATCCATATTTGTGAATAAAATATTGAAATAAATTTAAAGGGAATGCTATGCTCGATGGCGTACCCAATACACATCAATGAGTTTCTTGGGAATCTTACGGCGCACTCTAATAATAAAATAATATTATTTTAAATTGTAGTTAACGCCTATCTGTTGTAATGGAGGGAATGAACATAAATAACTACAAATTTATTATATATATTTTTCATATATTTTTACTTTTTACAATAAATGTTAGAGGATTAAAAATGCAAATGAATCCAATTTTAAGCGTAAACATTTTAATATTCTTTAAATGGTCGATTAACCGCCTTTTGATGACGAACCTCTTTTAAATCCACATTTTGAAAATTTTATGTGTTATATTTGACAAAATAAAATTCTTCTTTAGAATCGGGACATCAAAATTTACTTTTTGTAAATTTTTGGTATTTTTCCGATAATGTTCATTTTTTAATGAATAGTGAAAATTGTTGTATTTTAATTCAAAACCCCTTTTTAATCTAATTTATTAATATGATTAGATTATCTTCTGAATTGGTTTCAAAGTAAAATTATAATATATATTTACCATTTAATCCAATAGTGGTCGTTGGAATTAATTTCATCTTGAAATTGGACTTAAACTAGTGTCAATCTTTTGATACTTATTGTTTCATAAAAACATGCTTTTTTGCTCTGACAGCGGGAATATATTATTAAATTAATTAATGTAACCTATATGTTTGGAATTTTTTAAAATAGACATTATTTTTGAATTCAGAATATCAAATATATCCTAGGGTGAATTTTTGATAATTTTCTGAAAAAACTTCAATTTTTGATGAATAGTGAAACCACTAAGTGGTAGTTAAAGAAACTGATTTTTCGTTAAAATGAAACTTTACCACTTCTGTGATTTGAATTTCAAAAATCCAACATAAATGGTTGACATTAAGAAGTAAAATGTGGTTCAGTGGGATTAAAATATTTTTTTGGTGAATAGTAACTTTTACGTTTATTAATCGTGATTAGAGGTAATTAGTGTAATTTAAGGTAAAAAAAATGTTTTAATAATATGAAATGACCTAGACACAAGACCTACCCTCATTGGATGTGTCATGTCCGAGCAAGACAATCCATGGGTCAACTTGGGGACCCCATGGAGCCACTTTGGTTGGAAAATGACATTAATACCTTTTTACTTAATGTTAAAATTAAAATGTCACAAACATGTGTTGTTTTACTAAAACAATTTTTATATGGGATTATGCAAGTAATATATTTTACTATAAATATTCATTAGAAATATAAAAGTATTTCCTACATCAATATGTTTTTTTATAATTTTTAGACACTAAATAAATTATATTATTTATGACACCATGATGATGCAGTGATTACCTCATTATATAACGATTTAAAAAAATGAAAAGATAATGTAAAATCTAAGCCCTAAACATGTCAAAAACATATTGGATGGCTGGATTTCTAAACCTTATCGCTTTATCCTAGAAATATATCCTTTTGGGGCCTTTAAAATCCGAAAATCATTTTATAATAAAGTAATATTTTATAACTTTCCAAGAGTGCCCATCCTTTTCTCTTATAAAAGGCCCCCACCTCTACCAACTTACCCACACCTCTCAAGACTTTGTCTCAGACAAACCCTGGCCATTTCATCTCTCCACATCCCTCTCTTCATCATTGAAGCCTCACTATTTGGAATAATCCTTTCCAAGTAAGCCTTTGAGCTCAAATCAAGAAGAGTTACCCGATTTTAAGGTAATATCTTCACTTGTGTTCATTGGTTTTATTTTGCTTCTACAACCCTCTAAACTCTTTTTATTCCTTTATTTTGTAACCACAACAGTATCTTCAATATACTAGGATGTTTTTATGTGAAGTATTAGAGCTACACTTACACACACCTTCGTCTAATGGTTAAAAGACATATTGTTTCTGTGGTTGGTGAATTTCTGCCTCACGAAACGATGATTGTTCAATCTTCTTTTAACACCTATAATGGTAGCCATAATGATGTCACTATACATTATATATGATATATATGACATTTATGTTTTCTATATGCTTCTGAATTTTATATTTAAAACATGCCTTTATGCTTTTCATGTTGTGCAAATGCGATAACTTCATTTGAGGAAGTGTGGACTACCGCCCCCTCAAGTGATGTGACTCGTTCATGCAATACATGGAATGTATAAAGAATGAAATTGATGAAATTATGTGATATATATATATTATATATTATACTATAATTATAATATATATATATATATATCATCTAGTTTAATTCCCTTAATGTGCCAAATAAATGAAAGTAGCGTTCATGCGTACGTACGACTTACCGTCTCCATGAACGGTACATTTCATTTCTTATCTCCAAATGTTATGTACTATAATAAGGAAATATATATAATGGATATATATTTCATATATTACATCTAAATGATTTATATCATTCTGGAATTATAATATATATATCTCTCATTTAGTTTTAATTCCATTAATATGACAAAAAAATGAAAGTAGCGTTTATGCGTACGTACGACCTACCGTCTCCATGAACTATGCATTTCATTTTTTTATCATCAAATGTTCAGGAATAGTATAAAATGAATATGTACTAAATATATATGATATTTTAATCATTAATACTATTCTGGAAATGATTTACTACTTGGGAAATCATTTTCAAACAAGTTCGTTTTTGATTCATGTACCAAACATCGGCAAAAATGTCTGATATGAACAAACATTATTAAACAATTATTATAACATTATAATATGTGATATGAATTGAATAATGAACTTTAAAATATGTCCTTAAGAAATTATAAATTGACAACGGTTTATTATTCAGGAATATAATGAAACGAACAGGACAAGTTGGACTTGAGGTAAGGGATCCTACCCCTCTCTTTCTTTTTAAGTACACTCCTTTATGTCATTCCTTTTAAGGTAATCTTTCTTATGATTGGGATGTTATTTTATATTAATCTTACTGGAATTTTTATGTTCATATAATGAGAGACCCTATTTTCTCTCATCAATCCATTTTGGAAGATTTGAGTGGCGCCGTTAGGCTGCCGAATTTTCGTAAGGGATCCTACCTCTCTCTTACTTTTTATGTACTCTCATTTATGTCATTTCCTTTAAGCTCGTCTTTCATATGTTTGGGGATGTTATTTTATATTCTTATTATTGTAATTTTTATTTTCATATGATGAAAGACCCTATTTGATCTCATCAAACATTTTTTTGATGTTTTAAGTGGCGTCGTTAGGCTGTCGAGTTTTCATAAGGGATTTTTCATCTCACTTTTATTCCCGTGAGATTTATGCTACATTTTCCACCATTTCATTTGAGTGGTGTATTTACGGCCCATTATTCTAATATTTCTTTAATAAACTTTCTTTTATGAGTAGTTACATCAATTTTTAATAGTCCTTCTTTCATGGGTTGTTTGTTTCGAATGATACCCAAGTCGGTAAGGGAACCTTTCACCCTCCTCTTTTTAAAAGACTTATTTTGTTATGTCTTTTAATTTACATCATATTATGTTGGGATATGTTCTTCTATATCCTTATTGATTTAATGTTTATGTCCAAGTGATGAGATACCATTCTTTCTCTCATCGACTAATTTTGTGAATCTTGAAGTGACGCCCTTAGGCTGTCTAACTTTTACAAGGGAACGTCTTAACCCAATTTCGATTTCTTTGGGTTCATCCAGTACATCTTGAACATGTCATCCTATGAATATGTGTGAATGACCTTTGATTGTTTCACACTTAATATCCACTTATATTTAATGTATTTATATTTCTCACACATAATTATGTGTTATATTTATCCTTAATTTAAGGATACCATATTTATAATGGATTTTATCTCAATTTACATTCCCATTGAGACTTTATTGTTGTTATGCACCAATTCACTCTTATATGGTGTGTATACTATCCTTTGACATATTATATCATGAATCCCTTTATTCTCATGATATTATAATGTTCTGATTAAATGTTATTCCGTAATTATTTCTATTCAAGAGTATCTCATTTTGTTAAAAACTCTTTAAAAAAATATCATTTTAATTGTTTTAAAGATTTATTATTCTATATCGTCAAATTTAATGTCCATGTTTTGAAAATGGTTTTTAGAATATAGTTATATGTACATTAATGTTTTAAAATTATAATCCCATTAAAATCTTAAAATTTGAATGGGACACATTGATTCAAAAATATTTTTTAAATGGTTTTTGAAAATGGATCGATTAATTCAATATCATGGAATTACATATTGTGATTGAAAATGAAATGTTGTTTTTTAAATGTTTATATTTTCAATATTTTATGTGTAATGATGGTACTTGGACATTTTACAGGTTTATGTGATAAACCATATGACGGGTGGTGCGGTGAATAGCAGGACGAGTGGTTACATTATAACCTCCAATGCATTGGGTATGGAAGTCGGTCCTATGGATATTCCATTAAGTATGTGTGGAAGTCGACTGTATGGTTATTCCATTTAAGTATGTTTATGTACCAAGTTAGCTTTATATGTGATGTGTCTTTTATATGTGTTTTATGGTAATCGTTTGGTTACAATAGGGTATGTAATGATCATTTATTCAGTGAAGAGATTTTACTAGTTCATAAAGGTGAAAAGTATTAATTTGATAAAGTATACATGGTTTACTTGTTGTTTTGAAAAACTAACAGTTTTCATTCTTTGTGTATCCCTTACTGAAATTTTTATGCTCACCCCAAGTTTTTTTTGATATTTTTTTCACAGGACTTAATGTGGAATAGTGTCAATGACGGGATCAAGGAAAGACATGATATCTAAAACTTGGAACTAGACACATTTCTTTTTAAGAGTTTTTATTTTATGGAAACTTAGTAGAAGTGTATACATTGTAATCTTTTGAGATGTAATACTTATGTCCTAATTCTCTAAAACTCTAAACCTGAAAAGATCCTCAATGTGAATTATTCATTTAATTCATGATTATGTAATGTTTAAGGCTGGGGACTTATAAAAAATATGTGGACCAACCTTCTCAGGACAAAGAAAAGGAGAAATCTAATGCTGAATCATTGGCATTGGTATTGCTGCATCAATATGGGAATGTGAATCAAGCACAAGCAAAATCTGATTAAAGGAAAGATGAAGTTGAAGAACTGTACAGAAAAGTATCTCAGTTGGAATCTGATAATTCTTCTCTTAGAAATGCATTAGACATAGAACATTTGAAGTTTCAAAAGCTAAAGGAGTGTACAATTTCAAGGCAAGAAGTTGATATTTTTAAAGAGGATATGCTGACTGCTGTTACTCAATTAAAATTTAAAATGGTTATGAAGTCATATTTATCATATCTGAAGTTGTTTATGGAGAACCAATTTGCATCAGTTGCAAATAATGCTATTAGTGGATCAAGTTCTTCACCTGATTTAATCAGAAGGTTTCAGGCTATCACAGTTGCGTTGAGCAATATGAATGACAGGATACAAGATCATCAATGTAACAGTTCTCCTTTTTCAGTGTTGCTGGACAATAAGAAATTCTTAGTGGGTCAACTGACATCTAGTGAGCCATCAATCAGAATTATATTAGATCTGTTATCAGAGAATCTGTCAGTATTTTTTGAAAAAGTAGAAATGATGCATGAGTTTTTCAGAGTCAATTTAATTGGGGATATTCATATGACTCAAGAGAATAGAGAGCTCATTGTCAAGCATGGATATGGGATGATGAAGAGACTTTAGGAATAGTTTACAGAAATCAAGTCTGCAATTCAGAGGAGATAGACCGTGTTTCCTATTTTACCCAAACCTTGATTCTTGTTCATATCACTGTAATGTATATACTTCTGTTTTTTGAATGAAAATTTTCTCCATTGTTTATTTGTCTCTTTCCTTATTTGTTTTAGTAATTTTATTTTTAATATGCCAGTACTCCAGATTTAATTATTGATAAACAGTTTGTAATAGCATTTACTAACAGTTCAGTGCAACATTAAATATGTTAAAATCCATGATTTTTCATTCTTTTTGATATCACAAAATGGGGAGAATTTGGATAAACACAACATCAATATTTAGGGGGAGAATTCATTTTATTGAGGGAGAAAATTAGATGAGACATTTGGATTTATAATTATCTTGTTGGTGGAGAAGATTTTATTTAAAAATTTATAATGAATTTTTAAAGTTAATTTTGTTTTGTTTAAATAATTTTAATTATTTTATGGGTTTTGTTTTATGGGTTTTATGATCATAAAAAAGGGGGAGATTGTTGAGAAAATTATTGTTTTCAACAATTCCTATTAATGTTATTTAAAGGGGGAGATTATTGAAAATAATACTCTGTCTCTTTATGATAATTTTGATGCTCACAAATACCCTTAGTTATTTTCTAATGATTTCACTTAGTATTTTATAGGAGGTTATTAATTTATTTTACTCTTGAAATAACGAGAATTTATTACTTAGCACGTAATCTGTTTTAGTGCATTCAGAAGACACTCTTCACATCTTAGGTATATGAATATAGCGCGGAATCGATTTTAGCACGTTCTGGATTCACTGTTCATACCCTACGGGAATAAACGTAGCGTAAGGATGAAAAGCATATATACTTTTTGAGATAAGATAAAAGTATGGTTAAACAACCATGCGTTTTCAGAAAATTATGGAAGAAGAACCATACGTCAGGAAAGAACCCTACGTTTTCATTATCAGTAAAGTATGGAAGGAGAACAATATGTAATTTCTAAAGGTTGCGTTTATTTCTCAAAAGTATGGTTCTTCAACCTTACTTTTGTAAACAACCATACGTTCTTGGAAAAGTATGGATCAAGTAAAAGTATGGATCTTATACCATACATTTGAATGTTGAAGAAATAGTATGAATGATCATCCCTACATTTGTTATCAACCTTACGTTATTAACCCTACGTTTGAAGACTATGTTATTAACCCTACATTTGGAGGCCACGTCATCAACCTTACGTTTGGCGTCAGAATTTTTCGGCAGACGGTTTTTATGTACAACGATCAGTAAGCTGATTTTTGGGCGGATTTCAAGCCAGATTTAAAGTCGTTTTTAAATTACAACTTTTACTGATTCAAAGCCATTTTATTAATGGATTTATGATCGAATTAAAAGGAGATTTTCATGCCGAGTCTTAAGGGAAGTTACTACTTCTCTCTAAATTCAAATTTTTTAATATCGCGAATCAGAAGGCGAATTTTATGGATCTAAATGTGGAGGAGATATGATTTATTATATATGCTCTCTCTGAAACACAAAAATTGAGAATTGTGTGATCAATCTATTGTTGAAAAAAGTGGAAAACAGAGATTGCAATAATTCACGATTGATCAACTGATTCAACAGGAGCGTAAAATCTCTCTTTGTTCAGGAAGAAGGAACTCGATAGAAGATTCACCCGTTTTACATCGAATATCTATTGTGGATCAACTACTGATAAGGTTGTGAACTATATCTCTATATCTACTACAACTGGATCAACTCAAAACTGCTTGGTCTTGAAGATCAATATTTCTAGAGACTTTGATCCCTCTACTGTCAATTGCATTCTGTTGCAATTGTGAAGATCAACTGGAAATTTCTTTCTGAAATTTTGTTTTTATTCGTGAGTAAACAGCTTCTTGTTCTAATTTGTTTAGGTTCGTGTTTGAATCAGAAGGTTTTTCCCTGGATTGTAAAGGTGTCATCTTCCTGTACTCAGTTGCGAATAGGTCTGTGGAAAAGAGGACCAGATAGTGAAAATAACCAAGCTTGTGGAGTAGAGCATTGGTGGAGTGGACTAGGGGCTTTCTGTTCCCCAAACCACTATATATCTTTGTGTTATTGTTTTTAATATTTCTGCTGCGTGATAAAATCTGATAAGGTATAAAAGATAGAACTCATTCAAAAGAAGAGTTATTGAAAAAATTGAAAAAGACACAATTCACCCCCTCTTGTGTATAATCTGTAGATTCAGATCCAATAGTAATTTATTAAAATTAACACATAAATTTTTTAAGAAGAAAATATATATAATGGGAAAAAATTACAGATGGATAATAATGAAGAAATCAATGATTTTATATTTGTATTTAATTTAAACAATGTAAATGAATCGACCTGGATTTTATAAAAACGCAATTCATATTTTGGAGAATATCGATTATAGAGTGTGATATATAATAAAATACTATAGTGTTAATTTTAATAATTTGTTTAATAATTAATATTATCATCTATATTTAATATATATGAATGATGAGAATTATTGGATATATAATTGTATAATATTTAATGATAAATTATGGTAATTCAATTGATAAAATTTTGAAGTAAACTCTTTTATTAGTTTATAATTAAACATTTCTAACTCAACATATTGAAATGCGGATTAAACATAATGTTAAATATAATTTATTTGTCCTTTCACAAATAAAATATATAATTTTCTAATTAAAATCTATATAAAAATGAATGGAATTATAGTACATATGGAATAAGAAGTGAGTAATTTTTTTTGGTAGAAGTCGTACTATATCCTTTGGTTTTAATACGAAGAAAAATATCCTAAAATAAAATTATAGTAACAATTATTGATAATATTAGACTTCAAAATTTTTTTATTATTCATTTAATAATCACAATTCTGGGTTTCAATATGGATTGATCTGAAATATTATGTGTCATTGTACAAAGTTAAAATATATATTTCAATCCTAGAACTGAATAAAATATATTATTGGGTTTTCATGGAGAATTACCCCACCATGGGAATTTTTTTTTCGAAAATGTCAATGGGATATCAAATTATATTAGATATATATAAATAAATTGGGGCCCAAAATGAGATCACATTGGATGTTAAGAATCATTTCAAGGATATATTTTCCTATATATAACACCATAATCATGTTGGAAGTATTAGGGGTTGACAAATTATGGTTAACCAATTATCATGGATCATTCATCCATATAGTCAATGTTGGACAATAAATTATTCATAACACAGTGGTTATTGGATTATAATACATTTAAAATTATTTTCTGTGATACAATTGTTCCTATTTATTTCTACTTAGCTTCAAACACATTTTGGTTCCAAGAAATATTAAATATATTATAACGGTTAAATAATGATATGGATGGAAAAAATTGTCCAATTAATAAACCTGTAGGGATGTGGGAAGAAATTATACATTTAAATATTTAATAAACTTATGGTGTATATAAATTCACACAAGAGGCATACTACGTTCTAATTTAGTTTTCTATTACTAGGATACATCTATCGATCATACAACAATGATTAATCAATGTTATAAATTTGAAAAATTGAACTATTATTTATTGTCATTAGAGAGGAGTATCTTCCCTCGAGTTGAAATGTAATAATTATTTTTGTACCCATTTATCTCTCAACTATTGTTTAATAAATATTAAATCATCATATTACTCATATGAAAATTAGAAAAACTTTTTATAAGAAAATTTGTTTTTATAAAAAACAGTACTTCACTAAATTTGTAAATTATACATTACCACAAATTATCAATGTAAATACATTATGTTTTAATTGACCCATTATGTATGAAAAATATGTTTCTTTAAAAATAATTCACACTAAAACATTTTCACTTAATATACCATCTATTATAATCATGAGTTCAAGTAAATGTATTCATGGAATAAAAAATTACCAATAAACATTATCAAAATCATTTCACATTAATCTAATAATCATTATATAACCTTTAATATACTCTAATATTATTTTCTTAATGTATGATTTATATGAATAATATTACATAACAACCTTGAATCAAATATATTTCTATGATTTTATAAAACCGATCACCTCTAGTTCATAATAATCATTGTGTTTCTTCTATATCAGTTTTGTGGGAAACATCCTAATTTGCGTGAGAATTATTTTGTTGATATAAATATATTCCCAACCTTTATGAAGAAAATTAAAAGACCTATAGATCCGTTCCATTATGAATAAAATTTAGTATTCCCCACTAAAATTATTAATCAAATTTATATTTCAATAAATTGAAACGAAAATCATTGAAATTTCGACATGACAGATTTCATTAAGAAATAATTCAATTTGGGTTTATTGACAATAGTAAACATTACTTATAAATTTTTTAAATATTATATTTTAAATTATAATTATAATAAAAATTTTCTTCTATAAATCAATATAGTGATCATGAAAATAACATGTGATCTAATTCCACCTGAATAATTCTTCTTGTGATAAACATGGGAAATATGCTTTTATTATTGATGAATCCCTTTATTGCGCTGTCAATCACCACAAGGTTCATAAATACCATTAAAGGCATAATTTTTTCACCTCACCTAGAACATTTCACCCCCACTAACTAGTATAAAACACACCCCTTTTGAAAATATTGATTTTTAGTTTTCTCCAATAATTTATTGAGAAAGACCTCACCAAATTGATAAAAAATCAATGTTGTGGGTTAAAAAATAAAACATATTAAATCTTCCTTATTGGATAGAAACTACGTGAAAAAAATTATCCTCAAACTTATCCTTCATTTATTCCTTTTTCTTGTTATTTTTTACTTTATGTTGGGTATATACATACTACAATTTCACTATCTCATCTTCAATATTCATATTTATTAATGGACACATGATTTCGATGTGCATAATCAAGGAGTATGTATTTAATATTTTCAATGGATAAAATAACAATAATTGATATAGTTGATTATGATTGGATACTTCACAATAATTCAAATATCCTCATTTTTTTATTCATCAATTATTGATGTGTTGAATATTTATTTTTCATAACTTATTCACCATATATAGTCCTCAAGGAAATAAAATATAGTTTCTTGATAATCCATGAAATTTCCAATATTTTAATATAGAATACACTGTAAAATATTTATTTTATAGTATATTTTGAATCCAATCAGTTTGTATCATCATAAACAAATTCATTATTATTTAATGTATCACTATAAAAGAATCATAAATCTAAAACACCATCGATTTTCCATAGTATTCTCTCTAAGTCCTGAATTTGGGTTTCAAATAGATTAAACTGGTAACATAAATCATGAAGATGATAAATTATTATATAATGTATTATTAGGTTTATGTATGATATAGTATTGATTATAGTTCTATATATTTTAATTTTTTCCTCATCACCATCATCATGTATTGATATCCTAAAACGGGATTTATATTTTTTTATTACACTGGATGCCTATATTATAAATTTATTTAAAATAAATTTTACATATAATTATTCTGAGATGAATGTTATATGTCATTTTGGTATCACTTATTACCTAGTGAAAATCTCAATTTTCCAATAATTTATAGGTCAAACAAACTCCACAAAAAATTTATAAAATACAAGTAATATTATTTATTCGAAATGATAAAAATAGTTTAGTAAATATATACGATCACTATCATTATTTGATTACTATCCTTTAGTATATAGTGATTATTTTATAATTTTAAATATAGAAAACAATGTGCCTTTATATGTTTTTAATATTTGGAAGAAAAACACACATATTTTTTAGATCTCATAAAGAACCTATATTATTTAAAAACATTAACTTAATCATAATATACAATAAAATCATCATGTTTCTTGATGTACATCACATACCCAAGAAATATATTTATGAATACTCTTATAAAATACATATGGAAAAACATTATCATATATAACACTATTATAAGAATGACTAATTTAATTTTTTTATTGATCATATAGGATTAAATTATTATTGTGCATTGACACCTTCAAATTATTGGTATCACTTTTATAAAATTCACAATTCATTCAAAATAAATATTCCATTTTCATTTAATTTGGTATAAAACACAATTTTTTAGATGATGCTCATATATTGTAGAATTGAAACATTATCACTTATTTGATTAGTCCTATTTTATTTACATATTAATTCATTCCTAGACACAATGCACTTTTTATGTATTTTATTTTTAAAAAAACTATACCTTAGAGAAGTGTGCTGATTGATTAAGAGGCATTAATTTTATCAATTAAACAATGGTCACCATACAACTAATGATATTATGATCATCATTTTTATCAATTATTCTATAATTATTTGAAAATAATGTTGTAATCTGGTACTACTAACAATCATTAAATTCTTCATAATTAGAAAAATTATTAACTCCATTTACTAACCATGGGACAATAAACTCATCAAGACATCACTAAAAATATTTCAAACTATATAGTGAAGATATTTCTTATAATCAATAATATTGACCTCATTTATTTTGATTTTATATCCAAGACAAAATTAATATAGCACATGTAAAACATTATTTTGGATGATTATAGAGGATAAATACCTAAATTATTATTGTAGTCAATCATCCTATAATTATACGAATTAGTAATAAAAACAAACATCTAATGATTAAAAATAATTTATAGTTCATCTTATTCCTATACAACATCTAATATAGACCAATTTGAATCCAAAATAATAAAAATCTATATTAATGATATAGTCTAATTTTGAATATAAATTCTTGAAAAACATTATTTATAGTATGTTTTTCATAATAATTCTTATGTAGATGACATTTATGATAAAATTTATCCTTTAAACAAAACCATGTATCTTGTAGTTGTCATTATTGATTCATGGTATGTTATCACATTCTTCATGGGATAATCTCAACATTTGTGGTAAAAATAAAATTATTTTTTCATTATATTAAAATATTATACACAAGTGACTTTTAAACGTCACATGTATATATATTATACTTAGATATAATATATTATAATTTTGGGCGATATCAACCATCCAGGTTTTCTTACTGAAATAAATAATGAATAACACATAAAAAAATAACCCATCACTAAATGTTTTTGAAATCACCCCCACAGAAATCAAAAATTACTAATTGAATACAACATGTGGGTTCACATAATTTTTAAATCAAATTTAAATCAAATTATCATGTATTTTATAATATAATTTCATTTTTTTCTACGCTAATAAATAATAATTTACAAACTAAATGACTTATAATTTTTTTCATAAATTCAAAGTACAATAGGATAATAAGAAACCCAATTTTCCTAAAAAATATAATGTCACCTAACATTGATAGAAATAAAATAAACTATTCATTTACAATGAGATGGTTATTATGTTTTTACAATATCTATTATATCAAAATTTTAAAATCATCTACTATTATGGTAGAAATATTCTTATTGAAATATATTACATATCCCAATTCAAATTATTTACCAATACTCTAAATTATTGAGAAACACATTAAATTAAAAATACATTACATGGTGCCAGGTATTTGAAACAAAATTCCACTTTTATGATCCTATTTCCACAAACAGATAATTTATTTTGAATCTTTTGATTGATTATTTTTCATACATGATACATGAGGAACAATCCTTATTACCCATCATATATGTTGTATATTCCCTATCAAAAATACATACAGTAACATGATTTTAGGCTTTCTATAAAATATCAATAACATGTCCCTTCTTATAACATTTTTTAATCCTGGTATTTGACCTGAATACCTATAGATATTGGTAAATTTCATGCACCTCTATATATTATGTGAAATATTCATCTTCAAAATATGAAAAATTGAATTTCTTATATCATAACCATTGATGATTCCCTGGAATTTATATTGAAAATAATATTTTTATTCATGTTAATATTACTTTAATTTTTTTATTAGGAATACCTATACAAATGAAAATATTCCCAAAACTGTAATAAATTTCCATCAAATGAATGTATTAAACTATTGTGTTTTTCATTGACTTTTTTTTAGATCATGTTACTTGTAAAATCGTATTGGATCTGGAACATAGTCTATGAATAATTCAAACATTTAAACAAAAATGAAACCTAATATATTTATTAATATGGTACTATTTAAAATTCTATACCGTATATACTAGGTATTTATATATTTTTTATTTTCAGTCAGAAAAAAATTTATTTATGACATTATAGTGGTAGTTTGTGACTTATTTTAAACCCATATTATTTTAAACCTAAAATCCTGATCCATAGAGTTATTTTCTTGATTAATATTTTTTATTTATGTTTAAGTAGTTATTTTATAGGATATCTAGGATTATAATTCACCTTTTTAAATTATACTTTGATATGATCATTTTAATTTACAATAGTAGTCAAGAGACTCTAATAATAATTTATTTTCTTCATTAAATAAATTATTTTCAATCAATATCATAGATCAATTCGATTCAATTTATTTTTTATTTTATTCATACAATATGAAATCTAGGAATGGCCATTGTTCACAATCATGTACTTGATAACCTCAACAAATTCATCTAAAACTTCAAATTTTAACTTCTCAAAATTTTCTTCCAATATGTATATTTATTATTATTACTTATATTTATTTATATAAATATATTATCGAATCATAAACCAATAAATTTAATTAATTTTTTAGGTCTCCATACATCTGTCTCAACCAGATAAGCCTCTTAAAATACATTGAGATCTACAAACCATTCTATATTTTATTCCTCATTTCTATTGATTTTCTATTTTTTTATTTTTCAAAAATACCACAAAAAATTTATTTGTTTTATTTTATATCCTCATTCTATTATAAATATAAATCATCATAGATATTATCCTTCAATGAAATTATTTTCTTCATCTTAAGAATTTTTTAATTATTACCGCTCCTAAAATTCTTATACTTTAATTATTAATATATATAAACTTCATCATATCCATCATCAACTTGAATAATGTTGGGATAATTTACTATGAACTCCCAAACATTCCACATCTAATGAAAATAAGGTTTTATTTCCATTTGAAATCTATTTTTCCCCAATCTAAACTATTATAAATGTATTTAAATAACATCATCAACATCATAATCTTCCTAATAACTCTCCCTATTATAATCCTTAAAATCATTCACAGTCACTAGTTGAGATATTACTTATATCATAGCCTCATAATCATTCTCACTCCACTAATTTGAATCAATTGTATATATATTATTTTGGAATTTGATTTTTTTCTTCATCACCCACTAGAAATAATAAATTTTTATTGAATATAACTCAATATAGTTAAAAACTCTATTCAAAGACATCATGACATCAATTATCCCCCCATATCCAAAAACAACTACAACAATTTCATTCAATTGATCAAAGAATGATGCACCAATACCATTAATGTTCATAATAACATATGATCTTTTTTTCCATAGAACCTGCTGATTAATATCAAACAACATGGTGTCACCTCATATATGTTAATGAAATCTTTTCCATGTAGAGTGAATGGATTTAAATTACATTTTATCCATAAATAATATCTTGGGAAATACTCTGCCAAATTTAATTACTCTATAGAAATAAAATATAGATCTTTTGTACATTTATTTGAAAATGAAACTCTTTTCATAATAATTCAATATCACACCACTAAATATTTTTGAATGACATTATTAGAGTTTAATTACTTATTTTTTATATATTTCATTTCACACACTACTGAATATATCATCTCTTATGTGAAGTAACCAAGATATTATCTCTCTATATGAGACACCATGTGGATCTTTCACTACATACGACACTTTGATTATATTTTGTTATAGAAAACAATATAGTTTTCTTTTGTTACACAACATTCGTATTTCCTTTGGCAACTTCTATGAAACTCAAGACAATGTTTTACAAAACCATAATGTATAATTAATATTATTATAGTTCACACCTAATAATTGGAATGGGGTTTTGAGTATAACTGATTAAAATATTAATACATTTGTTAGACATGTATGTAAGAATAGATATATGGTTTCCATTTATAAATAAATGAAAATAAATCCCTTTTAAAAATATTGGAAATATTTTATTGAAAAACTAAATTTATGAAATCATACTTGTTTTACCAAAAAAATTAATTAAAACACTATTTATGTATGGTTTCAATGTGATATATATATAACAAATCAAATATTTTATTAAACATTAACTTTATCTTTTATCCAGAAAATAGATATTAATAAAACCAATTTTATAGATTAATATATAACTTTTACAAAAAGGAAATTCTACCGACATTAACTTTTTTTGAATATATTAAATATAAATTTTGAATCGTTTATAAATTCTATTTGATAAAAAAAATTATTTATTTAATGAAAAAATTTCACATTTGTATTATGGTGATTTTTTGAATTTTTTTAGTAGATCCTTTTTTAGATATATAGTGAAAAATATTGAATTAATTTAAAACATATTTATCATTTTATTTATTTATATTGATAAATTATTAATTAACATTATTTTTAAATTATTATTCTATAATTTATAAAACCATTAATCCAATATATCTTGTTTAAATAAGTTTCACATTGAAATTAGAAATAATAACATTTTATACATCCGATCAACTTACATAAAAACCACATTGTCTTGTTATGTTAATGGGATTAATCGTAAAATGATTTATCAAAATTAAATGTTTATAAATTTTAATAATAAAATCCATATTTAAAATAATAATAATTTATAATTTTTAGGAATTTAAATAGATTTTTTTACAACAACTATTAGTGAATGTCATTAAATATGATTACCGTGATTAACGTTAAAATGATTTCACTTAGTGGATAAAAATTATAATATTAATTAAAATAACCTATAAACAAAAAAATTACATTTTATTACCGTATTTATACCATATCCACCCCTATCTAGAAAATGGAATGTTTTTATTGGAACCTGTTGTAAGGGATACCTAACAGTTGTATTTACACTTTCACATTTACAAGAAATTGTACTCCTCCTCCAATATGAATGTCAACTCAACCACCCTCACTTCAACACACCAATGAATCCAACTGTCTCATAAATATTCCGCATAAATAAGCTCCAAAATTACAAAACCTCAACCTATAATACTCAAAATCTCGTAAATCGAACCATGGAAACCCTTTGGTGGAAATCAAATGGACTTACTCGAAGAAGATAAAATGTTGCTCAACAAAAAATATTTTTTTATTTCATTATCCAAAACTAAAATTATTATTCAATGAAGCATATAATATTTCTTTATTACCATTGATATATAGTGATTATGTTATTTTATGGTTATGACATATAAATTCTAAAATATAAAATAAATGGAATAAAAAATCATTGTTTATGTGTATGGTGGACTACGACCTCACAAAATGATGTTGTTCATTACTCCATTACCACCTCTAAATGTGTATACTAAGGATGGAATTTTTATGTTAATGTAATATATATGATATTTATTATGTATTTATTTTTATTTAATAGATATATAACTCGTTCCTTCATTTTTTCAATTTTGTGGGAACATGATAAATTCATTTGAGGATGCCTCGACTACAGCCTTCTCAATGTGATTTAAACAATTCAAACATTACATAGAATGTATTAAGGATGGTTTTAATAGATATATTTTTTATATATTACATATGAATTATATTTTTTTGAGAATATATATATATAATTTACTTTTATATCGTTAAAAATATTACAAAAAATGGAAACAATGGCCATGCATACATACGACTTACCATTTACATGAAAATTATATTTCATTTAATTTTCCATAATTGATTAGTTTACTATAAATACTAATATATAAAATATATATTACATTTATATCATGTCTTATATTCTAGGAATCTTTAAATCATGATTAATGTAAGTGGATCCTGAATATAAAGTCAAAACATCTATAAAAACCAATGAAATTAATACATGAAATGTAAATTTAAAATGAAATTGTTAATAAATAGATAATATGAAATAAAATAAATTCATATATGTTATGATATAAATTAATATTATATTTTAGGTAAATAATAAAATTATATTTATTATATAGGAGTTTTGAACATTTACAATGCATGTTAATGCATAAGGTAAACCTTTTCCTATGACACATTTATTTTTATGAGATATATGATATATTCCCTACATATTTCTGTTGTTTGGTAAAAAAAATTACATAAAACATTTTATATTCTAAATTTATATTATTGCATGAAAATGAATTTTTCAATTGATTTTTTATTTCATGGATCCCTTGATTCAAAAGATAACCAAGTAGTAAAGGGGTTTCTAGTCTCACATTTATTTTTCCTTAAGACACTAACCATGTTAACAAACTATTTCTCATATTTTGTGTTTATAAATCCAATGTATATATATTATTATTATTATAGTAAAAATAATTTTAATTTATATATCTATTATATGATATCTCTTTCATGTAATGTACAACTCAAATTCTATCAAATTTTTAAAGGACATCTGCCTTAATTTTACATATTTGACATATAGAATATGATATGAACCAATACTACTTTATAAAGTTTAAATATTTCATTTTTTACAAGTTATATAATGAATATAGTTCTTTTAATTATATTCTAATTGTGATCTATTGATATTGTTTTATGGTTACTAAGATTGAATATGCCCATATTTATAATTGTTTACTAGTACAATCCCATTATTTATCCATATTTTTATGATTATACTTTAGTCAATGAAATCATACAACACATATATCATGAATACTCATGAGTTTTATTATCCACTAGAATCTCATGATATGTTCAAGTAATTCTACCATTATTCAACTCATTTGGGCTTAATATAATAAAGAAATTTTTTTATGGAAATCTAACATTACATGTCTTTGGGAAAGAAATATGTGTTATTTAAAAACAATTTTTTCTAAAAATTTCATCATAATCATTATTTCTGAAATTTTAACCTCTTTTTAACATAAAAGGATTTAAAAATTGTTTTATGTTTTAAAAATTGTTTATAAGTTTCTTGAAATCATTATTTTTATGCCTTTTATGTTATTTTTAAATAAAAAGCATCTGAAATTATTTTCTAATTTAAAAAAGAATTTTTAAATTCGAAAGGTTATTTTACTAATTAAATGTGATAAATGATTATTTAGAAAAAATTTCCATCAAATATTTCATCGTTTTATATTACCAATGACAGACTATGTATATGATCCAATGGATCCATTAATATTCATTCTTTCAATGGTTTGTTTTTATGAAGATTAATTTATTAGGAAGTCGATTTCTCTTCCATGTTATACTAGATGTTAAAATTAATATGAAACCTATTTATTTTCCCAACATATTCCATAATTAATATTTTATTATATCATTACCACTTCCACTATTTATGATATGATTGATTATTTATTATAGCCATTTCTTTTCATTATGTTCGGAATGATTCTTATGAAACCAATATCAATTATGTGTCATTATTTGATCAGTGTTTTTCTATGTTGTGGAACAAGTATTTTTTATTTCATTATCCAAGGGGTTTGACCTATATCTACATTCAATTTTTTGAGTAAATAGAATGATATATTAATCGGATGGGAAGATAGTTGGGATTCCCAATCCCATAAAAAGGGTATATGAGAGGGAATCCCAAGCCCGTAATAAGAGAGTTTATGGTTGGGAATCCCATGTCCATAACAATTGGCTATATGGGTTGGAGTCACAATCCTTTAAAAGGATGGTTTACATGGGGGAATCCAGAGCTCAGAACAAGAGGTTTTTGGGAGGGAATGTTAGTCACCTAATTAGAGAGTTCAAAAAATCGAATATAAATCCAATTATAATAGGGTACACTTTAAGGAATCTGAATACTGAGAAAAGATTGTACCTGGGAGGTCATCCCATGACTGAAAATGTAAACTAGTGATTATTATAATCTTAACATGTTTTCATGGTCATGGAATATATCAATGAAATATTGTTTTGTTTAGTTGTTTGAATGACACATTTTATTGTCCTACACATATGTTATTATTTCATTGATTATAATATTGAATTCCTCATGATTTATGTATTTTGAAATACTGCACATTATTCCATGAATATTTATTATGATCATTGATACATCAAGTATGATCTTATAGTGTCAATATCATGTTCACATACCCTTATGCTAATGTTATTCATACATATATCATTTCTTTACCCTTGTTATGCATATGAGCTACCCATTCTAATTTTTCCATTCATAAGGTTATAAATAATGGTTTTAATTTTATGTGGAGTATCATTAAAGGGATATATATAAGATACCTCACCAATATATATTTTTATGTTTCTATATTTACAAATATGTTAAAAAAAATTATTTTATATGGAATTTAAATTTTTAATGTAATGAATATTCGTAAAAAATGATGAAATATTAATATATGTTAATCATGGGTATCTATTATTGATATTAATGTCACGAATTAGTCATCCGTTAATAACTAGGATGAGAAGAATATTTTGTGATCATAAGGTATATTTATAAGGATATTTCTAGGTTTGTATCTATGGATAAGCCTATGGTACCATATATTAAATAAGGTTTAAAAATTTAGAAATCCAATAAGTGATTTATCACAATTATGTGGTTTTTCACTAGGATACATGTTGATCGTTATATAATATTTTGTTTTAGTCAAAGGTGGGAACTAGAATTTTGTTGATCAATGTTGAATGTTATGAACAATATGTTGGTGAGTAGTCAAATGGGGTGATTACTAGAGAGTTGGTTGTTGGGATCGTCCGAAATTTGTATTCACAATACATGACTATGAACATGTTTTTTAATCAATTTATAGACTCAACATATAAGAGAAGAACATTTTTTCTGAGAAATTAGCTAATGGAATCCATAAAGGAAATAATATTAAATTTCCTACATGTCTAAAAAGTTAGAAAAAGAACCCAGGTGAATTTACATAAGAACTCGATGATTTTATGACCATGGAAAAGTCCATACAACAAGTAAATATAAAGGAAAAACAGAATGTTCATTAGACACAATATATTTAAATAATTGAATCCCAATGGAATTATCCTCCATTGCAATTTTTATGTTGGGATGTTTTGGATATAATGATTTTCAATGTATTAATGGGAAATATATTTAATTTAATCAACATGTGTGTAGGACTTATGTGTTTTCTATTGATAATGAAGAGGCTAGGAATGAAATATAAATTGTATGTACAATATTAATAGATTTGTTTATTATCATGATTCAATTGAGACTTATGAATGTTAATACAGGGTTCAAACTTCATATTTTACAGAAGTTGAATTAAAGAATATGATGATGAAGCCTAGATGGTAGCTTAAGGATAAATTTAAATAATCAAATAGTTTATTTATTTGGATTTAGGAATTATTTTTTATATATCATGATATATTTAATGATTGATTAGTTTATTTTTTTATAGATTTAAAATAGAATGTTGAATAGGTCTAATTGACTAGAAAAGTAATCTAATGGTAAGGTTATATTAATGGGAAACACGTGATTAAGGGATACATATGTCTTAACATTTTCTTATTATTGAGATAATCATGTTTAGATAATCAATTGTTAAATATGAATAAAGAAAATTGTATTATACTGATTTCCAAGGAAGTGATTAAGGATTTAATGAAAATGTGGGGGATTATATCATGTATGTATTTGACAACATTTTCATATTTAAGGAATATACAAAATAATAATTCAAAAAGAAAGAATTCATGTTTTCAATAATGATTTTATAAAATATATATGTTCTAAGAGATTCATGATTAATGTATTCACATGTTCTGTATGTGACCACTAAGACAAAATTTGATATAAATTGGATCTATACGATGTTGTTTTTGAATCATTTAGCACACATCACTGTAATGTTTTTATTTTTCGTCACTTAGATGCATTTTTTGTTAAAAATTTATGGAATGTTATAAATTGAATATTAGATGACGTGTTAATGAATAATGTATGACTTCTCCATATTATGATGTATCGATATTTGATAAACAATGGTAAATTTTAAATAGATATATATGTAATGTCTGGTTTGGAAGTATTGATTAATTAATTTTTTAGGATAATAACTCATTGATTTCATACATTAAGTGATAAAGTGGACGGTGATCAATGCACTGTGAAAGGATAATATATTCCTAATGGAATATAATAAAGTCATTTATATTTTAATTATAAATAAAATTATTCAACTATGTGTAATGGATATATAAAATGAAAATCATATCCCAATACCAAATTTTCGGATTAATCAAATGGTCCCATAAAGAATCATAGATAAATGTTATTTTTCATTTTCATTCTCAAGGTCACCAACTTATATTAAAAAACATTTTCTATCACTCTAAATTAAAACATGATAGCTATATTTTTATTCCATTTCGATATATTATGATTCTACCTATATTGTCTTAATTTGAATACTATTTTTGGGTATTTTTGGGTAACCATTATATTATCAACATTACCTTTGTAAATAATATTTTATTATTCATTTTTAGTATGTTAATATAAGGCCCCAGACTTAAACCTTACATAATATTGAATTAAATTAATAATTCATATTGAGGGTCTTTTCAGGTTTAGAGTTTTAGAGAATTAGATCATAAATCATGAATTACATTCCACATTTAAACAAAGTGGTTACATAAAATATAGAATTCGTTTTTTCCCATCAACGGAAACATATTTAAAATAAAACATGGATTCTGTCTTGACACTTCCTTGACATTATCATCATATCATTCACCTTTCCTATGACCTGTGAAAACATTTCAAAATCATGGGATGAGCATAAAAATATCAGTAAGGGATATAAAAGTATTAAAAGAAAATATTAGTCCATGTATGAAATCATACATTACTCATAAAACATAATCATTTTAACACACGTCATCAAATCATTAATAATTCATAGAAATCATAAGGCATAATATTAACTTGAGCCATTCATAACATTCTTACGTAGGGAGTAACCCTCTTGGTTACGTTTGGAATACCCATCACAGTATATTCCCTAAATCTCTTCGTAGAAACCTTAATGTTTAACTCCTTCACGTTACCCAATGCATTGGAGAGCTATATCGGGCTCACCCGCCCTTAGTTTATCACGGAACCACCCGTCTTCATAATAATGCCAATGAACCATAACATAATCGTATCACATAAAACATGTATAAAGGAAAGATAACATTTCCACCTTTCAATCACAAGATATCAATAAAACACATCGATATAAAAACATTATGAAAACCATTTTCAATACCAAAGTAAAACATGGTATTTATTTTTCATTTAAAAAAAGTAATGTCTTATAGTAGAAGTCGAAACTCAAATAATGGTGATGGCGGCGGAGAAGTTGTTGTCCCCGCATACGTACAAAAAAACATTCCCTTTTATCATTTAGTAAAATGCTTCGTATAAAAAAGATTCCATTTGGATAAACATAAGAGTAAAAGGGGTTTATACATCGTATAAAAGAATGTTGTGTATAAAACATAATATGCCTCAATGAAAAGATATTGAGACGAAGTCCCTTACAAAGACGATATCCTTGGATTAAGGATAAATCAATTACATAATTATTTGTGAAAAACGAATACACCCAATATAAGTGGATATTAAGTGTAAAAAATTCATAGAAAATTCACACATATTCATAGAACGACATATTCAAGGAGTAAAAGTTTATCCCAATGAATCATCATTGGGTTAAGAAGTTCCCTTACAAAAATACGACAGCCTAACGGCATCACTTCAAAATTCAGAAAAAGAGTTGATGAGAGATAAAATGGGTATCTCATCACTTGGACATAAAATTTACATCAATAAGGATATATAAGAACATATCCAAACATTACAATATGTAAATTAAAATACCCAACAAATGAAGTCTTTTAAAAAGAGGAGGGTGAAAAGTTCCATTACCGACTTGGGTATCCTTCGAAACATTCACCCCATGAAAGATGGACAATACAACATTGATGTAAATACTCATAAAAGAAATTATATTACAGAAAGAGTAGAATAATGGGCAGTACATATACCACCGAAAGGCAATGGTGGGAAATGTATCATAAATCTCACGGGAATAAAAGTGAGATGAAAAATCCTTTACGAAAACTCGGCACCCTAACAACGCCACTTAAAACATCCAAAAAATAGATTTATGAGATCAAATATGGTCTATAATCATATTAAAATAAAATGTAAAACAAGAGGAATATAAAATAACATCCCCCATCTTAACAAAGAGGAGCTTAAAAGAAGTGACAGAAAGGATAGTACTTAAAAAGAAAGAGAGAGGTTGGATCTCTTACGAAAATTCGGCAGCCTAATGGTGCCAATCAAAACTTCCAAAATGGATTGATGAGAGAAAATAGAGTCTATCATCATATGAACATAAAAATAATAGTAATATTAATATAGAATAACATCCCAATCATAAGAAAGATGAGCTTAAAGGAA
Organism: Viscum album; assembly: GCA_963277665.1. NCBI lineage: Eukaryota > Viridiplantae > Streptophyta > Magnoliopsida > Santalales > Viscaceae > Viscum > Viscum album. The sequence goes on from OY728161.1 coordinate 1,561,111,947, forward strand.
TGACATAAAAGAGTGTACTTAAAAAGAAAGAGAGGGGTAGGTTCCCTTACCTCGTGTCTGACATGACTCGATCGTTCTTTAATCTCCTGAATAATAAAATTTGGTCAATTTATAATTTTATAGTGACCTCATTTAAAGATTATTATTCAGTTCATATCACATATTATACTGTTATACTAATTTGTTAATAAAGTGAGTTCATATCACATGTTTTTGTCGATGTTCGGTACATGAGTTAAAATTGAACTTGTTGGAAAACAATTTTCCATGTAGTTATAGGTAAATCATATCCATAATAGTATTGATGTTTTAAAAATCATATATATCCAGTATATATTCATTTTATACTATTCCATAGCATTTGGAGATAAAAAAAATTAAAATCACCGTTCATTGAGACGGTAGGTCGTACGTATGCATGAACGCTACTTTCATTTTTTGTCATATTAATGGAATTAAAACAAAATGAGAGATATATATATTATAATTACAGAATTATATCTATCATTTAGATGTAATATATTAAATATATATCCATTATATATATGTTGTTATAATAGTACATAACATTTGGAGATAAGAAATGAAATGTACCATTCATGGAGACGGTAAGCCGTACGTACGCATGAACGCTACATTAATTTCTTTTTTTTTTGTATTAAATGGAATGAAATAATAATTATATAAAGGTATATTATAAATTCAGTAGGATATCATATGTAATACCATTAATTCCATTCTTTATACGTCCCACAAATGGCATTAACGAATCAAATCACTTTGAGGGGGAGGTAGTCCGCACTTCCTAAAATGAAGATATTGTGTTTACCGATAATGGAAACCATAAAGGTATTCCATAAATGAAAAATAAATAATCTTAAGGAAAACATAAAAATATTATATATCATATATAAATATATTTACATCTTAATGTCCACCTTTGAAGGTGTTAAAATAAAATTGAATAATCATCGTTTCGTGAGGTAGTAATTTGCCATCCACAGAAACAGTATGTTATTTAACCATTAGATGGAGGTGTGTGAAAGTGTATCTCTAATACTTCCTATAACAACATCATATTATATTTTAGATACTGGTGTTGTTACAAAAAAAGTAATAAAAAGAGTTCAGGGGTTTGGAAAAGAAAAATAAAACAAAAGAACACAAGGGAAGACATTACATTTAAATCGGGTAACTCTATTTGATTTGAGCTCAAAGGCTTACTTGAAAATGATTCATCTCAAATTTAGGCTTTAATGATGAATATATGGATTTGGATAGATGATATGGGAATGTTTTTTCCGAGCAAATGGCTTGAGAGGTGTGTGTATGGTGGTATATGTGGAGGGCTATTATAAGAGGTGAGGAGGGGCACTCTTGGAAGGTTTTAAAATATTACTTTATTATAAAATGATTTTCGGATTTAAAAGTTCCCAAAAGGATTTATTTCGAGTATAAGGTGATAAGGTTTCTAAATACACCCATACAATAGGTTTTTTACAAGTTTAATACTTAGATTGGACCTTATCTTCTCATTTTATTTAAATCGTTCATTTATGAGGTAATCACTACATCATCACGGTGTCATAAATAAATTAATTTATTTAATGTATAAAAATTATAAAAAAACAATCATGATGTATGAAATATTTTTAGATATCTAATTAATATTTATAGTCAATGATATGACTTATATAACCCCATGTAAAAATTGTTTTAGTAAATCAACACATGTTTGTGACATTTTAATTTTAACTTTAAATAAAAAGGTATTAATGTCATTTTCCAACCGAAGTGGATCCATGGGGTCCCCAAGTTGACGCATGGATTATATTGGTCGGCCATGACTCATCCAATGATGGTAGGACATGTTTCTAGGTCATTTCATATTATTAAAACATTATTTTTACCTTAAACTACATTAATTACCTCTAATCGCGATTAAAACTTAAAAGTTACTATCCACCAAAAAAAATTTAATCCCATTGAACCACATTTTACTTCTTAATGACAAACATGTATGTTGAATTTTTGAAATTCAAAACACAGAGGTGGTAAATTTTCATTAAAACGAAAAATCAGTTTTTTAAGTAACACTTAGTGGTTTCACTATTCATAAAAAATTGACGTTTTCAAGAAAAATACCAAAAATTCACCCTAATATATATTTGATATTCCAAATTCAAAAATGATATCTATTTTAAAAAATTAAAAACATATAAGTTACATTAATTAATTTAATAATTAATTCCCGCTTTAAGAGGAAATAGCGTGTTTTTATGAAACAATAAGTATCAAAAGATTGACACTAGTTTAAGTCCAATTTCAAGATGAAATTAATTCCAACGGCCACTATTGAATTAAATTGTAAAAATATATTCTAATTTTACTTTAAAACCAATTCAAAAGATAATATAATCATATAAATAAATTAGATTAAAAGAGGTTTTGAATTAAAATACAACATTTTTCACTATTCATTAGAAAATGAACTTTATCGGAAAAATAACAAAAATTTACAGAAAGTATATTTTGATGTCCTGATTCTAAAGAATAATTTTATTTTGTCAAATATAACATAAATTTTTTTTAAAAAGTGTATTTTCAAGAGTTTCGACATCAAAAGGCGGTTAATCGACCTTTTAAAGAATATTAGAATGTTTATGCTTAAAATTGGATAAATTTGCATTTTTAATCCTCTAACATTTATTGTAAAAAGTAAAAATATTTGACAAACATATATAATCTTTTTGTAGTTAGTTATGTTCATTACCTCTATTACAACAGCTAGGCGTTAACTACCATATAAAATAATATTATTTTATTATTAGAGTGTAACGTAAGATTCCCAAGAAACTCGTTGTTGCGTATTGGGTACGCCATCAATCATAGAGTCCCCTTTAAAGTAATATTAATATTTTATTCACAAATATGGATAAATTTTAAAATGTAATATTCTTTATTTACTTGGGGTGTTACATCCTTCCCCCCTTTTGGGAATTGCATCCTCGTAATTTTAAAATTGGGCATGGAAACATCATTGAAAATCCAACATCGGAAGAAGAGTTAGTAAAAAAATCACATTAAAATAAAGAAAGAGAAGTACAAAGGTAACCCGAGTTAACCCATACCAGGATTCCAAGTATGAAAATATGGACATGGAGGAAAAAACAAAGTTTCATGTCCTGATGGAGAGTGATAGTAAACATATATAGTAGAAAGTTAACCATAGGAAAATCCCAAACTTGTGATGGGTTAAATGGTATTTGATTCGCCAGTAGGAAAAGTTAACAGACAACATTTTTTTAAGTTACTCTTCATGGAGGAATTTATTTTTTTAGTTTAACTAAATCATAATGAAACATACTTACTTGTCACGTAGAGTTTCAACTTTTACTAGATTCCTTATTCAAACACATATTTTCTCCAAAAGGCTAATTTTTAGGAATACTTGTTCGCATTAAGAGTACTATAATCAACTTCTTGAGAATCACCTAATCCACAAAAGAGAACTATATATTTCCCATGTCTTTAGACAAAATCCAAAACCAAAATTTTTAGTATGAGATCAGATAATCCATAAAAGTATAATCATTTAGAAAAAAAAATCTATTCTTAATCTCCAAAATTTGTCCCAAAAAACCAATAGTTCAACAAAGACTATTCGATAAACAATTTGTCCATAAAATTATTCAAATTAAACCAAACTAAGATTAAAACCCAAATATTTTAAGGATTTAATCGCATAGTCTCCCAAGGTACAAAAAAAAATTAACATGTATCTCCAAATAACATCAGTTTCTCTTAAAGTCTCATATTGAAAAGTAATTAACCTAATCACATATCCTCAATGATATGATAATAATTTCCATAGATAACCCAAAATCAACTTACTCTTAATTCATAAAATCATATAATTAAAAAGAATTATTCAAACTAACCAGGGACATCACGTAGTCCAGTGGTAGGTGATAAATACCCATCGCACTTTGGTTGTGGGTTCGATTCCTGAAGCTTTGTCAGACGCGACAGGTTGTCACACGGTCTGAGTGTTTTCGTTTGCCAAAAATATATAATTCTTGAAAAATTCCCCAAAAGGAGATAAAATATTTAAAAATAATCATAACAAATTTTAACCTCAATTTTATCTCAATCCTTTTATTTTCCATCATAACATATAATAACCCATAATTACCTCAATATTAAGGATCATATAAACCCCAATGGTTACCTTTATAATTATTACCTGAACTTCCACATCGATTGGTCATCACGTACATGATGCATTACAGAACATATCAAGGTACAAGTGGTTGATAATGACTCCTTGATAGTTGGTTTAGAACAACCACGAGTTTCCTCATTGAATCCCCCATTTCATACAGTATCTTAATCAGAGAACCACCACAGTTTCCTTAAAACCCATTGTCACTTTGGTGCCTGCTAGATCCATCAATTTACTAAAACCAAAAATGTCAGTGTGAGTATATCAAAAAAATTATCATGTACTAATGAGGAAGATAAGCACTAAGATATACTTACTCATTCACTTTATCTAAAAATATGACTCTTTCTGAAATCCTAACCATTATTGTAATGTCACTTATGCCTAGAGAATACCCTGACCTCTAATGTTATCTAAATCAACCTATGATACCAACTATAAGGCCCCAGACTCAAACCTTACTTAATATTGAATTAAATGAATAATTCACATTGAGGATCTTTTCAGGTTTAGAGTTTTAGAGAATTAGTTCATAAATCATGAATTACATTACACATTTAAACAAATTGGTTACATAAAAGATAGAATTAGTTTTTTCCCATCAACGGAACCATATTTCACATAAAACATGGATTCTTTCTTGACACATCCTTGACACTATCATCATATCATGCTCCTTTCCCTTTACCTGTGAATTTTTTTTCAAAAACATGGGATGAGCATAAGAAGCTCAGTAAAGGATATAAAAGTATGAAAAGATAACATTTGTCTGTGTATAAAATCATACTTTACTCATAAAACATATGCATTTTAACATACCTCATCAAATCATGAATAAATCATAGAAATCATAAGTCATTAAGGTAACTTGAGGCATTCATAACATTCTTACCTAGGGAGTAACCCTCTTAGTTACGTTTGGAATACCCAACACAGTATATTCCCTAAATCAATTCGGAGAAACCTTAATGTTTAACTCCTTCACGTTACCCAATGCATTGGAGAGATATATCGGGCTCACCCTCCCTTAGTTTATCACAGAACTATCCGTCTTCATAACAATGCCCATGAACCATAACATAATCGTATCACATAAAACATGTATAAAGGAAACATAACATTTCCACTTTTCAATCACAAGATATCAATAAAACACATTGTTATGAAAACATTATGAAAAAAAATTTCAATACCAAAGTAAAACATGGTATTTATTTTTCATTCAAAAAATGTTATGGATTGTAGAGGAAGATGAAACTCAAATAATGGTCACGGCGGTGGAGAAGTCAGTGTCACCGCATACGTACAAAAAAAACATTCCCTTTTATAGTTTAGTTAAAGCTTCATATAAAAAATATTCCTTTTCGATAAAATTAAAAGTCAAAGGGTTTTATACACCATATAAAAGAACGTTGTGTATAAAACATAATATTCCTCAAATAAATGAGATTTAAACGATGACCCTCACAATGATGGTATCCTTGGATTAAGAAGAAATCAATTACATAATTATGTGTGACAAACGAATACCACAAATATAAGTGGATATTAAGTGTAAAACAATTAGAGGACATTCACACATATTCATAGAATGACATATTCAAGGAGTACAAGTTTATCCCAAAGAATCAAAATTGGGTTAAGAAGTTCCCTTGCAAAAATTCGACAGCCTAACGACGTCACTTCAAAATTCAGAAAAAGAGTTGATGAGAGATAAAAAGGGTATCTCATCACATGGACATAAAATTTACTTCAATAAGTATATATAAGAACATATCCAAACATTAAAATATGTAAATTAAAAGACCCAACAAATTAAGTCTTTAAAAAAGAGGATGGTGAAATGTTTCATTACCGAATTGGGGATCTTTCAAAACATTCAGCCCATGAAAGAAGGACAATAGAACATTGATGTAAATACTCATAAACGAAAGTATATTACACAAAGAGTAGAAAAATGGGAAGTACATATAACAATGAAAGGAAATGGTGGGAAATGTAGCATAAATCTCACAGGAATAAATGTGAGATGAAAAATCCATTACGAAAACTCGGCAGCCTAACGACGCCACTTAAATCTTCTAAAAAAATAGATTGATGAGATAAAATAGGGTCTCTCGTCATATTAAAATAAAATTTTCATAAAGGGGAATATAAAAGAACATCCCCCATATTATCAAAGAGGATCTTAAAATAAGTGACATAAAGGATAACACTTAAAAAGAAAGAGAGAGGTTGGATCTCTTATTAAAATTCGACAGCCTAACGGCTCCAATAAAAACTTCCAAATCATAATAAATATTATTTTAAAAGGAATGACATAAAAGAGTGTACTTAAAACGAAAGAGAGGGGTACGTTCCCTTACCTCGTGTCCGACATGACTCGATCATACTTTAATCTCCTGAATAATAAAATTTGGTCAATTTATAATTTTTAAGGACCTAATTTAAAGATTATTATTCAGTTCATATAACATATTTTAATGTTATACTAATTGGTTAATAAAGTGAGTTCATATCAGACGTTTTTTCGATGTTCGGTACATGATTTAAAATTGAACATGTTGGAAAATAATTTTTCATGTCGTTATAGGTACATCATATCCAGAATATTATTGATGTTTTAAAACTCATATATATTCAGTATATATTCATTTTATACTATTCCATAGCATTTTGAGATAAAAAAATTAAAAGCACCGTTCATGGAGACGGTAGGCCGCACGTACGCATGAACGCTACATTCATTTTTTGTCATATTAGTGGAATTAAAACAAAATGAGAGAGAGATATATATATATATATATTATAATTCCAGAATGATATCTATCATTTAGATGTAATATGTTACATATATATCCATTATATATATGTACTTATAATAGTACATAACATTTGGAGAGAAGAAATGAAATGTACCGTTCATGGAGACGGTAAGCCGTACGTACGCATGAACTCTACTTTCATTTCTTTTTGTTTTTAAATCAAATGGAATGAAATAATAATTATTTAAAGGTATATTATAATTCCAGTAGGATATCATATGTAATACCATTAATTCCATCCTTTATACGTCCCACATATGGCATTAACGATTCAAATCACTTTGAGGGGGCGGTAGTCCGCACTTCCTAAAATGAAGATATCGCGTTTACCCATAATGGAAACCACAACGTTATTACGTAAATGAAAAATAAATAAGCTTAAGGAAAACATAAACATATTATATATCATATATAAATGTTGTGACATCTTAATGGACACCTTTGAAGGTGTTAAAATAATATTAAACAATCATCGTTTTGTGAGCCATTAATTCGCTATCCACAAAAACAGTATGTTCCTTAACTATTAAACGGAGTTGTGTGAAAGTGTAGCTCAAATAATTCTTATAAAAACTTCCTATTATATTTAAAATGCATTTTCTTTACAAAAAATAGTAATAAAAATAGTTTAGGGGTTTGGAGAAGAAAAATAAAACAAAAGAACACAAGGGAAGACATTACCTTTAAATCGGGTAACTCTCTTTGATTTGAGCTCAAAGGCTTCCTAGGAAAGGATTCTGCCCAAATTGAGGCTTTAATGATGAAGAGAGGGATTGTTTAGGTTAATTGGGTAGGGGTTGGCCGATCCAAAGGTTTGAGGTAATCACTGCATCATCACGGTGTCATAAAAAAATTAATTTATTTAATGTCTAAAAATTATATAAAAAGTATAATGATGTAGGAAATATTTTTAGATTTATAATGAATATTTATAGTTGAATATATGACTTATATAACCCCATGTAAAAATTTTATTAGTAAAAAAACACATGTTTGTGACATTTAAATTTTAATTTTAAGTAAAAAGGTATTTATGTCATTTTCCAACCGAAGTGGCTCCATGGGGTCCCCAAATTGACCCATGGAATTTCCTGGTCGGACATGACTCATCCAATGAGTGTAGGACATGTGTCTAGGTCATTTCATATTATTAAAACATTATTTTTACCTTAAACTACACTAATTACCTCTAATCGCGATTAAAACTTAAAAGTTACTATTCACCAAAAAATATTTTAATCCCATTGAACCACATTTAAATTCTTAATGATAACCATGTATGTTGGATTTTTGAAATTCAAAACACAGAGGTGGTGAAATTTCATTTAAACGAAAAATCAGTTTTTTAAGTACCACTTAGTGGTTTCACTATTCATCAAAAAATTAAAGTTTTCCAGAAAAATACAAAAAATTCACCCTAAGCTATATTTGATATTCTGAATTCAAAAATGATATCTATTTTAAAAAATTCAAAACATATAAGTTACATTAATTAATTTAATAATTAATTACCGCTGTAAGAGCAAATAGCGTGTTTTTATGAAACAATAAGTATCAAAAGATTGACACTAGTTTAAGTCCAATTTCAAGATTAAATTAATTCCAACGACCACTATTGGATTAAATGGTAAAAATATATTATAATTTCTCTTTAAAACCAATTCAAAAGATAATCTAATCATATAAATAAATTAGATTAAAATTGGTTTTGAATTAAAATACAACATTTTTCATTATTCATTAAAAAATGAGCTTTATCGGAAAAATAAAAAAAATTACAGAAAGTAAATTTTGATGTCCCTATTCTAAAGAAGAATTTTATTTTGTCAAATATAACACAAAAAATTGTCAAATAGTGGATTTTAAAGATGTTCGACATCAAAAGTGGGTTAATCGACCTTTTAAAGAATATTAGAATGTTTAAGCTTAAATTGGATTCATTTTCATTTTTAATCCTCTAACATTTAAAGTAAAATGTAAAAATATTTGACAAACATATATAATCATTTTGTAGTTAGTCCTGTTCATTCCCTCCATTACAACAGCTAGGAGTTATATACCATTTAAAATAATATTATTTTATTATTAGAGCGCAACGTAAGATTCCCAAGAAACTCGTTGTTGCGTATTGGGTATGCCATCGAGCATAGCGTCCCCTTTAAAGTAATATTAATATTTTATTCACAAATATGGATACATGTGAAAAGGTCATATTCTTTATTTACCTGGGGTGTTACATCCTTCCCCCCTTTTGGGAATTGTGTCCTCGTAATTTTAATATTGGGCTTGGAAACATCATTGAAAATACCTCATCGGAAGAAGAGTTAGTAAAATAATCACTTTAAAATAAAGAAAGTGAAGTACAAAGGTCACCCGAGTTAACCCATACCAGGACTAAAAGTATGAAAATATGGACATGGAGGAAAAAACAAAGGGTCATGTTCTAATGGAGAGTGATAGTAAACATGTCTAGGAGAATGTTAACCATAAGAAAATCACAAACTTGTGATGGGTTAAATGGTATTCGATCCCCCAGTAGGAAAAGTTAACAGACAACATTTTTATTATGTTACTATTAATTGAGGAATTTATTATTTGAGCTTAACTAAATCATAATGAAACATACTTACTTGTCACATAGAGTTTCAACTTTTACTAGATTCCTTATTCAAACTCGTATTTTCTCCAAAAGACGAGTTTTTAGGAAGACTTGTTCACATTAAGAGTACTATAATCAACTTCTTGAGAATCACCTAATCCACAAAAGAGAACTATATATTTCCCATGTCTTTAGACAAAATCCAAAACCAAAATTTTTAGTATGAGATCAGATAATCCACAAAAGCATAAGCATTTAGAAAAAGAAAATCTATTTTTAATCTCCAAAATTTGTCCCAAAAAACCAAAAGTTCAACAAAGACTATTCGATAAACAATTTGTCCATAAAATTCTTCAAATTAAACCAAACGAAGATTAAAACCCAAATATTTTAAGGATTTAATCACATAGTCTCCCAAGGTACAAAAAAATTAACATGTATCTCCAAATAACATCAGTTTCTCTTAAAGTCTCATATTGAAAAGTAATTAACCTAATCACATATCCTCAATGATATGTTAATAATTTCCATAGATAACCCAAAAGAAACTTACTCTTAATTCATAAAATCATCTAATTAAAAAGAATTAGTCAAACTAACCAGGGACTTCACGTAGTCCAGTGGTAGGTGATAAATACCCATCGCACTTTGGTTGTGGGTTCGATTCCTGAAGCTTTGTCAGACGCGACGGGTTGTCACACGGTCTGCGTGTTGTCGTTTTCCAAAAATATATAATTCTTGAAAAATTCCCCAAAACGAGATAAAATATTTAAAAATAATCATAACAAATTTTAACCTCAAGTTTATCTCATTCCTTTTATTTTCTATCATAACATATAATATCCCATAATTACCTCAAAAGTAAGGATCATATAAACCCTAATGGTTACCTTTATAATTATTACCTGAACTTCCACATCGATTGGTCATCTTTTACATGATTAATTACAAAACATACCATGGTACACGTGGTTGATCATGACTCGTTGTTAGTTGGTATTGAACAACCACAATTTTCCTCATTGAATCCCCCATTTCATACAGTCTCTTAATCAGAGAACCACCATAGTTTCCTTAAAACCCATTGTCACTTTGGTGCCTTCTAGATCCATCCATTTACTAAAACCAAAAATGTTAGTGTGAGTATATAAAAAAAATTATCATGTACTAATGAGGAAGATAAACACTAATATATTCTTACTCATTCCCTTTATCTAAAACTACGACTCTTTCTGAAATCCTAATCATTATGGTAATTTCACTTATGCCTAGAGAATACCTTAACCTCTAAAGTTATCTAAACCGACCTATGATACCAACTATAAGGCCCCAGACTTAAACCTTACTTAATATTGAATGAAATGAATAATTCACACTGAGGATCCTTTCAGGTTTAGAGTTTTGGAGAATTAGATCATAAATCATGAATTACATTCCACATTTAAACAAAGTGGTTACATAAATGATAGAATTCGTTTTTTCTCATCAACAAAAACATATTTAAAATAAAACATGGATTCTTTCTTGACACTTCCTTGACACTATCATCATATCATTCACATTTCCCTTGACCTGTGAAAAACATTTCAAAAAATTGGGTTGAGCATAAAAAGCTCAGTAAAGGATATAAAAGTATGAAAAGAAAACATTAGTCCATGTATAAAATTATACTTTACTCATAAAACATAATCATTTTAACATTCCTCATCAAATCATGAATAAATCATAGAAATCATAAGGCATAATGGTAACTTTAGGCATTCATAACATTCTTACGTAGGGAGTAACCCTCTTTGATACGTTTGGAATACCCGTCACAGTATATTCCATAAATCTATTCAGAGAAACCTTAACGTTTAAATCCTTCACGTTACCCAATGCATTGGAGAGCTATATCAGGCTCACCCACCCTTAGTTTATCACAGAACCACCCGTCTTCAAAACAATGCCCATGAACCATAACATAATCGTATCACATAAAACATGTATAAAGGAAATATAACATTTCCACTTTTCAATCAGAACATATCAATAAAACACCTTGATATGAAAACATTATGAAAACCATTTTCAATACCAAAGTAAAACATGGTATTTATTTTTCATTCAAAAAATGTTATGGACTGTAGAGGAAGCTGAAAATCAAATAATGGTCACGGCGGCGGAGAAGTCATTGTCGCCGCATACGTACAAAAAAAACATTCCCTTTTATAGTTTATTAAAAAGATTCGTATAAAAAATATTCATTTTCGATAAAATTAAAAGTCAAAGGGGTTTATACACCATATAAAAGAAAGTTGTGCATAAAACATAATATGCCTCAATGAAATGTGATTGAGACGAAGTCCCTCACAAAGATGGTATCCTTGGATTAAGGATAAATCAATTACATTATTAGGTGTGACAAACGAATACAGCAAATATAAGTGGATATTAAGTGTCAAACAATCATAGGACATTCACACATATTCATAGAACGTCATATTCAAGGAGAACAATTTTATCCCAAAGAATCAAAATTGGGTTAAGAAGTTCCCTTGCAAAAATTCGACAGCCTAACGACGTCACTTCAAAATTCAGAAAAAGAGTTGATGAGAGATAAAAAGGGTATTTCATCAAATGGGCACAAAATTTACATCAATAAGGATATATAAGAACATATCCAAACATTAAAATATATAAATTAAAAGACGCAACAAATTAAGTCTTTTAAAAAGAGGATGGTGAAAAGTTCCATTACCGACTTGGGTATCTTTCGAAACATTCACCCCATGAATGAAGGACAATACAACATTGATGTAAATACTCATAAACGAAAGTATATTACACAAATAGTAGAAAAATGGGCAGTAAATATACCACTGAAAGTAAATGGTGGGAAATGTATCATAAATCTCACGAGAATAAATGTGAGATGAAAAATCTCTTACGAAAACCCGGCAGCCTAACGACGCCACTTAAAACATCCAAAAAATAGATTGATGAGATCAAATAGGGTCTCTCGTCATATTAAAATAAAATGGTAAGAATGGAGAATATAAAATAACATCCCCCATATTAAAAAATAGGAGTTTAAAAGAAGTGACATAAAGGAGAGTACTTAAAAAGAAAGAGAGAGGTTGGATCTCTTATGAAAATTCGGCATCCTAACGGTGCCAATCAAAACTTCCAAAATGGATTGATGAGAGAAAATAGGGTCTCTCATAATATGAACATAAAAATTACAGTAAGAGTAATATAAAAGAACATCCCAATCATAATAAAGATGAGTTTAAAAGTAATGACATAAAAGAGTGTACTTAAAATGAAAAAGAGGGGTATGTTCCCTTACCTCGTGTCTGACATGACTCGATCGTACTTTAATCTCCTGAATAATACAATTTGATCAATTTATAATTTATTAAGGACCTAATTTAAAGATTATTATTCAGTTCATATCACATATTTTAATGTTATACTAATTGGTTAATAAAGTGAGTTCATATCAGACGTTTTTGTCGATGTTCGGTACATTAGTTAAAATTGAACATGTTGGAAAAGAATTTTTCATGTAGTTATAGGTACATCATATCCAGAATGTTATTGATGTTTTAAAAATCATATATATCCTGTATATATTCATTTAATACTATTCCATAGAATTTGGAGATAAAAAAAATTAAAAGCACAGTTCATGGAGACGGTAGGCCGTACGTACGCATGAACGCTACTTTCATTTTTTGTCATATTAGTGGAATTAAAACAAAATGAGAGAGATATATATATTATAATTCCAGAATGATATCTATCATTTAGATGTAATATGTTACATATATATCCATTATATATATGTACTTATAATAGTACATAGCATTTGAAGATAAGAAATGAAATGTGCCGTTCATGGAGACGGTAAGCCGTACGTACGGATGAACGCTACTTTCATTTCTTTTTTTTTGAATTAAATGGAATGAAATAATAATGATTTAAAGGTATATTATAAATCCAGTTGGATATGATATGTAATACCATTAATTCCATCCTTTATACATCCCACATATGGCATTAACGATTCAAATCACTTTGAGGGGGCGGTAGTCCGCACTTCCTAAAATGAAGATATCGCGTTTACCCGTAATGGAAACCATAAAGGTATTACATAAATTAAAAATAAATAAGCTTAAGGAAAACATAAACATATTATATATCATATATAAATATAGTGACATATTAATGGCCACCTTTGAAGGTGTTAAAATAATATTGAACAATCATCGTTTCGTGAGGCATTAATTCGCCATCCACAGAAACAGTATGTTCCTTAACTATTAAACGGAGTTGTGTGAAAGTGTAGCTCGAATCCTTCTTATAAAAACATCCTAGTATATTTAAGATAATTTTTTTGTTACAAAATACTGTAATAAAAATAGTTTAGGGTTTTGCAGAAGAAATATAAAACAAAAGAACACAAGGGAAGACATTACCTTTAAATCGGGTAACTCTCTTTGATTTGAGCTCAAAGGATTCCTAGGAAAGAATTATGCCCAAATTGAGGCTTTAATTATGAATATAGGGATTTTGATAGATTAATTGGGCAGGGGTTGGCTGATACAAAGTCTTGAGAGGTGTGTGTAAAGTGGTAGAGGTGGGGGTCTTTTATAAGAGGAGAGAAGGGGCACTCTTGGAAAGTTATAAAATATTACTTTATTATAAACATATGTTTGGATTTAAAAGGTCCCAAAATGATATATTTCTAGGATAAGGTGATAAGTTTTCTAAATACACCCATCCAATAGGTTTTTGACAAGTTTAAGACTTATATTTCACCCTATCTTCTAATTTTATTTAAATCGCTCATTTATGAGGTAATCACTGCATCATCACGGTGTCATAAATAAATTAAAATATTTAATGTCTAAAAATTATAAAAAAACATTCATGATGTAGGAAAGCTTTTTAGCTTTATAATTAATATTTATAGTTAAATATATGACCTATATAACCCCATGTAAAAATTGTATTAGTAAAACAACACATGTTTGTGACATTTAAATTTTAATTTTAAATAAAAAGGTATTTATGTCATTTTCCCACCGAAGTGGATCCATGGGGTCCCCAAGTTGACCCATGGATTTTCTTGGTCGGCCATGACTCATCAAATGAGTGTAGAACATGTGTATATGTCATTTCATATTATTACAACATTATGTTTACCTTAAACTACACTAATTACCTCTAATCGCGATTAAAACATAAAAGTTACTAATCAAAAAAAAAATATTTCATCCCATTGAACCAAATTTAACTTCTTAATGATAAAAATGTATGTCGGATTTTTGATATTCAAAACACAGAGGTGGTAAATTTTCATTTAAACAAAAAATCAATTTTTTAAGTACCACTTAGTGGTTTCACTATTCATCAAAAATTGAAGTTTTCCAGAAAAATACCAAAAATTCACCCTAAGATATATTTGATATTCCAAATTCAAAAATGATGTATATTTTACAAAAATAAAAACATATAAGTTACTTTAATAAATTTAATAATTAATTTCCGCTGTCAGAGTAAATAGCGTGTTTTTATGAAATAATAAGTATCAAAAGATTGACACTAATTTAAGTCCAATTTCAAGATGAAATTAATTCCAGAGACCACTATTGGATTAAATGGTAAAATTTTATTCTAATTTATCTTTAAAACCAATTAAAAAGATAATCTAATCATATAAATAAATTAGATTAAAAGTGGTTTTTAATTAAAATACAACATTTTTCACTATTCATTAAAAAAATGATCTTTATCGGAAAAATACCAAAAAATTACACAAAGTAAATTTTGATGCCCCGATTCTAAAGAAGAATCTTATTTTTTCAAATATAACATATAAAATTTTCAAAAAGTGTATTTAAAAGAGGTTCACCATCAAAAGGCGGTTAATCGACCTTTTAAAGAATATTAGAATGTTTACACTTAAAATTGGATTTATTTGCATTTTTAATCCTCTAAAATTTATTGTAAAAAGTAAAAATATTTGACAAACGTATATAATCATTTTGTAGTTAGTTCTGTTCATCCCCTCCATTACAACAGCTAGGTGTTAAATACCATTTAAAATAATATTATTTTATTATTAGAGTGCAACGTAAGATTCCCAAGAAACTCATTGTTGCGTATTGGGTACGCCATCGAGCATAGCGTCCCCTTTAAAGTAATATTAATATTTTATTAAAAAATTTGGATAAATGTGAAAATGTCATATTCTTTATTTACCTGGGGTGTTACAGTTAATTTATTTGATTGGTACATTCAAATATTAAGCATTTGGAAACCATGAATAATTTCAATGAAATTTTTTTAATGGTGGTACAAGGAATAAACACATGTTTTATGAATTATTATATTTTGATTTAATTAAATCTTTTTGATATTTTTCATTTCAAGAAACAATGAATATATTTACTGTTATATGAAGTTACTATGTTTTTCCAGCATTTTATGTAATACATAGTTGTGTGTTGACCACACACACAACTTATATTAGATTTTTTTACATGAAACAATATGTTTGGTTCATTTTACACATAAGGTTGAGTTCTGTATCAAACATAAATGACACAGAAGACATTGTTCTTCAAAACTAAATTGTAATAATATTATTATTTTTAAAATATTATTATAGTTTTATCCTAGTCATTGGGATGGTGGTTATGAATAATATTAATTAAACTAAGAAAATATTTTTTACACTTACATATAATAATAATTTGGCTACTAGTGAAATAGAAATGAAATTAAAACCCATTTTAATGTACAAGATATCTAGGGATGTAAAACTATACTTATGAAATGAAACACTTTTTTTCTTTAATAATATACTTAATCTAATTTGGTGGAATGATTTTAATTGAATGTATATATTATCTTCCAAGAAAATATTAAAAAAAATTTCATGTGTTTTCTATACAAGAGAAAAAAATTTGATCAATTTTACGCATAAATATATATATTTTTCTAAAGGATAATTTGACCTTATTTTAGACAATAATGTTTTTAATTCCTATTATAGAATCTTTAATGGATTATATTTGATAAAATAATCATAAAATTTAAATTATAAACATTTAAATTTATCATTGGCTGTATTTTCTATATTTTTAAAAGAAGTTTCATTGTTGGATGAATAGTGGGATATTTTGAATTTGAATTCAAAAATAATTTTTTATTAAATTATTTATATTGTTACATTATATTATAATTTTGTATTAAAATTTATTAAGATAAATTATATATCTATTATTTTATTTTATTTCTTAAAAAAAAATTTCTTATAGAAATTTTATATAAGATCAATTAAAAGTTTTGGAAATTATAAATTTTAGAAAATATTATCTCATCCCATCTGTGTGATTAATTTTAAATTTATTAATAAAAATATTAATTAATGATTTGAATAAATGTATTCCATTTTTGGAATTAGAATAAATTATAATTTCCATTATGGGTAACTAAATTTTTTACCAAAATTATTAGAGAATGTATTTAGAATTTATTACATTGATTTTGGTAAAAATTAGTTTACCTATTGTTTAAACATTAACTTTAGTTTCCAAATAACAAAGGCACAAGTCTAAAAACCATTTTGTGGAAATTTTTCAATAATAAAATCCATTATATTAATATTTAATATTACTTTTCAAAAAGTATGTAATTGATAAATCTCAATTGATTTTACATTTTTATATTTATAAGAATAAAAATCATATTCAACTATAAAAGTGAACCCCCTCCCCCTCACTTCATCACACCTATCAAGCCCTCCAGATCATCCAAAATCTATGAAATTAATCTTCATAATTTACTCATCATAACTTAGATTACGTAATTTGGTTATAAATCTAGCGATGGATTTTTGGTGAAATCTAAATGGATTTACCAAAAAATGAGATAACATTCATCAATGAATACTTTTGTTTAATTTATTTCTTCACCCATTAAATTATTATAATTTCATTATAATATCATAACCTAGGTATCATCAATATAATAATATATTTTTATTATAATGGTATGACCAATACCATCACACACTACAGTTAATTGGGATACGTAATTTTCATTCATGTGTTTGACGGACTACTGCCTCTCGAACAAATTATTTTCATTCTCCTATTACATCATCTCATGTTTTGGAATAATTATTTAATTTAATTTTATATATTATATATGTATATATTTTTTATATTTTTTATTTACCTTTTCTAATAAATTATTATATAAAGAATACAATTATAAATTTCATTTTTTGGGATTGTGGTAACTAGGATTTTGGATGTGTGGACAACGACCTCATCAACGCGATGTGATTCGTCCTCATATTACATGGAATTCATTAAAATGGGATTAATAGACTTTTTTAATATATTATACATAATAATATCACTGTAAATAAAATATTGAAATATATATATATATATATCAATTATTTTATTTATTTTAATATATAAAAAGGAAAGGAAACAACAGTCTTTCTTTTTAATGACCTACCATCTTCATGAAAGATGTATTTCATTTCATATTTATACATTAAATTGAATATTATAAATACATGATAAATGAATATATATTATATTTATATAATTTCCTACATTATATAAATAATTATTTCATGATCAATGTAATAATATCAAAAATAATAAGTCAATACATATACGAAAAACAAATCATTTATTAACTAGAATGTAACATTGACACGAAATAAGAAATAAGTCAGTTCTATAAATTCATAATAAAATCATATATCTTAATATATATTTATATATATTATTTATAATAAACTTATATTTATAAAATAATAGTATTTATTTTGTATAAATAAATTCATGATTTATGGTATGGGTTTTCTGGTTTCACTTTTTTATCTCTTGGATTTATTCAATATTCACCCATAATTCTTATTCAGTGTTGTATACAGTGAAATATTAAATGTTAAAAAATAAATTTTCATTATTTAATATCATTAAATGTTTTAATTTATATTATTCATGTATGTATCTCATGTTTTAAATGTTATTTAATAGTTAATGGGATTTCTCAACTCAATTTTATTTATTGCGAGACCCAAGCAATGTTGAACAAATATTTCTATTATTTGGGGTTAATATTTACCTTGAATGAATATTTAAGATTCTTAAACTGAATTTTTTTTTGTTTTATTGAACCAATTTATTGATATATCTTTTATGGTTATAACAATTTAATTTTCATCAAATCTGTAATTGGGTTCTGTCTCAATTATCCTTCTACGAAATGTATATTATGATATGAAACTATATTATTTTACAATGTGTATATACTAAATATTTGACATGTTATATCATAAATATAATTCTTCTTATGATATTATAATCATTAGGTAATTATAAAATTTCACGTGAATTAGGAATCACTGGTATCAAGGTAGTAATATATTATTGCTACAATATTAATTAATATATGGATTTCATATGATAATGCTTCCATTGATGAATTATTATGATCTATATCTCATGGAAACACATTTATTTTATTATAATAATTATATTAATTATATAATTAGGTAATTTTACCATTTATTTACATAATATATATAAGATATTTTTTAAGTGAAAATGAATTTATTTATATTTTGTTAGAAATATTGGTTCGTCCAAAAATATGTTTGTTAATAAATATTTGAAATATTTTTAAGTGATATTTTTTGTAAATTTTATAAGAAAATGGTTTATAAAATATTTTATTTTATATTATTTTTTTCAAAGTGTTTTCAAAACATATTTTATATTTTATTAATGTTATTTTTAAATTAAAATATTTCAAACTGTTTTTTATCGTAAAAGTATTTTTCAAAGTGCAATGCACATTTTCTTCCTGAAATGTTTTAAATAATCATTAGGAATGATATTCAATCTAATATATCATTATCTAATATTACATTTTCCATAAATTTGATATTATATTATGGTATAATTCATATTATTTCTCTGTGTGGTTTATGTTTAAGAAGAAATGTTGTTAATGAAACTAATTTGTCTTCAATTGGTTATAGAATGTTAAAATGAATATGAGACAATTTTCATTTAACATAATATTCTATGATGGAATGACTACCAAAATTATATCTTTTATATATTTCATGATATCATGAAATTATTACGATTCCCATTTAATTTTCGGGTGTATGATACGATGTTTACAAAACACATCTCTTTTATCGGTCATGATATGTTCTGTGTTTTATTATCTTGTGGAATATTTACATAAGATTTCTTTATGTTATGGGTAAGAACTATATATCCCTCCAATTAATTGGGTAGTGTGAAATGTTTTTTAAGTTGAATGGGTACTATAGGTGTCATCCAAATCACATTATAAGAGGGTTACAAGAGGGAATTAGAATCCCATACCAAGAGGGTTTATAGGAGGGAATCCCAAGCCTGTAAAAATATTGTATACGATAGGGAATTCCCATACTAAGACAAGTGAGTATAAAAGAGTGAATAAAATGACTGTAACATGTGGGTATAGTGGAGGTAATAAAAAACATGTTACATTATAGTATATATGAGGAAATCCTAACCATATAACAAGAGGGTACATCCGATGAAACCCTACACTTATAATAATATGGTATATAGGGGGCATCCTGAGATCTAAAAAATATTGTACATGTGATTTTATCACATGCCCGACTAAGGTATAGTAGATATTTGACCATGCATAGCATATTTTTAATGTTTTGTTAGATCACCTTGACATAATATTCTTTATGATTTTGAGTATTCCACAATTCCATGTCTTACTATTATATTGCAACTCTTGGATTATTTTATTGATTACCTTATTATTCATGTCTTATGTAACTCTAAAATTTATTCTAGGACTACTGGTTATGACCTTTGATATGAAGGGTATGATCTTATAATTCTATGATCTTGTTCTCATCCAATATTATCATTTTTTCTCATATATCTACATTGTATACCCTTACTGATCATTTGATGTCACCAAATTCTTATGTTACCTTTCTTGAAGTTATAAAATATATTTTTATGTAGGATTATTAATGGGTAATAAACTTAAGGTATATGTTGAAGTTTATTCAAAATTATAGGAGATTATTTTTTCATATTTCCATGAACAATATAATATTATTATCCACAAGAAAATACTTTTGTAATGTTATAAATATTCATTGAAAATGATAAATTTTCCATGTATGTTAATCCCGAGTCATTATATAGAAATCTGGTAAATAATAAATATGTATTCATCCATGCCTTATGATCAAAAACATTTTAATATGATTTATTTAATAATAAAATTTATTTCCATTGAATATCATTATCCTGTTGAGAATTAATACATTTATAAAATCCACAAGGAAAATAGTTTCATCAAATTGATCCTTAGTATATGATAACACTTTTTAGACCTACACTATAAAAAATGGTTTAACTGTGATAGGTTATTCTGATGGATCAAATACCAAAAAATATAGTCAAGTTATTGTGGGTATTATTGATGAAATGGAATATCTAAAAAAATTAGTCTCTCCATTTTATGGATCATCAGTTAACATTTTATTTTTTTCACAGTTGAATTTTCTTATATGGTAGGTCATATTGTGATGGGTATTAGTGACCAAAATCTTGATTGATGAAAATGGATTCCATGAAATTCCTGTTGTGATGGGATTAATTCTATCATAATTAGCTCATTGATTTTTTTTTAAAAATCACACACAACCCATTCTTATTTTTTCTTCTCATAACCTCCTCTAAGAACAACATCAAAATGATGACAACCAAATGCATTTCCCCCCAAACACCCATTTAACATAATTTTTTGTTTATACATTCACATATCTCCCTTGTATAGACACTGATTATGTCATCCTTCACTGTTTTTTTCATTTAATATGGTATATATTGGATTAAAAAAAACCAGTATCAATAAATTTATCTGATTTATATGATTTACGTGATATTTAGGGTTAATATAAATTTATTATTTACAATTTTGGTGTCTAATGGCTCAATATGTTTTGAATTTATTTGAGTTCATATATTGGATTCAATGTTTGGTATTTAGATTTAAAATATTTTTTCCATGGTGATGAGTGTTACTATAAATTTATTATTTACTATTTTTCTTTTTGATCTAATGATGATAGAAATTATTCATAGGGTTTTATTATAATTAAATAGTTTATATAAAAAAGTTTAATTGGAATATTTTTTAACATGGTTATGTTGATATATTTTTTTTGAATTATGATAACTGTTAGATTGTAACATTGATCTTGGATAATTATTTTTATATCATGATTTTCTTGGTTTTCATAAACCTATATATGGTTTTCTAAATGATTTGAGATTCATATTTATATATTTGATACATATTGAAACTTTATAAAAATAACATGTATTGTTTTGATATATATATATATATATTAGTGTATCTATGTTTGAATGAATGCATATATATAGATTTTATATGTTAATTTGTTTTAAAAAACATGTAAAAATAATTTCAATGTAACTGAATAATACTAACAATGTATGTAATGTATATATAACATATGAATGAAATAAAATATAGTTTCTTAAAATTGAGGTGAAAATTAATTTAATTATTTAAATTAAGAAAATCTAAATAATAATTTTTTTTCAAAACATTCAAAATATTATTTTAATTAAAAAAAAATTACAATTTAAACTATTTAATATTAATTCTAAACATATTTAATAATAATTAGTTTTTGTATCACAATAAAATGATAAAAATATATAAAATATTATGAAATAATTAAATTTCATAAATAATATTAGTTGTTAAATATCTATTATAAATAAAATTAAATAAAAAAATTATATAATTTATATTAATTAATAATTCATTGTTCATTAGTGTTAATAAATTTAAAACAATAATGTTAATTATAGAATATATTTAATAATTTTTCAATAATTATAAAAAATATATAATATATTATAAGTTCACAAAAAATTGTTTAGTTGTCTTGTTAATTAAATAATTACAATTTATAAATTCTCTAAATTTTTAAATAAATATATATATAACTTAATTATAAAATATTAAAAATATTATTATCATGCATGAGGTTAGAAAAAATTTAATACAAATATATGTTAGGTTGTGTGTAGTGTAAATATCTAATTTTTAGACCAAATGGTGGTCTTTATTTTTTTCATACGATAAATAATTCAAGAGACACAAAAATATTGTAAAAAAACTATCCACAAAATTATAAATGTATTACTCTCACATGAAAAGTAACTAAACATATAACCCACATAAAACTTATATCATGTCTACGATAACCCCCCCCCCCCAATTCTAGACATAATGGTGGTCTCCAAATTTAAATACATTATACAGTTCTGAAGATAATTAATTTTTTTATAGAAAATTATAAAAAAATACATCAATAACCCTCACATGCGATTTAACCAAACACCTGACATGAAATAATGTTATATTACACCATAAAAATCCCTAATCCAAGACCTAACAATGCTCTTTAATTTTTCATAAGATATATAGTTTGTGAGAAATATATTTTTTTAATCAATAATAATAATAATAACATTAAATGAATCAGCTACACATGAAATGTAACTAAACCTATGACACTCATAATTGCAATGTCTTGTATATGGTAACTCCGGCTTCTGAAATATAACGTTGGTATCTGATTTCCCATATGATACAACATTTGAGGGACAAATATTTTTCAAAAAAAATTAATTAAACTAGCTAATGAATTACTATCATGCTTTATGTTACAAAAATATTAACTTACAAAATTGTTATGTCATTTCTAGGGTAGAACACACATAACATATTTAATGTTTTTCTCATACTTCTCAAACCATAAGTAGTTTGTGAGATACTTGTTTTTTTAAAAAATATATTAAAAATATTAAATTGTTTATCTTTATTGATCCTCAAAATTCCATGTAATCGAGCCTTAACCTAGAACACCACTTTAATAATATTCCATTGAATATTTTAAAGAGTAATAATATAATAATAATATTTATTTATTCTCTATTATTTGTAATAATTATTCTTAATTTTTTTTTCAAACCTGTGCAATCCGGAAGTAGACACCATTTTCTATTACCTGATCATGATTGGAAAAATCATTATAGAAATCCCAACAGATCATGTATAAATCCTTTCTACATTAAAGGTGTAAAAAAATTTATATCATTTTTATTGTCCAATTGATAATTTTTTATCGTGTAATAATTTATTATCTATGTATAAAATATGATCTTAGGATAGAAAAAATGTTTCAAAATGTGGTACCTCATCTATTATGTTTTGGTTTTTGGAATTATTACATTTTATGTATCAACATTGTGAAAAATTTTAGTAGCAAATAAAAAAGATGTTCAAGATCCATATTTTCAAAATTAAGTAAAAAAATATACTTGTCTATCTATTATAGAAAAAATTACTCTGAATTAAATTCCAAATCCTTAATGAAACCTTCATTTTAATGGCTTGGACTACTACGGTCCATTAAATGGTCAAAATATAGTGTTCGGGATATTCTATGAGGCAACAATACCTCGTTTCAAAAAATTTCTATATATTTCTTTTTTTTTTGTTCTATCGTTGACTCTTGGTGATATGGTCGGTGAGTTAGTGTGCCAATGACAATGAGTCAAAGCGTTATTGATGGTGACTCATGGCGTCGTTGTCAGTAAGTCAAGGTGGTTGTGTCGATAAATTCCGGCATTGGTATTTGTGACTCTGGGTGTCAGTGTGAGTGAGTCTGGGTGGTGGTGTCAACGAGTCAGGGTTTCAAAATTATTGAGTCAAGGCATTAGTATGATAGGAATTAGTAGGTCACATTGGTGTCTCAATATCGGTGGCTTTCTGTTGGTGACACACTATCGGTGTTGGTGACTCACCCATTGGAGACTCATTTCCAATTTTTCCTAGTTTTTTCAGTCCCGCCCTCATATTTTTTTAATATAAATTAAATTTATCGCTTTTTTGTCTTAATAATGGATTTTCATATGATATTATTTATATTATTAATTTACTAATGATTTGGGGGCTTCGAGATACTAAAAATGCATACTCCTAACCATAATACCATGTTAATGACTTTATTAATCATTTATCACCTAGTTTATATAGAATCTGGAACCTTATAACTGATATATTATTTTCCCCATGTTTTTTAATTTTTTTAGGGAACAACTAGTCCCTTTCATCCCATGGAGCCGATTTTAGTTTTGTAGCCATCGATAAAGTTTTCATAAGAGTTTTTCCATTGAGTTTTTCTACAACCCACATGACCCTCTATTTTTTATTCAAGGATTAGTTGTTGATTGTATGCTTTTCAAGTAGGTATTTTCTTTATATCTCTTCTATTTTGGTATCATACGGTGTGTTTGTAATTATGTTATCTATTCAAGTCTACCAAATTATAATATTTTAACATGATAAATGATAATGCGATCTTGTTTAGGGGATTTGATTGGATTTATAGGGATCACCTATTTTACATTTGTTTACATTATTGATGATGTGAACAGTTGTGACTGTGTGGATTTTAAAAACAATGGTTGTCTGTGTTCATTTTTTGGACATGGGAGATTCTTCCTAACTGTTGTTGTTTCCTTGTGAATAACTAGTTTAAATACCAATCTTATTAATCATTTATACCCAGTTAAATGAAATTGATGGACCAAGTTGAAAATACATTATTGATCACTCCCATTTATTAAGGTTGATTTATAGAACATGGTTTACCAAATATGAATATATCAAGCATGATAGGTGTAGATGTGTGTTGTTCTCTATTTGGTTTTGTGACATGTGCGGGTTGTGTGGTGTTGTTGTTGGGAGAAAAGTTGTGGGTACAAGGGTGGATATAAGAGTTGGTATGGTATATTATTTTAGGGGGGATATTATGTAGTGGTGGTTGTTGTGGGATTTTTGTATGGGGTGGTACGATTGGAGTGTTTTAATTTTAATTTGAGTGATTGATTTGGTGTGGAATGGATGGAATTATATTGAATAGGGATTTCATCTGGGATGTGTTGGGCAGTATGGCTATTGGACATTGTTGTTATGATTTAATTTTCATGGGTGGGATGAGTGTGCTGATATTGGTCAGCTGGGCAGCCAGGTTAGGTTTTGAGGGCATGAATTGAGCGGGATAACAATGAAGAATAACAGTTGGAAGTGTTTGACCAGATGATCCGGAGGGGGTTTAGTGGGTATGTAATCTATTTTTCCATGTGTTTATAATGAATTGATTTTAAAATGTTTTCCTTGAATTGTTCCCACTTTCCTTATTTTACTTGGTAGTGCATAGTGGATTTTAGCCTTCTGAAACTTGTTGCTGTATTTAATCATGCTAGGTGCCTAAGTACGGAATAAATAAATAAATCAATGGATTTATAATGATTAATGACAAATTGTTAGATGAAATGAGTGGGTTGATTTTTTGGTTGTGAATTTTGTATGGATGTTCATGTAGGGGTGGAAACAATAGTAGTTTTGTGTGGAATGGTTGTATGTTTGGAATCCCAAAAGATGGGAAGAATATTTGTTAACTATATGTATAAAAATGTACATCCATATTTTTTCTGTATAATCCCCACCTATGTTGAGAATTATGTCTGATACACCCACATTTTTATGGGTTATGGTGTCTTTCCCTACATCACGATGGGAGGATTGATGTATGGTTATTGGCTCTTCCCTTCTCCCTCTCCTACGTATTTACAACCAACGACTCTTTGGGTATGTTGTAATGGGTTGAGGTTTATTACCAGTATTATGGTATTGGATATATGAGTGGTGTTCTGTTTCCCCGATGTATTCGGGATGGGGCCGAGGTGGGTTTTTGAAGGATGTGGTATGTTTGATATCGAGGTGATTTCAGGTTGGATATTTGTGTTTGGGGACTAGGTGTGTGCATGAAGATTATGATAGTGGGGATAATGGAAGAGCTTGGTAGCTTCAAAATCATTTCCCTTATGGATGAGAAGTTAACATGGGGGATGCGGTGTTGGGTATCCAAATATCGATATTCTTATTATATTAAATTATTTGACATTTATTATTTGTTGAGAATTCCTTGGTGAGGTTGGGGTGGATTTTATACCTTTTTAGGTTCTTTCGATTATTCAATTTTTATTCTAATGTGGGAATTAGTATTCTTCTCCCATGTATGCATGGATGTCATAGGTTTTTATTAATAAATATAGATGTATGCTCACGCTACATATATTAAACTATTTTAGGTTTCTAGTGAAAATACACGAACAATGTTGCACAGTACATCCTCCGATGTTGGGGATAGTTATTGTGCCCCCTGCTTAGTTTTTATTTTGGTAATTACAATGTAGTTTTCATTGTATTTCATGTTGTTTCACTTTAAAAATGCATGTGAGGTGGAATTTGTTTTATAAATATATATATCTATATAAATGGTTGTTTGTGTGCATTGGAGTTGTTTGAGATGGATGCATCTTTTCTCCCTATATTGTTTTCTTTAAAATGGTAATGCCTCCCATTTTTTGGAATAGTTTTCTACCCTTGGTGCTAGTCCACACCTCAGGGCCTATTGAAGGTGGGACTCAGGGGGTTCATTATCTGTCCTTCATCATGAGGAAGGAAGGTTTCTTCATCTTATTATACATTCCCTTATCTTGAATAATGTGGGTAATGAAAGAATATTATCAGAGGTTATGGATAAAGCATATCATGGAGTTTGGAGTTTGGAAAGGTGATGGTTGCATGGGTTGGTAGGGAAACCATGTTAGATGATCTTGGAATGTGACATAGTATAGAGAGTATCAGCTAGAACATGGGATTTTCGGGGCTGTAGTGATCAGATGCAAGGACTCTGAATTTTCTGAACAACCATGTGAGGCTACACTATATGTGGAGTAGATGCCCATAGAAAGGATCATACATCATAATGATGTGGGTTATTGTTTTATTTGGGAGTGTTCAATAAATTCATATAAAGATTGAGTAAAAATGAATCATAATGAAATTACATTCAACCATGCATAGGAGTTCCTTGTTTTCCATTAAGCTATGGCTAACGGATGTTTCCTGTATGATGTACAAGTAATGGAAGGTCTGTAGGCTGACCTAGTTAACCAGTGGGGGGTTAGTCAAATAGAGGATGATGATAAGTGGAAAAAGAACTTAATTCATTCTAGTGACAGTCTTTGGGAAAGTATAAGGTAAATTTCTTTAAAATAGAGATGGAGAGTTGGATTTAGGAGATTGTGATCACATTCATCATGATCTAGGCTTCGACAGAATACTAGGTTACACTAGTAGTGATCATGATGAGGGAATTAGCACGTTACTTGTGGATGATTTACCCTTGGGAGAGGAAGTAGATCGATGTTATTTGGGTCAAATTTGAGAAGGATTTTTAGGTGGAATTTATTTCTTCCATGCGGAAAGACTATAAGAGGTTGGAGCTATTATCCCTTCTATAAGAGGCCATGCCATTTTCTGAATTAGGGATCATATTCAGGGATATCCAATGATTTTCTCTAGATCTCTTTCTATATGAGGAGTCTCATGTGATGTACTTAGAGGAGTTATTTTGTCCTTCTATTTAAAATGGTGTCACTCTTCTCACTCTATAGAAATACATAGAGGTTAATGAGTAGGATGATGTGGCAAAATGGTTTCACTCATCTGGATGTTTTCCATGTGATGGATGTCTGCAGATCTCTCCCTAGGGGTAGGTTGTCAACAATATGTCGCTGGTGTCAGTTCCTTCCAGGTTTCGACCACCCAAGAGCCAACCCCTAGAGTTTCAATTCAGAATCTCGAGTCCTCTACCATTCCACATAGGTATGGGGCCCAGTTTTTTTTCTTGTTGACGCCCTAGAAACCTCCTGGGATAGTCCCCTAATTGAGCTCAGTGTTGTAGAGGTGGGTAGGTTTTGAACCCGCCTTAGGAGAAATTTCCAGCTAGGTCAATCCAGCAATAGGGATACAGGGCCCCTGCACCACCATTGTTTGATGGTGTGGGAGGAGTCCGACCTCAGTTTACTCCTTAGGGACTTTGACTAGGGTATGTTCAAGGAGGTGTCAAAATATCTAGGGGTAGATGATCTAGGTGTGGGAAGTTACACTCCATGGAGACAACTGTTCCATTAGGTCCAATGATTGTTCAATGCATGATCAATTGTTTTAGTATTATTTCTTGAACCATGTTTGATTCGAGAGATTTTCTCTCCTTTATTGCACCTAGTTTGTCCCAAACCATGGAACTATACATATACGTACCTTCTATTCCCATGGTGTTGAGTACACCAATCAAATATCTAATCATCTTTTTTATTGTATTTCAGTGACATAGAATGATGTTATAGAAGAATCAGTCCCATGGGGATCTCATTCTACGATAGATGATTCCATACGATGATATCCATGGAGTAAAATCAGTGTACTCTATGCATGTGGTTATCTACTACTTTTGGAGAAGATTCATGTATTAAAATATGGTAGAACAACATCATTATTTCTTGGGTAAGCGGAGTTGTCTTCTGGGAATCCATCATATGGAGCCTCTTGTATCATTATTAGTCGAGCTATTAATGGGATTAATGGATTCTAAGATGGTGGACAGTACAAGTGTTTTCAGAGAGATTTTGGATGTTTTTATATAGAATTTTGTGATTCTACCCTCTCAACACAAATTTGGGTTTGGGATAGACTACCAAACCGATTCTAGTCATATTTCGATGGTGTCTTATCAGATGGTATCTTTTTTTTATGAGAGTAGCAGGTTAAAAAATTTCATGCACTATCCCCCAGGGCCCATTCCATGACTACCCCAAGCTCAACATCCATAGGCTAGGGGCTGGAGACTAGCACCCAGCAGAAATATCCAAAAAATTAAAGGCATTTATTTTAAAACTGTACGCATGCATAAATATAAAATTCTGGTATGTAAATGCAAAGTAAATGAAAACCATCCATGAGAAAAGTAATGAGAGTATTGTACAAACATAAAGTACAATGGTGGTAGAATACAAGAAAAATACCACAAATATATGTACAACTTCCATGGTCTGTCATATTAAGACCCTAGCATATGTGTATGTGAATGGTAGCTTTCTGTGGCCACGGAATTTTGATCGTTTGTCCCATCCCACTGAGCACCACTACTTCCCAGACTACAAAGGACTCTATCGAAATTTCGATCCACTACACAAGACACGACACAAGTAGTTGAAGCCCGTGAATGGGTGAATAAAACAATACTAAGTATGGAATAGAATATAGAAAGGTATGACCACAAAGAAACTCCACAATGTAAATTCAAAATAGCGATGTCATCTTACACCAGGTATATTTGAAGGTATAGAAATTTAGATTATTATTTGTGAAGATAATCGATCTTATACTACTAACGGACTCATTCTTGATAAGATACTGAGGTTTACTTGGATATGGGACCATAGAGGTCCACTTCGCTACTTGAACATTGAGTTCAACTGAGATACGAGAACATTGATTCCTTCTCAGCTTCCGGACCACTGAGGACCGCTCAATGAATCGACCACAATTCTTCGCTCAACCACTCGGTCACTGAGGTCCGCTCTGCTAATAGACCACTATGATCTGTTCGGTCACTAGACCACTGAGGTATTCTAAGTTCTGAGACCATTGAGTTCTGCTAAGTAACTAGAACACTAAGATCTTCTCTACTATGGGACCACCAAATTTCAGCTCGCCATCTCATTCGCCTCATAGCCAATTGCGGGATTCGTGCTCGTAGATTGATTCATTCAAAAAATATATACTCCTATAGCAATAAGTCACATCTCAACTACCACAATGTCTTGATTAGGGTATACCCAATGGGTATCCTCATCATAAGGGACCCAACACCAATGATGAAACATTAATTGAATGCACGATATTAATGATATTGGTGTTTTGGTGATCAAGGGATGGTTACATCTGTGCCCAATCGGACATGGTTGGGCTGACCTGACCACCATGGCCCATTATTCCAACATGACCTGACCCAGTTCGGATGACCCAACCCTACTCAGTTGGGTCTGGTCTGACTTGGTCAGACTTGGCCCAGATTGGCTAGGCTGAGGATTCAACCAATTGTTGGGCTGACTAGCACCTGATGGGTGTAGCCTGCCAGCACCAACCATGCCCAAATCAAATTGGGATGGTTCCACCAACCCAGACGAGGTAGTGTTGCATATGTTATTTACTATGAAGTGCCAGGGTGGCACCACCTCCACAGCTAGCTGGGAATCTCATGGGGATTGGGTCTCCCATGTAACCTGTGGAATGTAGTGGGTCTAGCTTACCGTTGTTGTCCACGTACCACGAATTTGAACTGGATGGGCACGTACCCCTAACGCCAACTTACATCCTCTGTTTGGACATCCCCTCTATCTGCCTACCAACATCCCGCTACCCAGGGTCACAACCAGTTGCCGTCGCCAGCATGCCAACAATCTCCTTCACGGGACAGAAGACATGCTTTGGTTCTCCGATCATCAATCTGGGAACTATCCTGATCTCCATGGTCCATTTCGATGTTTTTGGTGGGCATCATATCATTCATATAATTATAAAGAGAATATTAAATGTTTGGAATCCACCAAAAAAGGCCAAACGCAACCCCAGCGGTCCATCGGTGAAGAATGTGAGTTAAAAAGGAGGAATATAACAAGGAACACCCAAGGTGACCAATGGAATCCCTGTTCTTTTGGACTTTTTCATCACGTTAGAAAGGATGATATAATATATTATAATTTATCCCACTTATTTATATCCTCTCCAGATAATTTCCCATTTCACATGAATGACAGATCCATCGGTGAACTTGTTTTTGAGTGAACCCGCGTTCATCGTTTAAAGGAAATAACGGGGAAAATCAATTCACAACGAAAAGCATCAAACCCCTAACTGGGAAAGGAGGATTCTCGAGGAAGATCTTCCTTCTTAATCTGTCAATATCTTGTCCCATGTACTCCATACAAGGGTTTCCATTCCATTATATGATTCGTCTTCGTTCATTATTTCATAGGTTTTATTCATCAATCATCATAGGTATTCTAGGGGTGTTTGTTATCCTGGAATTCCCTATTTAATTAATAAAAGAATATCGGTAAGTTTTGTACTGTCACCAAGCAAATTCAATAAATTGGTTCATCAATGAGATTCAATGTTTCCCCATCACTGCACTACAACTATTACTAGTCGGTGCATAACAAATAAGAAAATATAATAAAAACCGTTTTAAGATGTATTTTTATTCAAAAATGTCTAAAAACACTATTTTTGGTTTACCAACACCGGTCGATGCTATACCCAACCTAGGAGAATCATGAAGCTCTGAGTTTATTGGTGCCCTCAGATATTGGTTCCATGAACTTTTTTTAATGATAATAAAACTCGTTCACATGATTATTTAGTGACCACTAAAAATAGATTCAAAATACATCCTGCCAACTCCAGGACTCATAATAACTCAAGGTCTCCGAGACTGGTCTAAAAACAAGACCATATAATTTTAAAAAAATTTACATGGAATAATGGAACATTACAAAATTTATGACCTATTGAATAAGGGTTTCATCTGACCCAACATTTCACTATTGGGTGCTTCACTCATGTTTGTAAAGAAGGAAGATGCAGGTATAAGGTTATACATAATCTAATAGAGACTAAATTAGTTAATGGACAATAATTATTACCACATAACAAGAATATAGGATCATTTTGACCAACTGAGGAGAGTGAGATAGTTTTCCATTATCAATCTATGGTATGAATATCACCATTTGATGTTCAAGAAGAGAGACATATGAAGTACTACTCTCTAGTGTAGGTATGGGAACATCGAATTCGTAGTTATTCCTTTCTATTTTAATAATGCAATATCTATGATTATAGGGCTCAAGAAATATATCATTGGAGATTTTTTTGGACCGATTAGTCATCATATTCATCGATGAAATCCTAATTTACGTGATGTAAGTGGAGGAGCATACTGAGCATCTCATGGTTTTCCTAGAGGTCATTCATCACCACCTACACTATCAAAAGTTTTCCATGTTCATATTTCGGATATGAGTGTTCCACTTAAATGGACATGCGGTGTCACAAAAGGGTGTAATAATGGACTTAATGAATTTCAAGGATGTCCTTTCATGTGTTTCACCATTGAATATGGAATATGTTCAAAATTTCCTCATTCTAGAACTTAACTACTAGATATTCGTACCAGATTTCTCTCGGATAGCCACTCCATTGATGGCTCTAAATAGAAAAGGACAAGCATTTTGTTGAATTGAGCAGTATTAGGAATCATTCAGCATTCTGAAGGGTTTTTTGGTCTATGCCCTAGTGAACAAGCTTCCAAAGGAATGGGTGATTTTTGAGGGGTATTGTGATTCATCCTAGTTAGGTTTGGGGTGTGTGCTAATGTATTCACAAGGAGTGATATCCAATGGGTCTAGGTAGTTATGTACCCATGAATTTAATAATCCCACTATTTATTGTGAACTGGTAGAAGTTGTGTTCCCACTATATTTTTGGCGAGATTGACTCATTTCGGAATATATTGTGGTCTTCACGGTTCATAAGAAGTAGAGGTACATCATTACACAAAGATAAATAAACATGTGGCAGTGGTGGTGGATGAAGATTCTATAGGATTATGTTTTTGAGATCTCACACACCTTGATGACTGTAAATGTAGTGGCCAATGCTTTGAGTATGGTGAGAAAAAATACCTCAATTTAACATTGATCCATTTTTTGGTGTTTGTGTTCATTTTAAAATCTAGTTTGTTTGATGTGAATGAATATTTTTATGGTGATTTGTGGAGTTCCAGTGATATTTTAAAAAAACAATGATGACCAATAATGATGAAAAAGTAATGGATGATCTGATTGTAGTAAAAAAAGAACAAATATATGTAGTTCCATTTTCCACTTTTTTCCAAATTTTTGGGCCTCAAAATAAAAAAATGGAGAGATCTATTTTTTTCAAATGAAGGTGCATGAAATATTGGAGTGGTGCGCAAAATAGAGGAATGTAGTTTATTTTCACATGATGTGTTTTGATATAAGAAACATGAAAATAGGAAAAGGCATATGGTGCGTGAAATATTGGAGCAGTGTGTGAAATACAATGTTGCATGAAATATGTGTTTTATGTGCTCGAAGAGGATTACACACTCCTGGAGGGTTTCTCATGTATGTTTTGAGTGTGCCAATAAATATGTGGTGACCCACTCATTCAAATTATTTCATGACATAGAAATGATCCAAGGTTTGATGGACGAAAAAAGTATGCAAAGGGAGTTGTACAACAAAATTGGTATTGCACATGAAAATTGGTGTTGCCTGTAAAATATTACATTTCATGTAAAATGATGGTGGGAGGAATTATTGTGGTTGTGAGAAAAGTGCATTTGGGATTTCACGCTAAAAAGAATATATATTTTTCATGCAGGGAATGGAAATTATGTGCACGGTGCAGTAAAGGATTTGCGTAAAATTTGACGTTGCCCATTTCAACTCTTTGGAAAAGTGAAATTCATTTACAGGTGAATGTAGTACTTCTATAGAGCATATATCAACAGCTAAGGATTCAGAATTCATCCATGATAATAAAGAGACCTATGGGTTTATAAACTACAAGTAGATCTTCTGAAGAAGTAGTGAGCACACACCAGTTGGGAGAGTAGTGAGCTTTTATATTGTGAGTGGTTGTAAACTAGGAGGGACAATGAGTCTACTCCGAACATTGTAAAAAATAGTGTGATTTTAGTGGATTTGGTACATCGGCACATTTCCACGTATCCCTGTGAGGGTGATCCAACTAAAAATTGATATCTCTTGAAGATGATTTAATATGTTTTTATACATTTCTACAGGAAAGAGAGAGAAGAGAATTTTTTTACAGTGATACATGATCAATAGGGGAAGTGGTATTAGTCAGTCATAACCTAATTCACTACCACTCTCACGGTATCTACCATAGTAGACCATACAATTGGTATTAGAGAGAATGGTTTAAAAGAGTGGTTCTCTCTCAAATAGTGGTCCCCAATCATAAAGGGATTCTGATCTTCGATGGGAAAATTTTTTAACTATGGAAGAATTAGATGCAACACTACTTCTGGTTATTGTTAATGGATGTGTTCACAGAAGCAGTATACGGAATAACAACAGATATTATCAGTGGTTCATTATCATAATCCAACCAAACATAATTGGATGTTGACACCAAGGGAATCAATGATTTAGGGGGATCCCTATCCAATCCTATCAATACAAAGGTGACGTCATAAAAAACCTCACATGACATGTGGGAAAATCTATTGAATGTATTTTAAAGAGATACAATGGTTAGAGAAGCGAACCTGCAAGTTTTCTGGAACAAGTATGAAGATATTAGAATGATCATAATTGAGTATGATGATGCATTTTTGACATGGTAAATTTAGTAATGGAATATAATTGAGGCTCTAGTGAAGACATTGAAGACATAAATATTATGAAGATCGTCTTGAGGAAACATAAACCATTCATCAATCCAATGGATTCCTTATTAGAATCCAAGGGTAAAAAAGAGATGACATTGGATAACTTTCATAGTATTCTTGAAGTCTCGGAAATGAGAATTGATGACAATGATGATATGGAAATGTGGAAATCCCAAGAGGTGGCATTCCAATCCATAAATAATCTCATTATTGATGAATATCAGGAAAAAAATAGACAAATTAGGTGATGTCATTCCTCTCCTTAAAACTTCAAATATGATAAAGAAAGTCTAATGGGAAACTTCCACTTACTTGTTCTTGATGTGGAATTTTTTTAAATATTGCGAAAAGGATCCCCAAAAAGTGATAATATGATGATGATGTCGATGAAGCTAAAATTCACAAGAATAAGTATCCAGACTATGTGAAACGGAAGAAACAGTTCAAGAGAGATTTCTCCATGAAGATGAATTTTATTTCAAATTATTCTAACAGTATAGACAAGTCTCAGGATGATGCGGTTAAAGAGATAGAGAACTGTGTAGATCATGTAGAGAATGATATGGTGGTAGTTCTCGGTTGTTCGTAGAAATACGCATAAACTGAATCTGATGCAGAAGAATAATATGAGGTAGGAAGATTCAACATTTTAGCTGAATTAGAAGCATCTCTTGAAGAGATAGATATTTGGTGAGAATGAACAAAGAAAACCAACAATGTGGTACATGATTCCAAACTCTACATGTTATAGTAGAAAGAAGATAAGTATAATATGGTAAAATAAATTGAATACCGTAGGCCTTCCAAGATAGAGATCTTAGAAAAGGTTGATGGAAAAAAGCACGTGATTGAATTATTGAATAGTGAGATTTATGGATTGAATAGAAAAGATAAAGATTAAGTAAAATGTATTGACGAATGTAAATAAGAATTCGTCAGTCTATGATGAAAAGTAAATGATAAAGAATAACTCTTGACACCCAATGTGACATTGATAAATATATCATTCAAAAAAATAAATAAATGTAAGAGGATCCTAGACGTTCAGTTGCGAAGTAGCATAAATCAAGCTCATATGGAAAGGATGATTTTGGAATTTATCAAAAAACAGAAAGAAGTTATAGTTGAATTCAGACTGCAAGAGCACATTCCAAAAATTAAAATTGATGTGGGGATAGTGCATAATATGAAAATTCTAAGAACCCAAGGAAAAACTGCCAGTATAGAAGTGACACGTAGGAAGGTGGATTTTATTAGGTTTTATTGTTAT
Source organism: Viscum album (assembly GCA_963277665.1). Taxonomy (NCBI): domain Eukaryota; kingdom Viridiplantae; phylum Streptophyta; class Magnoliopsida; order Santalales; family Viscaceae; genus Viscum; species Viscum album. The sequence continues at coordinate 1,561,148,454 of OY728161.1, forward strand.
GGAATGACGGGACACTCAAAAACTGTTTTTCCAATAGATAAAATATAGTTAAGTTCACAAGAACAAATGTGGACGCCAAATAGGGAATAGTTCTCTAGAACAGATTTGGAAGGACACTACTTTTACAGTGGAGTAATTTGGTGCATGTCTAGATACGGCACATCGACCATACAGAGGAATATGATAATGTAGAATCAAAATGTTCGCAAGTAGCGGATTAATGAACGAACATGTGAGTTGAAAATGAAAAATATATTTGGAGATTTACAAGATGATGTTCGTGAATCATACACTTAGAAAGATCAGGAGACTCAATCTATTCTTAGTGTGAAGACAAAAATATGGACCAAGAAGAAGGGAGTAGAGAAGGAAGTGGTTATTGCAATTTTCCTTAAAGCATTAGACCGTTATTGTGTTTAGATCCTTGATAGTGGCTATAAAACTCACATGATAGGTAATAAAGAACTTGTTACATGCATAATGTTTGACTATGAAATATTTTTCGTGTATGGAAATTATAAAGGACTAAAATTGTGGGCTCAGGGAAGGACTTGGAGGAGGAAAATATATGAGATGTGGAGATGTAGAAGTAGTAGAGGGGCTTATTTACAATTTTCATAGTTTCAACCGACATTGTGAATCAAGGCATTATATAAGGTTTACTAAGAAAAAGTGTATCTTCAAGGGATATTATGGTGCAGTTGTTTTATAGGGAAAAAGAAAAAATGGAAATCATTACCATATATACAGAGAAGAAGATATGTTTTTTTGTACTGGGAGGATGAAAAAAAGTTGTGGCATAAAGGACAGAGTCATCTATGCCAACCATCCCTATATGATCTAGTAAAATCTGATGCGGCTACAGAACTCTCTATGATATCATGTGATTATACACATATGTATGATTCTTGTTAAAAAGAGATGATTATCAGAAATAAGTGCAATGAAAATGAAATGAAGTCAACAAAAGTGCTTGAATTGGTTCATGAATATATCTATGGACTCATCTCACCATGAGAAATTGAAGGGAAGATGTATCAAATTATTTTCATTGATAATTATAGAAGAATGGCATGGGTATTTTTAATTTCCCATTATTACGATGTTTTAGTTTCCTAATACAGTACAATAGGGAATCTGAAAGGATTCTTGGGAAGAAAATTATAAAGATCCGTATTGACAGTCATACAGAATTCAAAAATATTCAGGTGGAAAAATATCTTGATAAACAAAGGATAAGACATCAAGTTTCTCCAGTTAGAACTCCCCAACAGAATGGAGTGGTTAAAAGCAGAAAAAAAAATCATCATCAATATGGACGAAATGGTGCTCATTGAAAAGGACCAACCATAGATATATTGTAATGAAGCAGTTTAGACATTGGTCAACATTAATAATAGGGATCTATTGTTTTCGTAGTATGTAAGGACCCCATATGACATGGGTTATAAAAATAATCCAGCTGCGATATACTTTTGAATCTTGGGAAGATAGTTCTTCCTTCTCAACAAAGAAAAATAGAAGAAATTTGAGTCATGTGGAGAGGAGGTAATTTTCCTAAGGTTCTCTATAAAAAGAAAATCATACAAATGCTTCAACAAGAGGCTAGTAAAAGTATTTTAAATAAATGATGTCCCTATCATGGGAAATGAAGAAAATACTAAATAGAACAATTAATAGTTTCTTGATAAAACTGCTAAAGAGGAATGAAACACAATGGGATTTGAAATTGAATATGTTGACTCAAAAAAAGAAATTGATGGTGAGAAGGAAAAAAGAAAAGTTGGTATCTTCACAGAAGCCAATAATCCGGGATAAAATCGATAGGAAAAATATCGGTAGTGATCAGACTGAACATGTTCAGATAAGAATAATGAAATTGCTACAACATACATCCTTCTTATCTTATGTAGAGCCTAAATGAATTTTTGATGTAGCTGAAGATGAAAACTAGCTTTAGGATATGAATGAAGAGCTAGATCATATTGAGATGAATCTGATCTGGGATATTTTTATGTGGCCAACCAATAAAAATGTCATCATGAGTAAATGGGTCTATCACAAAATTATAAATGATGATGGAATAGTGATTCGAAACAATGAATGACTTGTGAGATAGGGATACTCCTAGGTAGAGGGAATAAATGTTGATTAGAAATTTTCACTGATTGTAAGGTTGGAGACAATGAGATTATCCCTCACCATTTCAGTGCAATAGAAGAAGAAAGTGTTCTAGATGGATGTAAAATCTTCATTCATGAATTTGGTTTTGGAGGAAAAAGTGTATATCGAGAAGCTAGAGGTTTTCTCAGTCATGAGGATGAGGAAAAGATTTTTCAGCTGAAGAAGGCGTTATATGGGAAAAATAAGCACCAACAGCATGGTACTCAAGGATTGATCAAGATTTGAAGAATATAGTCTTCCATCATGGTGGAGTTCATTAAAATATCTATTTTAACAATGAAAAAAATCAAAGGATGGTGGTGATGGTTAATTTCGATGATATAATATTTGGCAGATCAGATGAAGCTTATTGCTGATGGTTTTTCAAATACATGAGAAGTGAGTTCGAAATGTCAATGATTGGAGAGATGACGTTTTTCCTTAGATTAAAGGTTAAACAAGGTAGGAATGGATCATTCATTTCTCAATATAAATATGACTATGTGGTTTTGAGAAGATTTGAAATGGATGATTCCAAAGAGATAAAGACTTCAGTTGTAACCCGGATGTAACAGTCAAAGGAAGATGATGGAAAGGTGGTAAATATCATAGAGTATAGGAAAGTTTTTGGATGTTTACATTACATGGTTGTGACAAGGCCTAACATTGTATTCACCACATGTCAAGAAGTGAGATATCAACACAATCCTAAGGAAATACAAATTCATTCATTCAAAAGAATACTTCGATATATCAAAGGAGTTGTAGATTTCAGTTCGATGTATACCGAAAAAATTCAGCAAGAGCTGTTGGGATATACAGATACAGATTGGGCTGGTTCAGTGGATGTCAGGATATCAAAATTAGAATGTGATTTCTATATTGGTGGATTGTGTATTTCTTGGAAAAGATAGAAGCAAGATTACATTTCATTGAGTACAGTAGAGGCTGAGTATATTGCCAAAACTCAAGCATGCACACAATTATTATAGATAAAATAGTAGCATGATAATATGGGAGTTGAAGTAAAGTCTCTGATCAGAATATAGTGCGACAAATCAATTGCTATAAATATTAGAAATAATCTCAACTATCACTCACATTCAAATAAAATTGAGATAAAGTATCATTTTATCAAGGAGAAGGTTTATCGGCGAATTGTGAAGTTTGAGCATGTGCCTACAGAACTATAGGTTTCAAACATTCTGACAAAGGCCTTACCCACAGAAGCTTTTGAGAGGTGCTAACTTGTTCTAGGATTTTAGTCAACTGGCCTCACTTAAACAAGTGTGGATGTGGGACCCCCCCTCCCTGAGGTATGGTTTGTTTTTATTATTATATTGATTTGTGATATCTACTCTATTTCATAAAAAAGGAGTGACATTTGGGTTCATTGACAAATGTGGAGAAAGAGTGTCTAATAAAGGAGGAGAAACAATGGCTATAGAAGGGATACAGTGTCTTTCTCAAAGAAATATGGAGAATCTGACTGGTGGTGCAGTGAGATAGGGGATGTTTATCAAGATAGGTAAAGAAACTAATTGTGGGAACACCATGATTATTGAATTTGTTGTTTTATGTGAGAAGAAAGAGATTATCATGGACAATAGATGACCCTATGATGTGAGGAAGGATAGTATTAAATATGACAATGATTGAAGTGAGCGGCCAAAAATTAGATATCATGGAAGATGAGGGTTGTGATGAAATTAGTTTATTGGTATCAGTATGGTATCAACAATTGAAGTCAAAATTCAAGTGATTCACTAAAGAACTTTTCATAATACTTTTTTTCTCATTTCGAGCATTGCTGATGTGGGCTTAGAGTACGTGGTTAGTAAATCATTGGTCACTATCTGAATCGAATGAGGTGACTGATTGTAGATGAAGGAATAATCTTATGTAAAGTATCAATGCGCATCATGCTTTTATGATAAGAGTTGTCAATAAACCCAAAGGGGGGATATTGTTGCGAAAAAACCTCTCAAGGTAACATTGAACCATTTTTTTGGTGTTACTGTTTGTTGAAAAAGTTGGTTTGTTTGTTAAAGAAGAATGCTTCCATGGTGAAATGAAGAGTTATAGATTTATTGTTGACAACCAGTGTTGAGGAAGAATGGTGAAAAAGGAATGGATGATCTGAAGGGGTTACAAAAACAATAGATCAAACAGGGTGCCATTTTCTTGTGTTTTTGAAATTCATGGTCCTCAAAATCCAAAAATGGAGAGATCATCTTTTTTCATTGGAAGTTGTACGGAATATTGGAGTTGTGTGAAAAATCTAATAATGATGTTTTTATGCGATATGTGTTTCCATATCAGAAGCTCAGAAATTGGAAAAGATATGAGGTTCCTGAAATATTGGAGTAGTGCACAAAATACAATGTTACACGAAATATATGTTTTCAGCACTCGAAGAGGATTAGACACTCGTGGAGGGTTTTTTCATGCAGTGGCTGAGTTTTACTATAAATATGTAGTGGCCCCCTCATTTTTAGTAGCTCATGACTTAAAAATGATCTATGATTTGATGCGTAAAAAGTACGCTAAGGGAGTTTCACAAAAAGTATGATGTTGTGTGTAAAAATTGGTATTGCACGTAAAAGTTTACATTGAATGTAAAATTAAGGTAACACAGTACTATTAAGGTTACATGACAAGTGGATTGGGGTTTTTATGCAAAAATAGTTATTTTGCACATAAGGAAATTGAATTACGTGTAAGGTGCAGTAAGGGATACTCGTAAAATTTGATGTCGCCCAGTTCAATTCTGTTGGAATATGAGATTCATCTGTGGGTGACTTTTGTAATTCAATAGAGAATATATCAATAGTTAATGATGCTAAATTCATTCATGATAATAAATAGACCTACAGGTCTATAAACTTTGAATAGTTATTTTGATGAAGCATTGATCATACATCAAATGAGAGAGTGGTGAGATTTCATATTTTTAGTGGTTGTAAACCAGGAGGGATAGTGAGTATGCTCCATGAATTATAAATAGCAGTGCACTTTTAATATATTGGGTACATCGGCACATCACTGGTGTGTGCTCCATGGATGTATCCTAGTGAGGGAGAACCAATTAAAAATTGATGTTTCTTTTTTCATTATTTCATATCTTTTATACTTTTGTACATAAAAGAGAGAGAAGATATTTTTTAATAATAGTAAACTAAATCCAATTTGGGAAGTTGTTTAAATCTCTCGTACATCGATTCATCCCACCTCTCAGGGTATCAAACCTAGTAGACATAACAGATTATGATATAATAGAAAACCATAGTTAGGGGATTTGTGGATTCTTATAGGGAAATAGAGGAGTTGGATTCCTTGTAATTAAATGAGGGAATGGATGGTGGAAGAGGCTACCTATTTTATATTATGGTATTGTAATCACTAAGGCAGAAGGTGGAGGAGTATCAGTGGGGAGAATCATAGGTGTAAGGTAGCAGTGCACCCAGAAGTTTCTAAGATGTAACGGGGCTTGAGGAAACAGTTTGGGTGGCCTGGGATGAAGTGGGAAATGGAAGAGTTTATTGAAATGTGCCTATTATTACTATAAGAAAATGCTATGCACTATATTCCTTGTGGGTTATTCAAGACCATAGATTTCCTAGGGTAGAAGTGGGATGAAATATTGATGGATTTCATCACTGGATTACCTCGGGATCAGGGAGGATGAGATGATAATTTGGTAGTAGTGTTGTAGTTGATGAAATCATTTCACTTATTATCTATAATGTAGTCAAGAAAAATGGATTACTTAACATAGAGGAAAGTAGATGAGGTTGTGCGGCTGCATGGTGTCTTTATATTCATCATCTAAGATTGGGATAAATGCTTTATTACATGAGTATGTAGGGGATTACAACATTCCATGGACACCTAGTTGGGCCTCAGCTCTACTTTGAATCCTCAGATGGATGGATAGATAGAGGGGATGATATAAAAATTGGAGGAAATGTTGCAGCCATGTGTTCTGGAATTTGGTTGTTCTTGGGTGTGATATTTTCCCCTGTTTTAATTTTCATAAAATAATATCTTTCACTCTTCCATTGGCATAACACCATTCGAGGCCTTGTACTGGAGGCCTTTTCATTCACCCTTATGTAGGATGGAAGTTGTGGAGGCATTTGTTCTTGGTCCAATTATGGTATAGTGAATGATAACGAATGTGGATCTTGTTCGTGAAATGATGAATACAAAAAAAACACTAGATTAAGTCATATGACATTCTTATGAGGATTCCATTGTAGTTAATGGTTGGGAAACAAAATTTCTTGAAGGTTCCCACAAGACATGAGAAATGAAGGTTCAATAGAGAGAGTGATAAATCTCCTAGGTTCATCAAACCCTACAAGCTATTGGGATGAGCTGAAAAGGTGGAATATCAGATGGTGATTTAACCATTGTGGAAGATCCACGATGTCATTCTTCTCAACTATCTCTGTTTCTATCGTCACAATAATATTCATGTCATTGATTGGGGAGAGTTGGATATTGAGCACAACAAAACATTCTTATTGTGGCTACTGGAGGTCCATGATTGTTGAGAGAAGGTGTGGTGTTGAAAAACCATTCCTTTGGATCACGTGTTGTAGCGGAACAATGGTCTTGAGGAGAGTACATCAGAGCGAGGAACGCAGATTCTTAGATAGTAGACAGAGTTGTTTTTAGTTTTTTTCTCATGTTCTTTCCCTTATGATGTAATTCATGGGCCATGTTTTCTATTATATGAGTTGTTCCCTTATTATGTGATGTATAAAATTCTCTAGATTAATGTGGAGGGGAGTACCTAATCCCAAATCAATTCACACTAATTCAACTATGATTAACCTCTAGTGGGTGAGTTAGTGCTACCTAATGTGGATAGTATCTTGTCATGTAGGGATGAATTCCCAAATTCATGTGTCTAGATAGTTTTTTCTTGGGTGGGGTATCTTTTGGAATTTTTGGTTAGTAAATGTGTTAGTAGATTTTATTAGATGAGTAGGTATCACATCAAATTTAGAAAAACACAAGATGGTTTACCATGGAGCGGTATCTTAGAGGGTGTTTTTTCAAACCCATTTTTCATTATATTTTGGATTGAAAGTTCTTGAGGGAGAGAATATTTTGAGTTAAATCTGAATTAACAAACCTTACCTCCTTGGCCCATTGATTTTTCAAAATTAAATGTTCTAGTTGTTCAAGTTGACAATGGTTGAACTTTTGAAGGGCTTTCCAATAATTAAAGTTATTATTATTTTAGATACATTAAGCGTTAGTGTTGGTGACTCATGGTGTCAATGTCAGGGAGTCAATGCGATAATTTCGGTGAGATATGGCATCAATGTTGGTGAGTTAGGGCATTGGTGTCGGTGACATAGGGCATCAGGGTCAGTCAGTCTAGGTGTCAATATTAGTGATTTAGGGCCTCAGTGTCAATGACTGAGGGATTCAATGTCCGTGAGTTAGGGAATCACTAAATGAGGATTTTGTAGGTCACATTAGAGAATCATATTCATTGTATTGCAATCAATGACTCACCCATCGATGACACATTTTTTGCGTCGGTGACTCACCTATCGATGACTCAATTCCATAATTTCCCTATTTTTCCAGTTTCACCACGCATATGTTTTATTTTTTGTAAATTGATTTTAATGAATTTTTTTGTAATATCTAATTGTTTTACTAAGGGTATTAATTATATCATTAATTTTATTACACTTGGGGATCTTTGATATATTCTAACTGCATAATCATGATAGTGATCCCATGTTAATGAATTTTTATTTGATTTTTTTCCAATTATTATAGGATCATTCCCTTCTAAACTAATATATACTTTTACCCATGTTTTATGTTTTCTCCAGCCACACCTAGAGTCTTACCTCACCATGTAGTTTCACGTTTTTCCATAGCAATCGATCATGTTTTCTTTACAGTTTTTTCATGGAGTTTTCATGATTCTTGGGCGACCCACAATTTTCTGTTCAAGGATGAGTTATTGATCATTGGATTTTCCATCTATGGATTTTGCTTCGTCTATATTTAATTTGTCTATCATATGGAGTGGGAGTAGTAATTTTATCTTGTGAAGGGTGTAAAATATAAATATTTAATATGATAAATTCTAATACAAACTTGTTAATGGGATGTGAGTGGATTTATGTTGATCACCAATTTTATTTTTGTTACATTTATTAATGGAATAAATTATTGTGTCCATATGGATTCAGAAAATCATGTTCATTGGTGGTGTTTGTCTATGTATAGGTGGAACTTTATAATTTTTGTTGTTTCCTTTTGAATAATTGGTGTAAATATCAATCTTATTAATCATGTATACCCTATTAAATTAAATGAATTCCCCAAGATAAAAACTCTTGTGTGATCACCCCTATTTAAAAAATTGAATTTAATTAATTTTTTTACCATATATGAATATATCCTGTTTGAAATGTGAGGTTGTGTGATTTTTTGTGTTTTGTTTTGTGACTTGTGTGGGTTTTGTGGTGCAGTTGTTTAGAGCACAGTTGTGGGTGTAGGGCCAGAGATATGATTTGGTTTTTTGAGTTGGTTTGGTATGTGTGTGGACTGGGGATGCAGTTTAGTGGTGTATATTGAGGGATTTGGGTATGGGTTGGGGCATGTGGTGTCATGGTATATTAGTTTGAAATATTGATTTATTATATAATGGATGGACTTGTTATATAGTGGACCTACATCTTGAAGGTTGATGAAAAGTGGTAATGGAGGTGTGGGTTGCCCTGATTTCATTTTTAATGGGATGTCGAGTGTGGTTTTTTTATACATACGGGTTTCCAAATTTTTTCCTAAGTGCGTCAATTGAGTGGGAAATATTTGAATAATGATAGTTTGTAGTGGTTGAAGGTGTATTTAGGAAAGGGGGCCTGAAATTGTAATGTAATTTGTTTTTATCAATTTTTTTTTTGAATGGGTGTTAAAATGTAATCATTACCTAGGTCCATCATTCAAAGGTTTAGGTGGACGTTCTTAGTTGATTTCAGCCTTTTGAAAATGTTTTTAGATGTTTTTCTTATTAGATACACGGGTAGGGAATAAATAAATCAATTAATGAAATTACAATTAAGAAATTAAAATGGTTAAATTAAAGGGGTGGTTGATGTTTTGGTAGTGGAAGATGTGTGGTTGTGCATTTAGGGATGTAATTAAATGTTATTTTGTGGGGGGGGGGTTTGTATGTTTGGAATCCCAAAGTATGGGATGGGTGTTTTTTTAAGTATATGTATAAACATTTATTTCCTTATATATTCAATACACACACCACCAATGATGAAGAATTTGTTCCAAACACCCCCCATTTTTAGGGGGGAGGGTGACTTTCCCAACATCCCGATGGGAGGATGGATGGCTGGTTTTTGGGTCTTCCATACTCCCCCTTCAAGGAAATTACCACCTATGACTCTTCGTGTAGGATATAGTGGCTTGATATTAATTACTAGATTTATTTTATTGGTTGTGTGATAGGTGTTTTGTATCTCATCTATATTCGGGATGAGGCCCAAGTTTATTTGGATAGGATGTGGTATGTTTGAGGCATATGTTTTTGTGGTTGGGATTTGTGATGTTCTCTCCTAGGTGTGTGTGGGAAAGTTTTCGATGTTGGTTGTGCTGAAGAGAGTGGTAGTGTCAGGACATTATCCCATAGGTATGGGTAGTTATCCAATATGAAGTTGTTCATGGTACCCAAATAGTGGTGTTCTTATTTTGTTACATTACCTGACATTTGTTATTTGGTGAGAATACCTTGGTGAGGTTGGGGGGGAGAGCATACCATGTTATGTGTTTTTAGATTTTCTATTGTTTTCTCATGGGGGAATTTGTATACTTATTCCACTTGTTCATGTGTGACTTCGGTTGTAACTACTGAGTATACTTGGATGCTCACCCTACATATATAAAAAGATTTTAGACATCTAGGGAGATTACCTAGACCATGCTAGACCATACAGGCTTACACATTTGTGATGGTTGTTGTGTTTCTATTTTGTTTTATTCTGGTACTTATTATGTAATTAATTTTTATTTCTAGAAATTATACATGAATCATGAATGCATGATGGATTTTGTTTTCATTATATATATCTATCATAATGTTGTTTGAGGTGGATACATCTTTTTCCTTGATAATGTTTTTATTAAAAATAGTAATGCCTACAATTTTGTGTGAATGTTTTCCAACCCTTGGTGTTAGTCACTACCCTATGGCCTATTACAAGAGGGACTCAAGGGGTCATTATCAATCCTTAATCATGAGTAAGGATGTTCTATTCATCTTATTATCCATTCCCTCATATTAAAGAAGGTGGGTCGCAACATTATCGGTATTATAATTTGATTAATTTATCTAGGAAGGCATTATATCTGGGATGAAATATGAGAAAACATGAAGCTGTTATAGTATTTAGGAATATTCGTTAAAATTTTCAAATGTAAAGTAGTATTTTTGATCAAATATTATTATTGGTTAAATCATCTATTCTTGACCGATTTCCAATACCAACATGATTATATAAATGAATATGGTTGGTCTATAATTTGGTTCTCTGTTATCAAATGTTTCATAAATTTTAAAATGATTTAATATTTTATCATCATGATTCGGAATCATTGGTTAATTCTCAATCATGTGGAAATCCAAGGTATATCAATTTAAAATAAGTAGAGTACATATTTAATGTTAAATAGTTGATTTGTTGTCAAATTATAAGTTGTTTACAGCATTTATTTATGTCTCACACACAACTATATTGATGAAATGGAAAAAATCAAATATTTATGCCAACAAATTCTTAACTAATTTATGTAATGGTGATTTATCAAATCACATTTATCGGATTCAGCCATATTTTTCTTTACATCCTTATTAAAAATTGATGGGTCATTCTAATGATTTATTTGCTCATTTTACTACATACAGTAGCCTATATACATATAGGCCAACTTTCATTTCTACATAAGACGTACCTCCTTGAATTATAATAAAGGTACTATATATATATTTGTGTGTGTGTGTGTGTGTGTTTTTGTGTGTCTAATAGTTTAATGAAATCCTAATAATAATTTTAATTTTTACTTGATTCCACTTATTGATAACATAATTTCATTGTGCAAAAATGGTGTGACTATTGTGGATATAGTTATAGATCATAATTTTACATTGAAGTATTCATTAATATAGAAAATCGGTATCTTTTTATCATGTGGTACGTTATTTGGATAATGAAAACATGGTAAAAAATCATATGTATACTAAATGTATGAGAAAAAAAATTATGTTGTATTATTGGTGAATGGCCTATTATTTTGACTACCATAAGATATTTCATCCTAAAAATCATCCATTTCGAAATAATGATTATAATTTTATAAAATCTTTAATTGTAAGAGGTGAACCTCAAATAGATCTCACATGTGTTTATGTTTAATATATAATTTATAGATTACCTCCTATAAAATTTATAGAAAAAATAAATGAACAATAAAATAATGATTTGGGGAAACATCATAGTGGAAAATGAAGATTATTTTTTTGCACTATCAATATTGGGCATGTTTTTGGGTTAATCACATCATATATTTAATTCATCCTAAGAAAATTTTTATTGAAAATATATTTTATACCTTGTTGTGCTCACTCATTATGACAAATGATAATGTAAAATAATAGTTTCAACTTTACCAGATTTACTAACACCCTATACTTGATTTATTTTTATATGGATGATCACACATATTAATGAATCAAAAAGTATAATACCAAATATAAAAATATATTTATTCATTAGTTTTTATTGGAATATATATTGGACGTTACCAGATGGTTATGCTTCTATTTTTCCTCACTACTTCAGAAAAAAATATTTTTTATTTAAAATTTCATGACTTCCATGTCATATTGTAATGGTTACATCTTATTGGTCTTAGAGGGATGATGAATTAATCAATATTTTATGTGTTGAATGAATTATAAAATTTCATCCAGTAAATTTATATGTAAATATTTGATTAAGATACATTTAGTATTCTACCTACATATTTCATTTAAATTTAATTAAAATTGGAGAAAATATTCACACCATGCTTCTATGGATCGATGAAAAATTTAATATTTTATTTTCCATATGAATCCTATTGTGTATTTCTAGAAAACTTTTTTTGTATGTCACCATTTTAGAGATCCATAAAAATTTTAAAGAATAAGATACATAACAATGATTCTATAGAATAATGAATTTCAGTAGATTACTTAAGTGATTTAAATTCCAATTTTTTCTCTTCTATTTTCCACCAGAATATCTTTCATATCATTACAAGATAGTTTACAATGAAAAAATTATTTACGATATCATAAGATATCAGCTGTTATTTTTCAATCAACCCAGGGTTGGGTGTTTTGGTTATTAAGAATGATAGCATTCATACAAAGAACACTGAGAAACATATACATATTAACGATAAAATCATAAATAAATAAAATGATTTGGGAAGTATGTGATAAAATATTTATTATTATTTATATAATAATATTAAATATATTTTTATAGATTATTTTTTAATAGAATATATGATGTAATGTGAAAAAATATAAAAAATATATATGCAACTCCTGAAGATAACAATCTAAAAAGCATTTAAATTTTGTTTCAATGGATAGTTAGATAAGATCATTTTTATGGAATTATAATCCAATTTATCAAAGATGTCTATTATTAATAAATATATATTTCTTGAAAGCCAACCTGAATATAAAAATATATATTTTATTATGTGTGCTCTAGTACACTCCATCGAAATTGATAAAATAATATAATCAGTATTTAGAAAATGTATTATGATTCAATACAAACATATACTATCAGTCAAATAAATCAATGAATACTGGTGTTTATTTGAATGGATTTAATCAAAAAAAAATTTACAACAAATTTATGTTATGTTAGATTAAATGATTGAGTAATGTTATCTAGGAACAAATTATGTAATAACAATTAAATGGAATTGGTTAAATACTGATGGATGGTTCCATGTTAATACACAATATTGAGTCATTTTCATTAAATATAAAGGGATTCTTTCATCATACTAACCATTTATGTTTCCATAACAAGGAAATCGAGATTATTGTGAAATTTTCTGTGATTTTCAAGGTATTTGAAAGACTTGTGGAGTGGGATAAAAAAGAAATCATCTCGAAATAGGTTTATTGAAAATGTTTTTTTGTAAAGTGAAACATATTGTAAATTTTTGTGAAACAATAAAAAATATATATCTTACAAAAAGAGATATAAATAATGATGATGAAACCCACCCAGTTAAGGTTTGATGATATAGATAATGTCGATGATATAATATGGGATGAGGAAACTAAAATTTGAGTGGTTGTTGATGATGCTGAAGATAATGTTGGTGAAATTATTGATGATGAAAATGATGAAGAATTTTAATATAGATATATTATATTCAAATATTTATTAGATTTTAATATATTATATTTATATTAAATATTATTTATATTTACATTTTTTTATTTTAAATAGCTGGACTAGAAGATATATTATGTTCCTTAAAAACATCCAACACTTATTAGTCATCTTATATTTTATATTCATATTAACATTTATATATAGGTAAAAATACAATATTTTATGTTATATTTTTCAATATTTATTTTATATCTATATTAATATATATTGAATTGTAAAATTTTTATATTATGATATTTATTTAAAGGTATTTATTATATAGTAATTTTTAATTTTTAATTTTTAATTTTTATTATAAAATTATTATGGGAAATGATTATTATATTATGGCATAAATTAGGTTTTTATAATTCAAATTTTTATTAACTATTTATTTTACAGAAGAATATTTTTTTCAGATTGCTGGAGATGGTTGTGACAATCTATTTTGCTTTCTCACTAATGTCAGACATCATGATGGTATGCTTGATTCCAATGATTTGTATGATGTTGTTCCCATTGGGAGGGAGTGTAGTCTTTATCGATTGAGGATTGTAGATCCTATTCCACAAAGATGACTATCTATTGATTTTGATCCTCATTTACAATGGTTTTTTATGCTTTTACGATAATTATTTTATATTAAAATGTTTTCTTAATTTTTTTGTTAAATTTACGATAATTTTTGTATTTTCACACATAATTCAATTTAGATATTGGACACTTTCTGGAGGTTCATTGCAAGTACATTCCCGAGCCATGTTTTTTAAGGTAACTGGATCTCATTTTGGTATCTCACTAGATGATCAAGCAATAAATTGTCTGTAATTTAATTATATATATTTTAAAAAAAATAATTACAAACATATTGATTTAAATTTTATTATATAATTAATTTTGGTTAGATGTAGAGATCTTATACAAGTGGTATTGGATATATGTATAAATGATATCATGCATTAGTTCTTACATAACATTTGAAAGAGATCTATGAATAAATATTCTCATAATGTCTTGACTAGTCGTGCATCTCCCACAGACCTAACTATATCTGATCTATGGAAGGGGATGAGTTTTTCTTTGATGAGCTAGGATTGAATTTTTGGATCTAGTCCACATTTATAAATCTGATCCCGGGGTGGCAAGAGGTAACATATAAGTCTACAATTCATACATATTTCAAACATCGATGACTTATGGTAAGTGATATTATTATTGATTTATAAATACATTAACTCTAAAAATATTTATATTTTATATAGCTTTCTTCATACCTATTATTCATAAATATTGATGTTTCTAATATGGTTTATTTAGATCCACAAAAAAAGATGTTTTCAGACAGTAATATTTCCATATTTTGTTTAGTAATTTTTTAAAAATTAGTTCAATAATGGTTTATTGTTATTATAAATTTTAAAAATATTTAATGTAAACGTATGAGGATGAGAATTCTCATTCACAAGAGAGTCATGATTTGATATAACATAATTCCACTACTTATTGGGGTTTCGATGATGGTCCTGGATACATGTGGCATTCCATGGTGTAGAGAAAGGCTTATTGAATGGTTATGGATACCCACCAACACCTATGAGTTATTATTACACTTCTATGGTGAAATCATTTATCATGAAGGAAGCTCTTGGAGAGTCATAATCAATGCCATAATTTGTTGAATAGTATGAGTTCATGATGATATCTTTGGATTAGATGGAACAACATAATAAAGGAGTAGGGGTGATGAGTGTGAGAAATATCATAGGAATTATATTTAGATGTTTATGTATATGTGAAACCTTCTGTGTGGCCTTATTATAGAGTTTAAATCCCATAATCCTATGATTGATGCTCCTCCTCCTTATGAAATTTTGTTTATATGTGATGTTTTATTATTTTTTTATACTTTTGGATAAACAGCATATTAATTCTAGAATGATGTATTAATTTGTTGTTTGTTTAAATTATTTTGATTATTTTTTATAGTTTCTAAATTTTTTAATATTTTTTAATATTTGTAATATTTTATAATTTTTTATTGATATATTTTTTAGTTATTTCTAAATTTTTTAAAATTTTTCTTATTTTTATTAAATTATTGTATTGATTTATATTTAATTTAATTATATAAATAAATAAATATTTATTTATTTGTTTAATTATTATTATCTATTTATGAATATTTTTTATTGTTTAATACTCTCATTTAATATTTTACAACATAAGTATTTGTGATCTAGTTTTTACCCATTGAAAAAACGTTTAATTAATATAATCTGATGAAATTATTTTTTAAACTACCCATTTTCAACTTTCACATAGCCCATCAAATTTAATTTTTATTTGTTATGTCCTATCATAAATACATTAATTTGGGACAATTTTTTTTCCAGTGGAACATCTGTGATAGAAACCCATAACTAATGACGTTTTTTTGATGGATATCTATTGCAAAAGGTCAGTCAGAAATGCCACAAAAATATATTAGTATGAAAAAATACAGAATTCAATGAAATGTAGTGAATTATGGTATACCAAATTTAAAATATCCAATAACATATCTTCTTTCTTCCTAAGAAAATATAATATTCCCTATATATCTTCCATTAATAAATTATTAAAATAAAATCATGTAATTTAAATTGAAATTTTTTCATTGTTCATCCAAACCAGGATATATACATAGGTAAATCAAATGTGACGTGTAGATTTAGGAAATATAGTAAAATATAATACAATTCACAATGTTAAATATAGAATCATTAAATTAATATTTTTATATGAAGTCATGATTTTTATAATAACTTTTATAAAAACTAATTTTTATTGATTTTTATAATTGAAAACAATATAGTAATACATTATATACACTCTTTACAACATATTTTTTGTTCAATGATTATTTTATTTCAAAAAAATTAAAAATTACAATTTTTCATATAAATTTATTGAAATTTCCATTATCTATTCATAAAACCCTTCTAAAAAAATATTATTCACTTTAAACCATTTCTCACAATCAATTAATCCTATAATATCCTTTTTATGAAAAACTATTTATTATGATAAAATATTCAAAAAGTTTATACATTTTCTTAAATTTCATACTATATATAATATCTTACCTCATTTTATCATCATCTATAACTTCTACTTTAATTAATTTAAGTGAATATTTTCCTATTAAAATGTAAAAATAATCTAGATTCCATGTGGGAAAAATTATTTATTCTGAAATGTGAATCATGTCAAATTCAAAACATCACTATGTTTACAGATCATTTGTTCCACAAGTTTTCACGTTATTTTTCTAATAATTAATCTATTACACTAAATTATAATGAAATCATATTGAAGAAAAATTAAATATATATGGTACAATAAATTAATGAATACCTTATCGTATTATACACTATGGTACCTTTTCAAAAACATTTTTCAACAAATTAAAGCGAAAATCTCAAAAAAGATAACATTTTATATTTAATACAATAGCTCAGTTGGTCATTTAAATTTAGTGAATTAATATTTAAATTATATCTCTATATTATTAATAAAAGAAATTACTACAATTTTAAAAATACTTCTTTCATGTTTAGTTCCTTAAAATATAAAACATTAAATAATGGATTGTATGATCATTTTTACGTATCATGTTAATTATTACATATAAAAATGGACTTTTACCTTTCTTAAAATTAATATTTTTATATTTAGCATGACTGATATTCAAGAAATAAAAAATGATCTAGGTATTTAGGATAATAGAAGCATATAATATCTTACTCCACATTTATTCTATTTTAATTTGAAATAAATTATGAGGTTAAACGTCTTATGGTTCCAAATAGGGTTACCTTAACATTTTAATTATAATTTCATTACATTATAACTTGATAAGTAAATATATTATTAAATTAACCCACATAAATTGATGCTACCAATTTCATAGCCAACAATAATATATATTTATCTAAATTATAGGAGTTTGATATTATGTTAATTGTTCATAAAAGAAAATGTTTTATTTTTATCGTAATGTAAGCATAGATGTCCACAATGTTATTTTTGTGAAAAAATATTTTAAATGTGCATAATTATGTTAAGAAATTTATATATGGTCGATGTTATATATGTTGATGATAAGTGAAAAATAAATATACTTGATTTTCCAGAGAAATTATTATTTACAAATATACTATTTGATGACATACATATCGATTATATATAATATTTCAATTTTTATAAATTTGATAGATTTTGTATTACTTTGTTATTTTGTAACATTATTCTTGATACCTGTTTCAAATACCATCATTCACAATAATTTTTTTTAATAATGATTGATACCTTAAAAATATTTACAAAAACATTATGTATCATGGTTTTGATAAAAAAATATACTTATCTTATGATTCTAGACTAAGGAAATTATAATTTGTGGAAATTTGTTCATTGAGAAGTAAATATAATTTTATTTATGGAATCGGTAATTGATGATGTTTTTCAATATGTGAAAGAACATCTATGTGAAAACAAATATCATAGGTATGTTGGGATACTATATATGAGTGGTTTTAATGATTTCATATCCCTTATATCAGTATTGGATAATTTAAATAATAATTTATTTAAAATTTAATAGATTTAATAGTGTTATATATATTTTCATGAAATCAATATAAGACATTAGAAACTATATTTGGGATCATTAATGGTTTATATAATCCATTGTGATACATTTGACATATAATGTTCATATGTTATCAGGGATGATATATATCAAATGATATTTTAGATTCATTAAATTTTAACTAAATATAAATTTTTAATGAATTTCACAATAATAAATAATTTTTTTAGAAGATGATATGTGTATTTGGATAACATGATTTGTAAGAAAATATTACACAAATTCTCTATATCACATCCAATTATTTCTTTTGACTACAACCCTTCATGTACAAATCACAATTAAAATAATTTTTCATATATTCTGGTTGGGAGACATAGGATTGGGAGAGATCATATGGTTATTAAGGCTACATAGAATATATAATAATCAATGACCACATGTGATCTTAAGAGGGGAATAATTATATGATAACAAAGATCACGACGAGCAATAATCCTAGCCAATAAACTAAGATCATTAATTGTCCAAAATAGTTTAATGTTTTTGAAAATAAATGAAATAATACATAAGAGTGTGGAATCATAAATAAATGTTCTCGAGAGATGATAAAATATAAAAATGATAAGAAAAATTTTTTAGGCATGAACATATAAATATAAAATTATTTCTATAGACAATAATAACTACCAAGACTATCATTGTTGGTTGGGATTAATATAAATAAAATCATTTCCTTTTTGTTCTCATATAATGTAATGTTCTTTTATTAACTATATAATAAATGATAAATCATTTAAATGTAATACCAATCAAGAATAAATGTTCCACTCATCATCCAGGATTAAAATGGAAAATTTATTTGATGTGGTTGGTATTAATTTACATAACATAAAAAAGAACAACACAAGGCATGCCTGGGAGGCTTTAATGGGAGATAATTAAAGGATAGTCCCTCTAAGAAAAGTGATTGATGTAAAAATATGTGGAATTATTGATAGGTAGGTGGGATAACTCTTGTATAACTTTAAATCTTACGATTTATATTTTTGAACAATATGACATCCTAAAAGTATAGGTTTACTAGGGGGTGGGTTGCGGCAATCTCCTATTCTGGAATGATAATTGGGAGTATGACTCTCCATTTATTCATTGATATTAGACTCTAGAATTATTCTTAAGAGATTAAATATGGTATATGTGCATCATTCTGATGATTCTTTATGATTATCATTACCATTTCTCCAATATTATCATCATGGCGGATGAGCTCGATATCTGTATGTTCACATAAATTATTTCAGGATCATTCATTGAATGTTATTTATGTTCATTGTTCATAGAAAATATCATTATTTTTTATTCGACCATGATGTTATTGTGAAATGATATTCTGAAAAAATATATATTGTATATTAGATAATGATACAATGTTCTGATCCAACGGATTATATTGTACATAGAATATGTGTTTCATTGGTTTCAAGTACATGTGATGTGAGAACTCGAGCTGGTAATATGATTTAAATATATTTTTAGGAAAGGGTAGGAGATTATAATAAGGTAGTATTAAAAAATCCATACCCTCAACATTTTCTAGAGATGGAAGTAGTACATTTGTAGGTTGTATATTACATCCACAAGAGTCTATAGGATGAAAATAAAAGCTAATGTTTTCTGAACAGTTGGGGGAATATTTTACCTTGGAAAATAAAACAACCATTAAAGGTATAAAAAAGGAACATTATATAATGAGTGATTATAATGTATCAAATCTCATTGTTATACCAGCTGATAACCATGATATTCTAAAACCATGAACCATATAAGTGTACAAAGAGGAAAATAAATATAAAAACCCAAATTCAACCAAGACATCCACTAGAGACACCCAAAAAAGATCCAAGATCTATCTTAACAATCCATGCCAAATGAATCATGATTCATTACCATATAACTATAATATAATTTCTTTACCACTTTCTTGATGTAAAACTACTAGAAATGAAAAAAAATTCCAAGAAGGGGGATAGTATAAAACTCAATAAAATTTCCCGAATTACATATAAAATCACACCATTAAGAAAGATAATTTTAGTAAATTTATATATACAAAATTTATATATTTTTCATCAAAACCAACCCATTATAGTGAATAGTGATTTTACATCGAAATTAATCAAACAAGACTTTTAAACCACTTATCAGTCCATTTAGAGAAAACCATTCCATTTGGTACGTACACATATGAACTCACATATGAATGTTCCATAATCTTGAGAACTCTCTCAATGATCTACATAATATTTAAAATGTATTTGTATATAAAGTTCTGCAATGGAACATTCCCAATCCACATGGTTATGTCAATGACAATGATCACATTACAACTTTTTATTATAAATATCATCCTAATAAAAAATTTTAATGTGATTTGAATAAAAAACATTAAAAAAACGTATTTATATTCAGTTACAAAAATCAAATTTAAACTACTTTATTAAAATCTTTTTTTAAATCATGTACCTAATTACACTTCACAGAAACAACCGAGTCCCACAGTTTAATTAAGCATCACCAAAAGGGATGCCATTAAGATGTTTACATCAATTACAAAAATAAATTAAACATATTTAATCAATATTAAATAATTGTTTCATGTTATAAATAATATAAGTTGATAGTCAAGCTACCTACCTTGGTACATTTTATATAACACAGAATGGAAGAAATTATCCATCAAATTGGATCAAATATTATTAAAAATCCCTATTTATTGTTCAATTAAAAACACAAGAATACCTTAAAATTATTGGTTTAAGACAACATCAATCTATCCCCAATGGACTAGATTGATGAATCCAAGAGATGGTTAGGGATGAAAATAAGGGATAACAACCTAGATAAAGAACCCACCATGGAATCTTAAAAAACATACCCATGATTAACATAATGAATTCCCCAAGTTCAATATGAAGGATCCCAAAAGCCTTTAGAGGGAGAAAAAAACAACATTTTTTCAATTTATGTAATGAGGAGGTGACTTTTTTATAAATAACATTAGCTCCAAAAATTCTAGATCTAACTCTTAATGATATATGGTCAGGGAACACTATTGGGAAAACTATTTGTTAATCGTTCACAAATCACTGCCTCTAAACACCCAACATACAACTTTATCTAATGGTTAGAATTATTGTTCACCAACCATTCTAAAACCTTTTTTCTGTAGATTTACTATTGATATACATTGGAAATATAACATGGTATATCTATGTTCCAAATCACGAGTCTTTCCTAGACCAACGTTTTTAGATAACAATTTTCTTTGAGGTGATGTGTGGTTTCTACTAACTTCTATTAAAGAATGCACCTTCAGAAAATACACTAAACAATCCATAACTCCTCCAAAGATCATGAAACATAACCCAAATACATTATATACATATAATAAATAAATATAATGTTAATTAATTTAATCCCCTGGTTATAAAATCTCCCCATAATTTATCATTCTGTCCAAAGAATATTGAAACAATCTATTGGAATAGATGAGATTAGGATATATATCAACAAATTCCTTCTCTATCTCAAACGATTAATCTAGAATCCTAACATGATTCATTAAAACCATTAACACACTTATTATTTACCCATTTAATTAATTATCTATCCCATAAAAAACACATACTGGAACATGAAAAAATAAATAATACGGCTATTGGTCAACATGATCCCCTGACATCATATGGTTTGGATTAGGTTGATTCATTTTGAATTGTGATTCATGAAACATATTTTGAGCTAAAATGTACCATGTTTGAAAATAGAAATGATATTCCACATCCCCAACTTGTTCAAGTATCTCCAAAATGGATATTTATTTAGGTGATAAGGTTACATAATTCCCATAATGATGATGATTATCGCTTGGATAGGTTCTCAAGAACATATCATCATTCACCCCAATTGACAATTTCCATCAAAAAATGATCTCCCTAAATTTCCTAATGAATCTGATCTATCTACATACTCTTCCACTTCAATTATGTAATATACAATATCTCTTGAACATGTCATGGTCCAACTAGGGTTGTCTCACCATTTTCCAACATAAAAATTGTAGAACGACAAGAAAACCTATACAACTCTCAGAAGGATCTATATATATCAAGGTCTTAAAAACCATTTTATATGTGAACTCCCTTAATGTTATATGCTCCTCCCATGAGAGAAAAAAATTCACTAGACAAGCGTGAAATTTGTCATTAAACATTTGCATCATCTTCTCTGATAAGCAATATACCTAAGGAATGACTAAAAATAGGAATTTTAAAAAATATAAAAGGGGTACTTTATCAGTGATCTATTAAAGAACTGGTAAAACATTGAAAATATATATGTATTAAGAGAAATAGCATTGCTAGGGACCAAACCATTTTATTTAGCTCTAGAACCTCCCATTTCTCACCACTCTTATGAATCCCCCCACCCATTAGCGCTACATCCCCCATTCATTACTTCTTCAGATGCCTAAAAAACATCTTCTCAGCTATATTAGATCCAGGTACACACTCCTATAAATAGAATATCTTTACCAGAAACCTACTTTGATTTATTCAATATTTGAAGAGATTTATATATATAAATATATATATTTGCAGACAATTTTTTTTCAGATATTTATTTATAAATATATATATTAATTTATAAATATATATTTACATTAATTTTATTCATATTTTTTCTCATAAAAATATTTATTTACTTATATCGTTATTATTCATATATATATATATATATATATTATTTTTAAAAACATTTATCAAATATATATTTTTTAGTTTGATTGTGTGTATGATAAATATATATAAATCAATTTATTTGATATATATTTATCATACACACATTCACACTAACAAAAATATATATTTGATAAAAGTATATAAAAATTATATATATAAATATATGATAAAAGTATTTAAAACTAATATATATATATATATATATATATTTGAATAATAATGGTGTAAATCATGTCAAAGTCGAACATTTGATGTCGCTTCATCTATATCACAACTCTTTTCTATCCCTTTTATGGATGAATATCACAACTATGTCGTGGTCATCTCAATCCATGAGCATGTATTCTATCATTGAGATCTGTGGCACAGATTTGAAGCCTCTTTCACCAATTGACTATATGAATTCCTTCGTTGTGAATCCCCCAAAAAAATTGAATTTAACAACGGTATATATCAAGTCAAGGTCGAACATTTGATGTCACTTCATCTATAATAATTTTCATATATTCCAATAGCATGGTGAATAAATGTGATTCAGATTATTATGGTCTGTAACCACTATATATTTCTCAACATGAGGTAATAAATCATTGTATTCCAAGAATGAAATACATTAGAAAATTTCAATGTAGGTGTTGGGTATTTTTTCTGATTAAATAATAAAATCAATGATGCATAATTAAAAACATGACCTCCGTCCATGAGAACACATCCCAACCCGAAGGATGAATCTTTACAAAATCCACATAACCCTGGACAGATTTCAATAATATCAATATTGGTGCTAAGGTAAAGATAACATATTTATCCTGAAAAAATAATGACATTTCTCATTCTATTTAAATAGAACTACATCCAAAGATAAAACTATTATTAGTGAATGTATTCATGAAATGATATGAACAAAAAATTGGCAATAACAATATAGACAATGGTAATTGTGTATCTTAAGTAAATTCACTAACAATTTACAAGAGGTCAAAACCAATATATTTTCATGATCCAAAGAAATTTTTTTAGGATTATCTCATATTTAAACATTTCTATTTTATCTAAAATTCAAAAAATGGAATTTTGGAAATATGGTTTTGATCAGAAAAATTCCTAACTATGTCAACAATGTTTCCTCATGATTAGCCATTATCATTGAATAAACCAATATTTCATCCACTAAAAACACAAAAATGCTACATTTGAGAGATCAAATAATTTAATTCTTTTAAGAGTTGTATAGTTTACATAATATCAGACAGGGAGTCCACATACTCATTATATCCATATCCACTTTGTAATGATGTCTTTGGAAAGTAATCCTTCCGATAAAAAATTGGTGATATCTCGATTAAAATAAAATTATAAAGAACCCATGGGATCCCTTAATTTGTTATAATATATCACAATTTATTTAAGGGGATAATTGTTCTTTATCAAAACATGATTATGTTGACGATAGTACTAACACATCCAAAAATCTCAATCCTCATTTTTCAGAAAAAAAATAATTCTTTACAAAGGGAAGTTTATGGGAGAAGGAACCAGTTGGTTTCTACATCTTCTAAATGGAATTCCAAATATATTATTTCATTTGGAGCCACATGATATGAGAATTATGAGATTGGTATTATCCCTTGTAAAACAAAAATAGTAATATCTGCTTCACTAATGGGACGAATCCTTATGATATTATTAGGAAAACATCAGGAAAATGATCAACAATTAATAAATATCATCTTTTATAATTCTCATCCACCAATTCCATGTATAACTCTTCAGAATTTAATGATATATTTCATACTATTAGGGAAAACAATCATGTTAAACCTACCATTACGTTCTTGTATCCTCAAAAGAAATGCTCAACACCATTATCAGTTTTGAATGTAACCAATTGGGTACCATAGTTGGTGTGAGATCTGTAAATAGTAAACCAATATATACATATTATTATAGAACATTCATCTATTTTTAGGGAAAAATAAAATATTAATTCTTCCCAATTGATATTTATATAAATTTATTTCTAAATAAACTCTCAATATACTATATGAACATGAGGAGTGTGATGTTTCAAAACATAAAGAAAAATATAGACCTGAAATCCTAGAAGATCAATAACTTGAGATGGAATTATTGAATTGGAATAAACCATATACCTCTCTATGATTTTTTAATTAGTTTTTTAATTCATTTAATTTTTGGGATATTTTTCATTTTATGCATCACTGAATATAGTTTCTTATTATTTAAAATCACTATTATTTTAATGTGTCACACACAATTCCATGTTAATCATTCAGCACATGAATCTCATATACTATGTAGTGGTACTGAAAAAAATATTTTTATTTTATTACACACAATACCATATTCATTTGAATATCATTTGTTACATGCTCGACCGTGTTTTCACAGAACAATGATGCACTATATATATTATTATTGTAATACTATTATAGCTACCACCTATCTATTTGAATGAAATATGTGAATAAGATTAAATAAATTAATTAAATATTAAGTAAACAAGTATGTAAAATGAGTCCATTGGATATCAATTATTATAAGTGATTGAATTATGTATTTTAAAATTGAGAAATTCATTTTATATGAAATCTATATATATATATAAACAATTTTATTTTAATAAAATAAAAAACTATTATTGGTGATTTTTTCATTAAAATTCTTATATTTTCCATTTATTAAATATTATTGATTAAAATAAAATTGAATTTATTGGTATAAGATAAGATTAAATTAAATGTTTTGCACATATATTCTTAATCATGTTTTATATAAAACCCTTTTACATGTTATATAATGAATCTCATTATTTAGTGAGATGTTAAGAGTCATGTTATTTTATTAAATAATTTATATAATGATTCAATGTTACCAATGTGTTAATTGTTTATTTTTACATTTTCATAATTTAAAAATATTTTTTCTGATTTTTCTTCAATTAATGAAAGAATGTGATTCATATATTCTAAGAAATCCTGAATTTTATTCTCCTATGGTTATACATCATATCATATTGTATTATTAACATTTCTAATCATTTTATCAAAATGTATCTACGAAATAGATTATATAACAAAATTTCTTTATTTCTCAATTTGTTCGGAAATATATCTTCTTTAAAAGCATATTTTTCAAAAAAAAAATTAAAATATATTTAACTAGTATACTGTGTTTTTTAATAGATATTTGAACCCATGAATTATATTATAAATAATTTCTTAAAATTGATCTTCTTTTCTCTTATAGATCTAGGAACTTTTAAAAAAATCATATTAAAAAGAAATGTTCTTCATGTACATATTTACTAGCCAACAAGACCATAATTTCAATAAAGAAACATTTCTATTTTATAATGTCAAATTTAAATGAAAAATGAAATCCTATTATTCTTGAATGTTATTTTATTTTAACGTTGCATTCAAAATATACAATTATTTTCTAAAATGGATTGAGTTTGAGAATCTATTTTAAATGAATTTTCAAGGATTCCATTATACATTTTTAAACGTTTATTTTCAATGAAAATTATTTTTATTATTTATTTTTAATACTTATATTATTTCAAAACCATTTTTATAAATGTCTTCTAAAATTATTTGTCGTATTTTTTTCATTTTATCATAGTATTTCCTAGGAATTGGTTTTCAAAAGGACATAATTTATAATGTTTCTTCATTGTGGAAAAGTTATTTTCCATAGTTAATGTTTTAAATGAAATTTTAAATAATTATTTGTAAGAAAATAACTATAACTGTTTAATAAAAAATATTTTCCATGAAATTATATTTTCTTTAAGAAATTATTCATGCGATCATTAAATTTAACTCTCATTATATGATTTCAATATTTGATATAGCTTAAGTTTCACTAGGGAATATCCAATTATATATTTATATTATTTCATTAATTTTTCATGTTTTTGAAGGAATTATGTTTATGAAACACATTCCTCTTCCACAGGTTATATGCTTTTGGTACCCTCTTCTTTTGATAGGTTATGATTTGATGAAATGATTAGGAATCCATTAAACTTTATATATGTTGGGATATCGTTAAATGTTTATAATACCTATTTAATTTCATTAGTTATGGTATTATGTTTAGGAAAATCACATCATGAAATGGTTATTATAAGATACAAGTTATATTATCTTCTGTCACATAGATGGATGATTTTATTCTATGATCAGTGGGACTTATGTTTACCTCCAAAAAAATCAGGTAAATATTTGTAACTCATGAGAAAAAAAATTAGAGCATGTCTATGGGATTTATCCAAAATAGGAAATTGGCATATGAATTTCCAAAATGTGAAAAAAGTGTCTCTTGATCTTCCACAAGAAAAATTTGTGTCCTTATCCACTATGGGAACCATGTGTGACCTAATCCAAAAAGAGGAAACATGTGTGTCATGATCCAATATTTAATGTTCTTGGTAGTTAAACATTACACATCAAGTGGTTTTATATAGTTATAATGGTGTTACAATAATATGACATTAGTTTTTGGAACATGATAAATTTAAGATAATTTATCACCATTACGATTAATGACTTATATAATGCATATAGGTATCCCATGACTCTTAAATTTTATCTCTGATATGGAAGGTATGATATTCAATGTTAAGATCATGTTATCGTACCATTATACTCATTTTACACTAACATATTTGTTTATCTTTTCTAGGAATCTCATCACACCCATTTTTTATATTTTATTTTCCTTAGTTAAGAAGAATGGTCTTAAATATATATACTAAAAGAGAATATTTATATGGGAATAATTTAATATCATTCCCCATGTTAGAATATTTTTTCCCTATTTCAAAATACAATAAACTATTATTGTTCTATATGAAGTATTATTGTAATGTGCCGAAAATTCATATAAAATGATGTAATATCAGTGTAGGTTAATCTTATGTTTCTATTTCTTGTAATCAATGGAATGTTTTAGTGAACCTTTAGAATCCTGGATGAGAATAACATAGAGATATACCATTGAATATATCTAAAGATATTTCTATGGATGTATATACATACAATATATTTTGTATTATATATAATAAAAATTTTCATAATTTAGACATCCTATAAGAGATTATTCATGATTTTTTTGTTTTTCCGCTATGTTATGTTATTCTCATAGTATTCATTATAGTTTTATTCAATTTAAGGAACAAAATAAAACTTGTTTAATGATGACTGTGATTGATTTTTTTATGAGAAGCCAAATTGGATGATAACAATATTTAAGGATATTGTTATCCTTCTTAATATTCTTTCATGGAACAGATTATCAACAAGTACTATAACCCAATCTTATGGACACAAAAGTATAGATGTAAAATTTTCCATATAGAGTTTGGTTAATGGATATCATTGAGGAATGATGTTTCTATTTAATTTGTGTTGATAATGTTGACGGAAGAACATAATAGAATGTAATATAGGAACAAGAACATGTATTATCTATTGAAATGCGGTATAAAAAGAATTAACCTAAAATAGAAAATAAAAATAATAGGTAATTCAATGGATGAGATGGTGGTACTCCATAACTAACTATCGATTGAAGAATTCATAATATATAAAATGTATAGGCATTGTATAAATTGGTATCATGTATGGAATGATCATAAAGAGATTCAATAAAGTAGTAAAAGTTATGATTTACATATAATGTTGAAGTGACCATGAATGACATATGAAACGTACGCCTTTTTGTAACTCTATTTTTGATAATAATTATTAAACTCAGTTTGATAAATGATAATACATTATTAATATATTTTATTTGAGGACTATTTTATTATGGAATATGATGATGATGCCTTATTAATGGATTAATAATAAATAAGAGAAATTAAATATTTTATGTATCTTGATTTATGAATTATCATATATGAATGTTGAAATATATAAATATTTTGTAGTCACTAATTTTATCTATGAATTTAAAATCATATCTCAAATGGTTATGATGGAATCTTAAATTAATTTAATGGAAATGATGAATTTTTAATAATGGAAGATAAATATATTAGGTTTATATAGGGATGATTTGAAAATGATATATTGGATTTGGATATGTAAATTCATTGATATGGATTACATCTTAAATGTGAATAATTTTTTTGACAAAGTAGTATATACTATCATTGATATAGTATACAACATTTTTATATTTAAGGAATATATCCAAAATATGGGAATAAATAAACATATATGTTTTCATTAATTTTTTATGGTAATAATAGTCATTACAATATCTCAAAAGAATAAATCATGTTGTTTTTCACATGATTTTTCTGAGATAGATAAGAACATATTTATGATATGGGGGGGTCAAAGTTAATATGAATTATATAAAATGACCTTATTTCTAAATCTTTGTACTTTCATCTTTTAAAAAGATTTATTTTTATAACCATATATTGAATGGTTTATGTTAAACATATTATAAGGTTTTAGAAATCTAAACATTGTCCTTCCATATAAGGATATATGAATATTGGATAAAATTTTATAACCATTTTATTATGATCAAGATTGATGGAGTAAACTATCAATCAATTTATGAGTATCATGATTTTCTAATTCATTAAGAAATACAATTTCACCTCCATTTCATGGTAAAATGGAATATAGTGAAATAAATAAGGCAATAATGAATGGTGAGGAATTTCTAAAACCTTGTATGTATATATTCTCAATAAAATTTCACATATTTACAAAAAAAGTAGTGATTTATTTTGGTTATCATCATTTTTTATTATATCAATGGCCTCTTTCATGCTTGTTAATTTTATATTTTTATTAATTTTCACATTCCCTAGACCACCCACATTTTTTTAATCAATGATCATTATCAATCTCTTTGATCATTTACACTTTCCTCACATATATGTGTTATCAAATGGAACCTATCTTCTCTTATGTGGAAACATACTTTTGTGTTACTTTGGGTTACCATTACGATTCCAACATTCATTTTGAAATAATTTTTTCTATTCATTTTAACTATGTGAGTTTATATTAATGGAAATTTTTATTTATTAAACCATATATAAAATAGATGAGTTTTGAGGTATAAATTCTTTTAAATTGTCGTAGAATGTAACACCTAGAGATTATGATAATTATTTGTTTGAATTAACTTAATCTTTTTGATATTTTTCATCTCAAAAAATACTAAATATAAATTCTTATTATTCGAATGCAATATGTTATATTAAGAGTTATATTAAAATACATGTTAATCATCATCTATACATTACAATAATATCATCATGAATTATATGAATAATAGTGCTTCTACTGTACTACATGCAATACCGAGTTCCTTGAATAGCATAACATATATGTATGGCCATGTTTTTACTGAACTACATTACACAATAAATATCATTATTGAAATATTATTACATCTACCACCCTAAAATTTTAATAAAACCCGTGAAAATGATTAATTAAACTGTGAAAATATAATTTACACATATATAAAAAATGTAAATATTTGTAATCAATTAATATAAATGAATCATTGAACTATTTTAAAATAAATTAATTAGATTTATAAGAAAACTATTTTTCTATGTAATAACATAATTTATCTCAATATTTTACACAAACCACTTTTGATGAATAATTTGAATAAAATTTATATATTATAATTTCTATCAATATTTCCGATACACATCACATTGATTTTTTAGGTAAACAATAAGAGTAAATTTAATTTCATGAATAAAAAGGTTTATTTTATAGAAGAAAATTTCGCATCATTTAAATGGAGAAATGATTTTAAATATTATTTTTGAAAGTTATATAATAATTTTTGGACCGAATAATCTAACTTTTTCAATGTATGGAAAAAATTACATTCATTTATTTTTTGGTATTTTTCTGATAACAATAATAATTTTTTGACTTCTGACTAATACATAGCTTTAGTTGAATACAAAATTTTCATCCAAATTATTTAGAATATTGTAAATTTATTTTCATATTTTATGTATAATTGGATCAATTTTAGATTAGTTGATCAAATATAGTTCCTAGGAATCAATTTCACAGTAAACATAAAAAAATGTATAAAATATTTGATAATTTTTAATGTAAAACTCCATATTCATGTATGTATGTTCCTTGAATGATGAATGAAACCAATAAATTCTTGATATACTTGGAAATGGGATATTTTAAATCCATATAAACAATAATAATCCCTACATATCAAGTACATCACTAAATGGTCAAATACATACAACTATAACTAGTATAATTGAGAACAACAGTTCCATTTTAAGTGGATGGTATATTTATCTATCATTAAAGGTTTTAAATAAAATATGAAGATTAAATCACATAGAAATTATACTAATATGAAAATTGTGGATGTCACGTGATTTTACATCATTTTCTGGTGGAATATATTGTGTACTTTCACAACATATCAGACTATCTGAATACCTCGGCTTTAAATGAAGTTTTTATTATCTAAAATTCATGAAACTATGTTATCTAACAGGTAAGAATCAACAGATTTTGTTAATAATTATTTTAGAAACCCCATAGAGGTTAACTATTATATTATATAAAGTGTACATGATTTGTAATTAATTAATTCACACTTGTGGTGGGTCATTTCCGCTGCATAAATGGGATGTTAAAATAGGTTCAAATAATTGGATTGAACAATTGAGTGTAATTAATTAATAATTTCTAGGACTTGTAATCCTATGATATAAAATTGAGATATCATTTGATTTAAATTAAAAAATTTATTCATAAATGAAAATTACACTTGATAAGAGTGTTATAATAAATGGAATAGTTAAACTAAGTGAACCTGGCCATTCATTATGGCATGTCATAAGTGAAACATCGGTTCTGACTGAAAACTCCATGGAAATAATCATTAGTTATATTTAATCAATTAAATTTTTATATTTATTTAAAAACACTATCGTAAATAAAATTTTATTTATATTAATTCCTTTGATAATAATACTTGGGATTGCATATTTTGATTATACCATTATAGAAACTTGGGGTATCTTCGTGGAATATAATGGATGGGGTAAAAGGTATGTTTTTCATATACTTCCAAGAGTGACACATGATTTCACCATGTTTAAATTAGAATTATGCAATATTATGGGTGTATATTTATAGAATTTGTTCAGTGATAGATTGGATATTAAGGGGGTTTATATCTATGGTCTTTTTAATTGATTGGTTTATAGTAAAAACTGAGTGATACATTGGTAATTCATGTATAGCATAATGGATGGGCTGAGGTTCCAAATAAGTAAATTTACTTGTTATTCTAAATTATTCATATTAAAAGAAAAAAAGACATAAATTTTTATTATCCACAATTTTTATACATGAATAAATTGAAAAAATTACATTATCAATATAATATGATAGGGTATCTTTATCCATTATACCGATATGATCCACTTGGTATGTCTTGGGTTTCTATCATTTCGTGAGCCTGTTTTATAAATAAAATTATGCATGTGTATTATTTTCGAGACAATCAGACAATGGTTGATGTATTTAGTATCCATATAGTGTCCCATTGGGATCAAATACCATCTTGGGTATTATATATTTCATTTAAATCAATCATTATTAAATTAAAACTTATTTATTATATATTCCATGTCTGGATTTTTAAAGATACCATCAGATAGGGCCTACTGAGTATTTATCACACCATTTTCAAGATTTCATTGGGTATCTTTGATGGTTTGATGGATTCTTGTGTGGATTGGTGGAATTATATTTCCATGGAAGTACTATTTCTATATACTAGTATAGTGTATGGGAATACATTATTGAGATTATTCATTACATGATATTGTAGATATATTTGGATTATTTATCATTTTTTAATATATGGTTGTATTTGAATTCTTCTTTATTTACAATGTATTTTCCTTTTTAGCATCAAATGATAAAAATAATTTTGTATATGACATTGTATATGTTTTTTAGTATATTTTGTTTATCTTAATGTTTTACACAATCCATTACAAGTTATTTTTTAATTATAATTCCTATTTTCATTATTATTATTCAACAATTACAGTTATCACTGATTATGAGGTTATAGTCTCCCCATAATACTATTATTTACCCTTTCTTCATGTGTACATCATCTTGAATATGTGGATAAAAAATTGTGTCCATGTTGATAGGATTCCATCAACTATTATTTAGTGAACCATTAAATGATATCCCAATGTGGTATCTAATATATGTTCTGATCCTTGCAACGGTTGATAGGTAAGAAAAATTCCTCAAATTGAACATGTTAGCATGATAATAAGGAAAAATAAATATGGATATATAATCAATGATATAATTTTAATGGATTGAATCATATAGAGATATTATTCCAATGAAAAAAATTAGTTGTCTGGTTAGAACTCATTTGGAGGAGAGGCATCAACGTGTAGTTATATTAAGTGGACGATATCAAATGGATGAGGGTTGTTGTGTCATGAGAATAAAGATAGAGGAGGTGAGTGCTTAAAATGTTTTAATTGAAAAAATGATCATTTTAACATTCTCTAATGGGGTTCATAGTCTTTCCTCATGATATAACATACCGAGAACCAATGGTGTGAGAACACTGTATTGGGGAACAAATCCCACACAAGGACATGTGAACAGTTGGATAAACCAATAACTATAACAAATTAATCTCACTAAAATTATTATGAATTTTACCACATGGTGACATGGACTCAAATTTATTTATATTCTAACAGCGAACATTCTACAATTGGGAACTGATTTGGTTACACATAGTTACTAATAATTGTTTGCCTCATGATATTTCTAGAAAACAATAGATTTTGGATCCAATCATCTCATGGAAGCTCTTATAGCCTTCCGTAAACCATTAATCCATTATGTTGGATGAAAAAAAGATTTATAATAAAATTTAAAGGGCTATATCCTCATTAAAAAATCTAGGTTCTAATTGATCATATTAGATGTAAATCATAAGAAACATAAAAGGAAATTGTTATAAGTGATAATACCTTTAATATAAAAATAAGAATATTTATAGGAAAATACACTACTAATTTTTATAGGATTTATTTAAAATAACGAATAGTCCAAAGTAGATTGAAAAATAATATATTCTTAAATTACTGAATAAGTTATTAAATTAATCATTAATCAAAAAAATCTTGATGATAGGAAATTTTATCCTATAGAATACATTAAAAACCCATTTCACAATTTCATTATTTTTCAAAAATACCAAATATAGAAAATGATCAAAATAATACTTTTAAAACATCCAAATTACACTAAAATATAGTCCAAAAATTTAAATTCATTATTATTTTGTGAATATTAAATAATTTCATGAAAACATCTTAATTAAAACATGGAAATGGAATAAATTATACTTACAGAAGGGAAAAAATATGTGTGCTTCCCTCAAAACGTTTTTTTGGGTATCTTATGTGAATAAATTTATAAAAATTATTAGAGAAATTCTGATATCTATAATTAACCATATCATATGAAATAAAATATCATTGTGTAGGGATAGATCATATTATTTCAACATAAAACATTTAACCATATTTAAACCTGAAAAATGTAATTGCAATATAAAAGTATTAACTTATGTTTAATATTCATTGTATGTTCTATAAACACATTTATATTAAATTTATATTTATAAAATTATATTATTGTACCTTTATCATAAATAAAATAACCAAAATTATGTATATATAACATCTTATAATTATTTAATAATAAAAATTCAATACCATTACCATTTTAGGTTTTAAGTACTTCATTTTCAAAAACCCATTATTCAAAAATTATATTTGAAAATACATTATAATGATTCAATCATATCCATATTGTTAATAATGACATTAAAATCATATATATTCAATATATATATATATATATTTACAAACATTCACATAATCAATTAATGAAATAATATTGAAACATTATGTACAGACCTCAGTCTATATATATGCATGAGTGAAGTTACCATTTTATGATTTATATAATGAAATAAAGGTAAATATTAATTCTAAAATGTATTATCATTATATTATTAAGATGAATTATCTTCATTAAATATACCATAGTAACAATCAATAAACAATGGTGGTGGAAAATGAGTCTCTTATCTATGTGGTAGAGATAGTCCCCTCATAAGTATGAGTGATACTTTCATCTCTGATTGGAATGAGAATAGGTTTTGAATTTTTTTGAACTAATAATACAATATCATAGAATATTTTTCATACATGTTTCATTATTTTTTAAATTATATTATGAGTTTAGATGAATTTTATGATGAAATAACAATAAATAAACAAAGATTTGATTTATACATATTGATTGAGATACAACCTTTATCAGGCTCATTAAACCATTAAAAATAATAGTATGAGACACAAAAATATATATGATGAAGGGAATGAATATTTCAAGGATTTATATTATAGAATTGTTATCATGACCATAAATGTGGTTTCCTGAACACCTGTTGGTAACCTGAATGAATTACCCTAACCCAACCTCCAGTAAAACATTTTTTTCTAAAAGAAATGAATATACAAACTAAAATGGATACTGAAAAAATATACATGTAAACACATTGAAAACAATATCCCAGTTTTTTTGAAATATAATAACATAATAATTATATAGAGTGTAAACCATGAAATTATAATCCACATTAAATGGATTAAATTAATGTTGTATATTTCAAACAATATAATACGAGAAAATATATTCCCAAATAAAAAATTGGTACAAAAATTATAAAATTTAGTAAAATGGTGAATGGATAGACCTGTTATCAAATATATATATATATATATATATATACGTTCCTTAATCAATGATATCTTATCTATGTATATCATTTCATCTCCTAAACCATGTATACTAAGGTCACTGATCCTCTATTATTAATTAAGATAATACATAACACATGATAGAAAATCTGATGCAGGGTATCGTGAATATATATTTCAGAACTCCTTGAAAAACTATAATTTCAAAATATGAAATAGTAATATAAATTTATATGAATAAGGGAAATATAACTCAACATATATTCTGTTAATGAATATTGAGCAAGAGAGAACAAATATCCACATCCCCAAAACCTAGAAAATAATGGCCAATCAGATTAGAGATCATAATGAACATCTATAAATCTCATTATCATGAAACAACTCTGAAGAATCATTTTATATGGTCCATTACTCACCATTATATTGGATAACCCAGGGGGGTAATATATAGTGGAGGAAATGGTTTTTCCCTAAGATTGATGATAGGGGTTCCAGTACATAGATAGAAGAAGTACACATTATTTTTTATGATGGAATCCAAATATACCTAAATATATAGTATGTGGTACATGTTTATTTGTTTGGAAAGGGGTTTACAATTCCCATTAATAATCCAATGATCACATCCAATCACTGTTATACGTCTACAATCACTAAATGAAGAATCATGCTCATAAGACTTCATGTCATATATCTAATTTAAAATCAATGGTTGTGTGAATCTATTAATTATTTAAAAGATCTAAAACCTAATTCTACACATATATCATTACTAATTTTCTGTAATATCCAATTAGTAACATCAAAAAATCTTAATATAAAAAATATCAGGATCTATTCTATAAATTCCAGAAATGAAATCCAACTGAAAAATGCTTTTAATCATAAAAAAATAGAAATATATGTCTAGGAAATATACCCAGATACACAATGTTGTCATAAAAAATACATATCATTTATCTTTATTAAATCACATGAATACTACTATCATGATTTTGTGGACGTGTCGTCAATTTGACATCGGATAAAGGTCATAATCCAGATACTACATTCCATAAGAATAATAACAAAACTAATAAAAATCTCATTATTAATAATATTTTAAATAAAATTTAAATTTAATTGTTTGGAGATATTACACATTAGTGTACACCACTAGAAGAAAAAATGGTATTCCCCTTCACAATGGATTTTGTTTTTTAATATAATAATTTCTTTTCATTTTATTATGATTTCTATACTATTGTTTCCCCTGATTATCCCAAGAGGAACCCATGATTCACATTAGGGACTCCCGCATATGTATAACCATCACCCCACATGAACCTCAACATGTAAATCATATCCTTCGTTTGTTTTAGCTTCCTGATGTTCCACCTCCCTCAACTGTGCAACCTCAACACAAAATCCATTTTCATTTGTCCGTTGATTGTTCATTGACATCACACACTAGTCCATCATTCACCACTAATCATGTACCAATATGTATAGATAGTTTCATATATCCACCATAGAGGATGAGATATATTTTATCATATGATTGAATTAGAATGGGGATAGGGATATGGATTATGGAAAATTTTAAATAACATTATTTGTTGTTTCCACTCACTCTTACAAACATTAGCACCTATAATCGCTATCATGTCAAAACAATCTTAAAAATGTCAAAACAACCCAAGAAATTACTTATGATTATTAATCATTATAAAAATAAATCCATGAAGTAAATGATGACCGATCAAAATATATAAAATCTAATAACCATTAGGAATATATAAAATTAATGAAAATATTTAAAAAACATAACATTATAATAGAGGATGATAACTGGGCATAGACTAATATATTGTAATTTATAATTAGAAAATAAAGGTGAAAATTTTAGATAAATCTATAGTGAATAACATGT
Organism: Viscum album; assembly: GCA_963277665.1. Lineage (NCBI taxonomy): Eukaryota > Viridiplantae > Streptophyta > Magnoliopsida > Santalales > Viscaceae > Viscum > Viscum album. The sequence goes on from OY728161.1 coordinate 1,561,186,366, forward strand.
TAAATCAAGATGAAAAATATGATCTTTAGTATCCATTATCAATATCCACATTACCCATGATCATTGTCATCAATCCATATTCTCATTTTTTCAAAAGTAAATGAAGTAAAATTTATCCTAACCTCTAATATCCCATATATGTGAGCATGCCAATTTTATTTCAATAAAATGATATGATTATAAATTTTACTAATTGTTCTGATCATAAAATAAATAAATTATATTAATTATTTATTTTACATAATGCATCATCCAACATCAATATCCACTGGAATGATTATCACAACCATACAGTACGCCTCAGCTAGGGAAAAACATATATTATAAAATTGACCATGGTTCTTGAATTCCAATGTGTGGTAATGAGTAATGGGAAAACCATTCATTTTTAAGTTATGTGAAAACAGTCAATAATATATATTATTATTTTAAAAAAATTATCATGGGGTCCTGCCACACCCAAACACTATATCATATCCATGGATAATTCTAAAGTGATATGTAAATATTAATTGTATTATATAAATCGATATGGATTCATTACATTCTCCCCTCATTCATTTTTTTTCATTTAAAATATCATGTCATACATAAAATGTGGGGGTTCTGAACCTGCATTTAACATTCACAATCCAATGATATCTCATGCGTTATCCCATAATGACAATGAACTAGTACAAATGGAATATTCCATCAATGTGGGGTGATCTAATGTATGTCCTTGATTCCATAAGTCACTCTATAAGGGTGGATCTATCCTTAATGTCCATCATTTCCAATTCAAAAAACATTCAATAGGTCATTAATGTATTTCCTCGTCATTGAAACATAGATGACTGCATGAAATTTTTTCATCTTTGGGGAAAAGGTCATGTGGTACGAAACCTCAAAACCAATATGTCGGATCTCCAAATTCATGAAGAATAATTAAGATAATATAACTTCTTAAAAAGTAATTAATATCCACATCATGGAGAGAATATCCTGAAAAAAAATTCTTCATGCTTAACAAACAAGTGCATGTAGTGTTGATCTATATAATTTTTATGTCATCTCTAGATGATCCTATTATGCTCATAGATCGCCTGGAACATATTTACCATGACCAAAACCATATAAGTTTCAACAAGAGATGTCTCACCCATCATAGTGCAATATAATAGTATCCTTCATGGTATTCGATACAAGACCAAAAAATGTTTCATGCTGATAGTAGAGTGAAATATTATATTATAATAATGAATTAATAATTCAATGTGATCCTCACAACTTCATATGAAGTATAATTCACATGCTCTCAGAATATCATCTATCAACAAGATAGTTAGTACAAACTATCCATATATGTTTTGGATGAAATATCATTTGATTCAAACATTTGTCCCAAAATCATCCTACAGGTCTCTAAACAACAATGACATGGATGGAGTATAAAAATCAATGATTATCATCATGTTTACCATATTATTTTATATAAAATCCAATATATAAATATACCCCAAATTTTCATCAAAGCTCCGCTCCATGGTGGCATGAATGTTTTTCGATGTAGAAAATCTCTTAAAACCCTCCAAGATAGCATAATATTCACTCACTATGAGTTGAATATATTTTATAAGATCCATTCAAATTTCAAATAACTCCCACTATAAAATATCATGGTGTTTTGGTAGACCGACATGAACCTGAAATTCATGCTTTAATATCTAATTTTTTAGACCGAAAGAGGCAAAATTGGTGATGCATAATCTCATTCCATCCCTCAAAACTAACCACTAAAGGTCAGTGTACTTCAATTTGACTCTTGGATATATTTCCATGTCATATATATGAAACTCCCTCAAAACTTCAATATTCAATGCGACTAGAACTTCCATACATACCAAAAAAAGGATGGCATGCTCCCTCCATTCATTAAATCCACTTGTGCATACCTTGAGAATATTTGGCCACATAGAACATCATTGTATTTGTCTACCAACTCAACCACTCTCAGATGCTAAATACATGTTAGGTTAACCACCATAAAAAATATAATCTCCACCCCTTCTCCACAAGGGTCAGCCAAAACGAAGCTAGATTCTCAGACTCGAACTATAACACCTCGACCGAAGAAGCATGGAGTTTGTGCATTATTCGAATACATAGGAACATTTACATAGAATAAAATCCTAGAGAACGGATTATTATAATTTTTTTGGAAAATCAATTCTATTCCTGATCATTGCATAAAAATTAAAATCATAAAATAAAACATATGTAATATTTTGAAAGAACCATTATTATACTATATTATCCCTAAATTTCAATAGTAACACAGATCTTTGCATCATGGGAGAATAAATGTTTTGAAATGGCTAAGCATAATAGATAAGTAATAGTAAATAATACAATCAAATCATTCAAAAATAAGCATTTAATTTAAATTCAAGGTATAAAATTTAATCACAAGATTTTTAAACATATATTTAGAATATTATGGAAATAATAATTCAAATAATTTCATTAAAATTTTCACATGTATATTATAATAGTAAAAATCACAAGAAATATTAATGAAAAATTTTATAAATTGGGAATGTATAAGGTCAGATGTCTGCACTATCATGATATTTCCTCAAGATATCTAATGTCATGATCTATACACATCTTAGTTGCAGTATGTGGGTAAAAACCTGACTAGATTGATTCATGATATATCCCCATATATCTTCAAAATATTTTTAATCAAATGCAAAATGTTTTTTGCTAACTAATTACATCTCACGAGACCAACTGATGCATCTAGGGATCTAGTGGTCCCCACCAGTCACTTTAATGTCCAATGAATTTCTCATATAAATGGGGTAAGACATAAAATACATAAACATTTTCATTCATACTAGAATATGAAATGTAAAAACATTAACTATAATCCATGAATTTTATTAAAATAAAACATCCATAGTAATAAAATATAATGAAACAATAAATACAATATGGTATATTTTATAATAATAAATCATCCATAATTAAGTATAAAATTCAATAATGGGTGTTGAAATCAAGAAATATAATCCAATAAAATTATAAGAACACTTAGAGAGAAATATCACTTTTTTACATTGAAAAACGTAAAAATAAAACCAATTTTAAAAAAACAAATTTATATTGAAAATAACCATGTAATATTATAATGAAGCATAAAATTTTTTATGCATCATGACAAAATAAAATTCTGATCAAGTCACTTATGTTTAGAAAACATACCTTATTTTTTAAAAAGGTCATAATGTACCTTGTTTGGAAAATGACGATATGAATCCCTTCAAAAAAATTTATAATAATTAAAAAATGAGTTAAAATGTCATTTAAAAATTTTAAAGTAATAGTAATAATATTTTTCAATACATTTTTAGGAAAAATTGGCATCTATGATAATCAATCCCTAATAGATTCCAACGTATATACAATCCCGAGTAAAAATGAAATTGTGAAAATAACCATTAAATTGTACTTTACTTTAGTCAATAGTGAGTTTAATTATTATATAATAGTCAAAAAAGATATAAAAATATAAAATTATCATATCCATATTAATTATATCATAAATTATACTCTTATATCTTTTTTTAATCAATTTTTCAGTATCACCACTATTTCGGGTGATAACATCTTCATTTTTCTGTGCAGGTTTTGTCGTGTAAGTAATGTTTTTTATGGATAGGATATATTTTATTAATATTTCGAATGATATTATGAACATAAATATTTTTTACACATTATATAAATTTTATAATCATTATTTATTAGTTGATGTAGAGAATTAGTCTCATCACATCGTGGAGATGTTTTGTCGGACATCCGCACGAGCAATAGTATAATTCCCCAAATTGTTAAATATTACAGAACTAGATATTATATTAATTATAAAAAATATTTATCATTTAATATTCCTTATTTATATGCATTTTAATCTTCTTTATAACAATCAAAATAAATTATTGTTTAAAAACAAATTGCTCCACAATGTAGAGATGATATTCCATACAAACACACACATTGTGATATTATTTTTTATATGGTGGGTTAATAGAAGAATATGGTTGTTCCCTAATAATGATAACATAAAATAATCTATATGATACATGATTAGTTAATTATGTATATAATCATCATCGAATGTGGAAGTAGAAGAAGAAATGAAATTTAATTTAATTGAAAAAACAATTACCTTTTCTTTACTGGACTTCATTTGGAAATCCTTTTAGTGACAACAGGGAAGATTCTTATTGAAGAACAGAAAATTTAAAGGTTATCTAATAATTTTTAGAGGAGAATTGGGATGGGTTTTTTCAATATAGAAGGTCAAAGGTGTTGTGAGTAGTTGAAGGATGTGGTGCCACTTTATAAAAGAGGAGAGGGCCAGTTTTGGAAACATTCAAAATATTAAAATATAGTAAGACAATTATTGATCGAAATACATTAAAATGCCCCAAAATGAAACATTGAATACATTTTTGATAATTTAATATCACATTTTAATTATTATCATTTATTTTTTTAATAATTAAAAAATAATGTAATTCAATAATATATCATTATTGTCAACATTAATATTATTAATTTAATTTGACATAAAATAAATTATGAAAAATGGGAATTATAATATAATGTTTTCAAACTTCAATAATGTATCTAATATAACCATGAAATTTTGTATTATCATTAAATAATAAAAATATATCAGTATTAATATATTAAAAACATTTATTCTATTTTTATGTCAATTTAATAAATATTGTTTTCGAATTGACGACAATTTTAATGAAATTATATAAATTATTAATTTTTAAAATAAATTTATATAATGAAAATAATTTAATTAATTTTAAAATAGACATTTATATTCATTCATGACTTGATTTTGGCCCTATGTGTACACATAAATGAAATTTAACACAAGATTGTGATATTTTTAACAATAATTGAATAAAATAATATATAATTTATCTTCATGGAAGAGTGTCTATTAAAAAACTAAAAAATACATCATAATGTGACAAGGGTATAATATTATCAATATAATAAATTTTTGTCATGTTTTTGTTTTATATTAAACCTTATAATTTTGATTTACCCTTAATTTATCTATTTGAATTTTAATTGTGGTGAAAAACATTTTCAATTATAAAAAATTATAATTTTTTTTTTAAATTGTGCATATTGTCCACAACTGACATTTTAGGAAATTTAAGACCATTTAATAATCATATTTTATGTTTTAATTATTTAAATTTTTTTTATATAATTTCATTATTTATTATTTTTATTAAATATTAATATGTCATTTTTTGGCACTACTCATTATATTGATGTTCAATAAAATAAAAATTACATATGACATAAAATAATCATTTAATACACTCCTAAAATTCCTTATTAGACTATAAATTTAGTGGGTAACCTAAAATAATTCGAAGATAATTTATTTTAAATTTTTTTAATATATGTTATTTGATATTTCTTATAATAAATCAGTTTCTACGTCATAATTGTGTCACCATATAATTTATTTAATTATTTTATAAAAATATAAGTAAATTAATATTATTTAGAAAAACATTTTATCTTTTTAAATAATATTTATAGTTGACAATGTAAATTATATAACCATATATTAAAAATGTTATTGATATTAAAAATTGATTATGACATTTTTATCTCATCATTAAGTATAAAAATATATGTTAAAATCTCAAAAAGATGTCTTAAAAAGGATCATAATTATTCCCTAATGTATTTTTGGTCGAAATAAATTATAATGTTAAATTATTATATGGTTTAGTGAAATTTTTAATTATTATAACATTGTTTTTTCCTTTTATTAATTGATATACCCCCAACCATGTTAAATAAATAAAAATTTACTAAAGTTAATATTCACCCAAAACAATTTTGTTGATCCTATTAGACTCTATATATAACAATTACTATTATAATGTATGTCCATTTTTCCAAATTCAACACATTTTGATTAACACAAATGTGGTGAGAATGCTGGTAAAAGTCAGGTTTAAAAGTTCAATATGTTTTTATATCTAATTTAAATATAAAATGTTTCCAATGACCATTTTGGATTAATCTATTTATTGTTGATATATTTTTTTATTAAAAATTAATTTATTATATAATTTTTATTAAAACAATGAACATAGTTTTTAACAACAATGTAGTATTTTTCATCATTCATCAGAAAATTAATCTTTTTAGAAAAACCACAAAAAGTAGACCAAATATAATTCTGGTATTCCAAATACAATATAGTGTGTATTTTGAATAATCTAAATTCCATAATGTTTTTAATATAATTCATAATCACTTCTGAAACAACTATTATGATTATTTATGGTGTGCTCAAACTCGGTGTGGTGTGAAACACAAGCTATCCAGTAGATTATATTTTCAAAGGAACATACAATAAAATCATATGGTTTTAAATTCTCACAGTCTTTAATAAATATGATCTTCATAATTTTAAATTCTACATTGAATAAAAATTGATACAATAAAAATATTTTTTGGGAAAATATCATAAAAAATAGGGCTAATAGAAACTCCTCTTAAAAAATAGAAAAGGGAAATGTGAAGGTTGCCACTGAATTTTGATTTAAAATAAGAGAACATTGGTGGAATATAGATCGTTATACATGGAGTAAAAACATAAATATTTATAAGGTATGATATATTTAATAAATCAATAACATGTGAATGATAAATTTAAATTTGATGGCCTCTATGCTATAAATCTGTGATTAATTTAAAAACCATCAGTTAAACAAAAATTATGGTATTAGGTAAAAAATATATAACATTTTCTAGAGTTGATGGATTATTTTACTAACCATTTATGAACTCAACATAATGTACTTGATTCAATTTGATATCTCAATGTCATCCTATAAATGTTCTTTAGTCTATTTCTCTTGGTTTTATTCACTTTTATAAGGATATAAAATATGATTCACTGTGAATTAATCACCTAATGAATCATACACTCAAGAAGTATTTCATTTATCCATTAAATGTTTACTGAAACCAAATAGGTTAGCACATAATTTCAAATAATTCATACTTAATCCACAAAAATTAAAATCTAATATTCAGTTAATCCCAATCCGACCATAAGACATTTCAAAAATAGGATTGTCTAAATTTATAGTCCAAAAAGGACACTAAATTTCCAAAATCATTCGTGATAACTGATTCCCCAAACAATTTAATGTATCACTTAATTCAACCCATGAAATTTTTTATCCCTATTAAATCCATAATGAAAACTCTTACAGTTCCATATCAATAATTAAAATATATTTCAATACAATCATAATATATCAAATTAATCATGAAACCATAAAATCATTAAAATAATAATTCATGAATCAAATTAATAATTAACCATTGTCATTTAGATTCACTCTTAACCCATTATCTATGTTTCAACATCATATTCCTTATTTCTTCTTTCATCTCATTTTCCATTTGGAATCTCTTCATTATTAGTAGTATAACCATTACATGTGTATACTTATTGACTGAAACCATAATAAAAATATTAGAAACAATAATAATAGTGATATATTATTTATGATTAATTTATATAATGTCTAATTTGGGACATCTTATTCTTATTGAATGAGCACATATTTTTATTCTTGGTTATATATTATGTTACCAAATCTATGGGAATATTTCTTATACATAGACATATATTAAATGTCATCCATATGTTTATGTTTCTAATCCATTTTCTCAAAATCTAATTTCCAAAGTTGAATCTAAACTTCCTATAATACCATCCGTATTGACCTGACCCCAGAATCCCCGAACTAGTGCAGTGTTTTAATAAATGGGAATGATTAGGAAGAATCATATCATGATGTACCAATCTGTTTATCTATCATTGAAAATAGATTACATGCATTGAAATTACATTAAAAGTAAAAAAAGAAAATAAAACATCTATAATCCTTCAAAAACACCATTATTCACCTAGATTAACCCTGCATATCAATCATAATACACAACATAAATTCCAAGGAAAATTGAACTAAAGGAAGGGGTGATATCATAAGCTTAGTAAGGGTAAATAATATCTAAGAAACATTCATAAATAAGCATAAAATTTTAAACAATTGTATAAAACTGAAACATAATCCATTTACACATAATCTTTAGAATTATATATAAATAATAAATAAAATTATTCAATTCAATCATTAACATGGATGTAATACTTGTGAAATAATCACATATAATGTCAACAACTAATATCATAATGGGGGAATGCATTATATCGAACATATTCACTATCAATATATATCCTCAAGATAGATACACTCAAAATCTATCCTTGTTATCATTTATGTCTGTGGGTAGAAACCCGTTAGATTTGTTTCATAAATTATCTTTCAAACAACATCAAATATCTTAGAATGAAACGTTAAGGGTTTGTTTCCATCTGATTTTATCTCATGAGACCTGCTAATGCATCAAGGTGCTATAGTAGGACCCTCCCTTGACCTTCTAATTCCAATTAAATCCTCATACATGTGGGGTAAAACATAAAAAACATAAACACTCATATTGAAACTAGAATATGAAAGGTTAATTCAACTACCTTAAACCATTAATCATATCAAAATAACACATCCACAATCAATTATTTCATGAAACCTTAAATACAATATGGTCTATTTTATCGTATTAAATCAACCTCAATTAATCATAAAATTTAACAAAGTATGTAGACATAGATGAAAATAATCTAATAAAATCAATAATGCTCTTTGAGATAAATATTTATTTCTATCTTTGAAAGAAATAAAAATACATGTGATTTTAAAAGAAAATATTTATTTTGAAAATAACAATGTAAGAATTTAAGGAAATATTTCATCCTCAAAGGCATCATGAGGGTAGAGAAATCCATTCACACCACATAAGTGCAAAAATCATTCAATTATTATTTTGTCAAAAATGTCAAAATGAACCTCATTTGGAAATAGAAAGAAAGTTTCACTTCAAAACAAAATTATAAAAATAAAAAAATGGGTAAAAATATAATTAATAAATTTTAATGTAATAGTAAAATTATTTTTAAATACATTTTAATGAAACATGGACATGGATTATAAGGATTCCACAAATAGATACTTACATAAAAATAATCATGAATAAAAATGATATTTCTAAATTTACTATTACATTTTACGTTCCTTTAGTTGAGGGTGAATTAACCACATTTTTAATGTTTAATGCATGTTATTAAATTATAACAGGGTCATATAAATATTTATTATATTATATATGATCCTCTTATATCGTTCTGTTGATAAAATACCAATATCACCGTTGTTTTTGTTGTTAACTTCCTCATTTTCCAATGCATGTTTTATTATGTAGGATATGTTTCATATAGATATGATATATTTTATTCATATACATAATTATTTTAATTTCATAAATGTTATATTTACTCAGAATTTAAATTTTATATTCATTCAATAATTTTTAGCGTATAGAATGAATCTCATCACATCGTAGATATGATAGGCCGTACATATGAAAACGTGACAATATCATTACCTTAATAGTTAAATGGTATATAATTGGATGGTATATTAATTATAATGAATAATTATCATCATATTTCTTATTTATATCCATTTTACACATCATTTTATCCATCTATATAATCTATTGTTGCAAACAAATTACACCATGGAGTGGATATGGTATGTTGTACCTACAGACACATGGTTGTTTTGTATTTCATATAATGAATAAAAATATGAATATAACTTCCCCATAATAATGATAACCACTATGAATTTATATGACACTTTATTTAATACTTTGGTATGGAAACATCATAGAAATATTATGTATAATAAGAAAATAAATTTAATTGAATTGTTAAACAATTACATCTTCTTCAATGGAATTCCATTAGATCTTCTTTTAGGGACAATAGGTATGATTTTTTTTGGAAATAAGTACCTACATATATTAACTAAGAATATTAATATGATTCTTTTTCTGGGATTTGATGTGAAATAATTCTAAACGTGGTGTGAAGAAGTGAGATAGCATGTTCCTTTTTTATATGATAGGGGAGGGACACATTATAAAACACTCAATATATATAAATATAATAATAATATTCTACCACAAAATATATAAAAATATCCCAAACATTAAAATTATAATACAATTTTGACCATATATAACCCCATTGGATTATTTTATAGTTGTTTTAAATAATTCAATAATAAAATAATTCAATAAGACAATATTGGGATATATAATATTATTTAATTAATTTGACAAGTAATATATTAATAAAAAATTTGGAATTTGAATCTAATGATTTAAAAAATCCATAAAATTTCTTATAGATCATGGGAATTCATGAGAAACATTAAATAATAAAAAATATATCAAAATTAATATGAATAAGTCTATTTATTTTAATTTATATTGTAGTAAAATAAATATTGTTTTAAAATTGAATATTCATTTATGTTAATTATATATATTTTAAACATTAATAATAAATTAATATAAGGAAACTAATATGATTGATATCAAAACAATCATTTATATTCATTAATATCGTGATATTGTCCCTATGTGGACAAATAAGAGATATTAAATACAAGATAGTGGTATTTAGTAACTATCCTTAATTTAATTAAAATATAATTTTATATTCATGGATAAGTGTCCATTAAAAATTTATAAATACATCATATGTGATAAGGGTCAGATATTACTCATCCAATAATTTTTTACATGTTTTGGTTTTATTTTAATCCTTATAATTTTGAAATAACCTTAATTAGTCTATTTAATTTTTATTTTGGTTATAACATTTCAAAAATTAAAAGGTTGTAAATTTTTACTTATATAGTGCCAATTTTCCAAAAAAGAACATTTTATGAAATTTCACATCATATAATAATAATTTATAATTATTTAATTGTTTTAATGGTTTTAAAATTAATTTAAAAAATATTTTTTAAATAAAATTCTACTGTCCATTTTGTTACTATTTATTACATTGAATATGAATAAAATAAAAAACAAATATAAGTCATAAAAACCATTTAAAACACTCATAAAATATGATAGACATGTAAAAAAGCTCGGCCCATCTTATATAATTCAAATTTAATTAACTTTAAACTTTTTAATATAATTTATTATATATTTTATTTAATAAATAAATTATTACATTATTATCCTGTCACCATTTAATTTCATTATTTATTTATCAAATTATATATAAATTACCATGATTTAGATATCCATTTTATATTTATAAATAAGATTTTTTTCTGATTATATCACATATATAACTTCATACTAAAAATTATATAATTATTAAAATTTGATAAAGAAATTTTTAACTCTTGTTCAAATGAAATAAGATAGATTTCCTAATCTCACCCAAGTAGCATAAAATGTATCATAATGTCTAGATAATTTTAATTTTTTTCAAAATACACTTTAAAATTAAATTAGGTTAAGTGATAGGGTGTTTAAAATATATTATAATATTATTTTTACTGATAACTATATGATTTACCCATAATCGTAGAAAATAAAAAAAATTAGTAAGATTAATATTCACAAAAAAATTTGTTTATCCTATTATAGTCTAATAATAACACTTCTTACAACCATGGATGTTTGTTTTTACAAATTCAACTCAGACAAGTCGTTAAACTAAGATTAACGCTAATGTGCCGAGATGATAAGTAAAAGATATGTTTAAAAGTTTAACAAGTTTTTTTATCTAAATTTAATATAAATGTTTAAAATGTCCTAAATTGGATTAATATAATTATTTAGGATAAATTTTTACATTTAAAAGAAATTTGTTATATAATAATTATAAAAATGAAAATTTGTTTTTAACAATAATGGAGTATTTTTCAGAATTCATCAAAATATGAATATTTTCAAAACAAATTCCAAAAAATTATCAATAAGCTAATATTGACATTTAAAAATTAAAAAAATGAGACTATTTTGAAGAACATAAATTTCATAATGTGGTTAATTACATTCATTCCCTTTTTGAACAACTAACTAGATAGATCATGGTGCGATTGAAATCAGTGTTGTGTGCAATGCGGTTTACAAATATATTAAATTTAAAAATGAACAAAAATTAAAAGAATGGGGTTTATAATAATATAAAACATAAAAAAATTGAATCCAAGAAATATGAAATTATACACAGAAAATCAAAGGATTATACTTGAAAATTATTTTATGGGAATCCCACATCATAATTAGGGTTTATATAACATCCTCTTAATATGTGGGAGATTAAAATTTGAAGGACACCACCTAATTATCAGTTAAAATAGGAAAACAACAGTGGAGTTTATAGATTCGTAAATTTAGGAAAAACATAAACATATATAGTGAGTAATTGTGTGCAGCAATCACAAAAATGTGAATAATAAATGGAAATTTGAGGGACACAATGCCGAAAATCATTGATTATTTAAAATAACAACCAATAAACCAAAATATTAGCTATTAAAATATCTCATTTTTTATATACTTATTCAAAAAGATCATAGATTAGTTTTATATATTGTTAAGAACTACATTATACTTACATGGTTTTATACTATGTATCAATGTTATCCTTTGGTTGTGCTTAGATCTATTTTCAATTCATTTTTTTCACATATAGATATATATTCAAGATGACTCTTTATGTAAATACAAATTTAATGAATCATATGGTTCCTAATTATTTCATTCATCGATTAATTTTTTATTGAACACATACATGTTAGTATATAATATCGAATAATTCAAACATAAAACTCAATAAATAATAATAAATTTTAAACTTATTGGATTCTAACAATAATATGTTTTCAAAACACATCTTTCCAAATAAATTGTCCAAAAAGGTCTCTAAATTTTCAAAATCATTCATGACATCAGATTCCCCAAAAACGTAAATGTAACTCTTATTATCAGAGACCAAATATTTGATAAACATAAAATCCTTATTGAAAAATATTATACTTCCAAATCATTAAAAAGAAAAACATCGGATCAATATTTTATAACTCTTGAATCATATCATTGTAGAACCAATGATGCAATAATTCATGAATTCATATACCATATATCGTTAATTATTCCTCTTCACTCTTAAACCATTAACTATAAATCAACATCTTTTTCTTTAATACCTCCTTTATCACATTTTTCTTTTGAAATATCTTCATTTTCATTATTATAACCAATACTTGTATAAAAAAGTTAACCAAAAATTAAATCAAAATCATAGAAAGAAAATTCATATTAAAATATTCCTGTATAATCAATTATATTATATCTAAATCATTTATTCTTATTCTCCATCAATGACTTCCAAAGATTATTCAATGTTATACAGGGTATTTTCAAATCTTTATGAACATCTCCCATAAATATACATATCTTAAAATTCAGTCATATGTTTATGTATTCTAATCTCTATTTTCCAAATCCAATTTCCAATGTTGTTGTTAAACTTCTAGTAGTAGCAATTGTTACAAACCGACCCCAAAATCTTAGACCTGATGCATTAAATTAATAAATTTTCATGATTATTGGAAATCAAAACATGATGGGCCATTTAGTTTATAAGTCATGGAAAATATATTACATAGATGAATATTATATTACAATTAAAAATATAAAATAAAACATTGATAATACTTCAAGAACACCATTATTATCAAATATTAACCCTACAAATCCACAATAATGCACATCATGGCATATTGGGAAAATAAAACACAAGGGGTGACATTAAATGCTTAGTAATGGTAAATAATTGTGTGGAAGAATTAATAAATAAAAATGAAATAGTATAGAAATGTATAAAATTTAAACAAAATCCTTTTAAACATAATTTTAATCATAATATAGAAATAATAAGTCAAATAAAATCATTTTAATGGTAACGTCCCAACCCGGATCACAACTAAACTAGTGGCCGGAGCGGTCAACACATGACCTCAAGCGCATCTCCACATATGCCAGATGCTTCCAACTAGCGGCGAGAGTCTATGGACAGTAGGCGGGGAGACTATACCATTTTATCAAACATTCACAACAATATATTAATGTAAATAACAATGAATGAAAATAAATAGCAGATGAAGTCTTATAAATGATAAAGTAGTGGAAGGTGGATTTTATAAATCATTTACAAACAAATGGACAATGACAAATATATAGCAGATTCATGCATAACATGCTAATGAAATAAAAATGGAAAACAGTGAACAAAACAACATTCTGAACATTCCATTACAAAAATAAATAAACAATGGCTCTAAGCCCGGAGGGCGGTCTCCTCAAGCATCTCGAGCATCCTCTCAGTCCTTTGGTCTTATATTGAATGTAAATGAAAATAGAATAATCCTACAACCAAATATAATATACTCTGGTACCCTAGGGTAATGGCAGCCTGTGTAGGGTGTGAGATATAAATCTCAGTAGGCCAGGACCTCCTATGTCTACCCAAAATCTAGAAATTTAATAAATAATTTAAACCGTGTGAAATCATATATAAATAAAATAAGTTGTACAATGTAACTATTTACCCAAGTACCTACTTTATCCCTCACCGGGTGTCTGAAATTTCATTATACATTTTTCTTGCATACTCTACCATTATTACATAATCATTTTCATTTTTCCATTATTCAAACAACATTAAATTATAAATGCCTCGAGATTTTTTCTAAGCCCGATATCCCCCATATAAGTCCCTCACCACAGATGTCTCTAAAGTCAATCTAAGTAGTAAAAGTAAAGACAGAATCTAGGATTTTTCATTGGCATGGATAACACATCACATGTCATTGAATTTAATCATTCATATACTCTATCATAGCACATACAAGTGTGACGTGATTTTTGGTTCGTCTACTAAAGGTGATTCACCCAATACCATAATAAGTCAGAACCCTTTCTCATATTCAATTCACAAATCATTATGTCACAATAGTATTAATTAATCATTAATTCCTTTTTTATACAACCAACTGTACCCATAGTCAAATGTCAATTAATGGATGTAGAACATCCTATCTTGCACCCTCATGAGTTTTTGTAGTGTCAGTCCATGTCTCACAACCCATGGGTATTTGGAGCATCTGTCCCTATCCCATTAATGAATATTTCATTGAAAGATGTGTGTAGAATGCCATTTCTAGCATCCCATTAGTATTTGAAGATTCAGTCCTTGACTCACAACCCATTTATCAATCATACATATATATTTATCATTGTTGTAGAACACCATGTCTAGCACCCCGTGAGTATTTGGAGCTTCATTCAATGTCTCACAACCCATTTACCATTCATACATATATTTTAATCATTGGTTTTGAAAACCATGTCTAATACCCGAAAATAATCTATTAATTAATTCATATATCAATTAATCGAATCCATTAATTAATTCAACATCTAATTAACAACATAAATATCCTATCAAATAAGTCTACTATTAACTAACCATTCAACATCTCAAAAGTAAATAATTAATTAAAAATTAATTATTCATACCAATCTAACTAAATAATTAACTCAACATTTAACTGTCCAAATTCTTTTACAAGTAATTACCTTTCTACTCAAACAGTGATTCGCCCAAGACTTTAACCATTTACATGAAAGTAATAATCATCTAAAAGCATGCTGAAAAATTCCCAAATATTTAGCAACAATATAACATAGTGTATCATATTTTTAAATAACTCCATCCAAGACAACATAGGGGATGTAAAAAAATGCACCACAATAGGTACCTTTGGCCAACAGTCGTAACAAACAGTCAATTCACAATCTTAATTTAATTCATGCATATTAATTAATTCAAATATTAATTAATTAATTGTTATCTATTTAATAAATAATAAATTAATTAACCATTATCCATTTAACACGTAATAATTAATCCATCCATTAATGATTAATAGTGTCCAATTTATATTCTGAACATGTCAAAAACTCAATATTCTCAATAATCAGTAAAAGTCACAATTTTATTCCAACTCATTAATTGATAATTAATTATTCAATTATTTATCCTATTACCCATTCTGACCATCAAAATCATTTAACTTTTTAATAATATCACTTTAACTAAATTAGAAAAACAAGATTAAAATTAACTCATGTTCAAGTCCACATTTATCTCATGTGGGTGACATCATTAAATAAAATCAAAATGACATGCATTGACATATCATAATCAAGGAAACTCAGATTCTAAATTTATTTAATGAAGCCATGATTGTTAAAAATGCGTTAAAGATTTGGGACCCTACCTCGAGGTGGCACCATTTTAAATCAGAAGTGCTTAAATATACTTTGCGGCAACCTGTCCACAACTGGTCTACAATCACATGTGTGCACACCTATTATGTTTATTTATGTATTTATTTTAAATATATTTATTAAATAGATATATATATATCTATATATATGTGTGTATACATTATTATAATTACCCTGAAACAATATAAATAAAATTCAAAATATTAAACAGGAACCCAGAATCAAAGAAATAAGGACCAAATCACCTCTAAATTTTTTTTGGGGATTCATATAAGTTATCAAACCATTCATTGAATAATATGAAACAATAACACAGATAAATAAACTTACACTAAACCTGATAGAAAAATGGAAACAAACTCATCTTCCTTACCTTTGTCGGCAGATGCCAAAATACGGACCAAAGGGTCTAGAGGAGACCCTTGCACATCCCTACAATCGAAAAAATAAGGAAAACCAATTAAACCTGAACCACAGGGTTTTGGCCAAGAAAACGGGGTGATAGAGAAGCCAAGTGGTCAATGTGAATCACAAAACAAATGCAGAAGGATTCACCACACTGAGATAGACATGATTTGAGAAGACACTTGGGGGATTCGATCGTGCGAAGTCGAGCCGACGAAGGGGGTGTAGCCCCCCTCAAAGGGTGGGCCTCGTTAGTTTTTGATCTTCCTCTCATATGGTGGTGTGCCACCCTCATGTTCCCACCCCCAATTAATAATTACTCCCATTATAAACTAATAGTCTTAATAAAATAATAATAACTTTTATTATGCTCATTTAATATAATGGTACTTCATTAACTAACCTTTAAATAAATATTTCACAATTAATTCTTTAAACCCCCATTAATCATCAAGCCAAATAAATACAACAACAATAATAATCTCTTTATTTTTATTGTTATTAAATTTTTATTTTGTTTCAAATAAAATAAAAAATCATTTCAAAAACCGGGTAACCACACAACTGACTCGCATCATTTGACTAATAGTGCACAACTCGATATCTACATTTAAAATGGTTAAATTAAATTAAACTGAACTACACATTTATTCCTCATTTAATATTACCATTTAAAATTACCCTTCTTAGAAAATGTCTAACTCCTCATTTACATATTTTATAATTAAATTCATTCACAAAATTTAGTTAAATAATTTCCCCACTTCGTCTTTTTAATTAAATTATCTCAACAAAATTTAATTAAATTTAAAAACTCAAACACTTAATTATTTAATTAATTATCTCAACACAAATTAATTAAATAAAACCCTTCTCTTCGTACTGATTAATTAAATTTTTGTACCTTTAATTTAATTAAATGAAACCCCAACAAATCAATCATTATTATTATTCCTAATAATAATAACATCCAATCATAAAACCATAATAATAATAATTTCATAATTATTATTATTATTATTCAATCTTAGATAAAACCCAACACCTCTCATTAAATTAAAACACTTCATAATTAATTATGAAACACTTTATTTTATTAAAAGTTTTTTTTATAACCAAAATCATCATTAATTTCACATTACCATTACACGTTATTAAACATCCAATTAATTTTTTTTAACATAAATGTTACACCCCATTTAATTAAAAACGCATCTTCATTCATTATTCTGTTAATAAACATTTCATAATTAATTATGAAACTCCCAATTTATTACAATATCATTAATATGGTAAAAATTCAACACATAACCCCGTATAAAATTTTCATTATAATAATAATTATTACATTCATAAAACAAAAATAATAATAATATCATTATTATTATTTTTCAATCTTATTATAAATCCAACACCTATATTTAATAACAACGCTTCATTAAATATAAAACTCCTCGTTTTATTAAATGTTTCTTTGAGAAGCTCAAAAGCATCATTAAATTATCATAAAGAATATACAAATTTAATATAAATTAAAAATATCAAAGCACAAAAATAATTTATGACACCATAATAATATTAATAATAACATTATTATTGTTAGTATATTCCTACATTAAATAATAAATGGTCCTCTAATAATTCTGAAACACTTCATTTAAATAAAAAGGTTCTTCGGTAAACCCATAATCCACTTTAATTTCTTTAACCGTAATTTAATTAATTTTGTAACATTCATTTAATTAAACAACCACTATAATTATAATAATAACATCATTATTATTATTATTATTAAAAAATTATTTTAATTTATTGAAAACTGTAATATAATATTATTTAATTAAATTAAATAATTTATTAAACAAGTTAAACTGAATGGGTTGGAATGCAATCATGCGCTACCCGTGCAAATCCATTAACGTGGGATTTTCTAAAATTGGGGTTCCCTATATTTAATGGGACACCTGTGAAAATTATCAGGAAATTTCTCATGTCCAATAAATGACACCTTTAGGTTTTCCAACACCTGGAATAAAATAACAGAGCTCGGTTTAAAAAAATTACACGGTGATAAACTGAAAAATATTCAAAAACATTCCTATTTTAACAAGTATCATTATCACAGAACTCTATAATATACCCACCTTAAAAACATCTCATCCCCAGGAAGCCATCTGGAACCCCTACTAAAACAACCGACCTACCATTGTCACATAATCTTGTCAAAAGTGAGGTGTTGTGTTCCCAACACACCTTTAACCCTTCTCAAGCCTAATGTATATTCCTTTAGAACCAGAGTCAATGCTCAATTTATAGATTAAATATCCAAACAGTTCTTATATCTTACTTCATTAGAAGGACCTCATCAACAAAAACGGTTGAATCTCGAACAATCAACAAAACATGTTTCTCATGCTTCCCTCGAAAGATGTCATACACCGAAACCCCAATTTCTCCCTTTATATGATGATGTTCCATTAATACTATCCAAATCAATCTTCATTTAAAACGAAGTACATACCTGACCTCTGATGAAATTTCCAAATCAAGTCATCAAATGAATATTTTAAAACAACTATTCCCCAATACAAAAATAAATGTATCCCAAAAAATCAAAGAATCTCACGTACTACCAAGAAAACAACCACTCATCATGCCCAACATCATTTAAACTATAGCGCAATATAATACCAATGTTTTATTAGTGTCTCTATGAAGAAGTCAAATAGGGGACATGCAGGTCATATTCTGAATAATGTAATAAGAGAAAACCCTAATCATTAAAAAGATTAGTGGAAATATTACCTGACAACTCTTTTCTAAAAGTTTGACATCACCTACTGAAAAGTTTATCGAAAATGATGCACCAATACCCACCATAGGATTTTCCATGACGTCGCATAAAAATATCATCCAATCACTAACATGTGTATCATTAACACATTAATTCCTGCATGTGACCTTCCTTGAACAACAATCACCACACCAAACCATGATCATAAAATCTGAAACCTAAACCTATCAGTGTGCCAAAACAACTGAGTCTGAAGAAGTCCTCCTGTGTATTGGGACAAATTTACTTTAATAACAAGAACATTCTATGGGTACTAGCTACCACGAGTAAACCCCTTAATATCATTAACATCAAACCTCTCTCTATGTCACAAAAAAATTAAAATACAAGATTCAAAATCTCATTTTTTTCATTTTATCCATTTTAATTAAATAATTTCAACAATTCATCATTTGAATGAATTTCAACAAATACACAAGTACTTTACACAAAAAGATACATGATTTTCGAAACAATTTTCTATTAAAAAATAAACATGATATCACAAAAATCATCTTAAAAATTTTTACATTCAGTGTTATTCAAATATAAAGGGGAAATTTAGCATCTAAATTCTATTTACTAAAAAGGAGACCTCCAAAATTCCCATTTATTCTATCTTAGTACTTCAAAAGGAAACCCACAATGATTCCTTACAATAAAAACATAGAATTATTACAAATAACCATTTTCAAATCATACTATGGTAATATGGTTTTGTGACATGGGTGGATATCTTCCAATCGATAAGGCGCCCATACATATTATCGCTGGTAGTTGGATCCCATTTATCACAATCAACATTCATTTAACATTTTAAATTTATATTCCCTTTAATATTTCAAAACATCAATAGAATGTTAGAATAATAAGTAACACAAAAACATGCTATAACACAGAAGCATGGAACATCAACAAAACATTCTAATAACTAAGACATTATGGAATATAATCACTCAAGAAAGACAAATCTATCACAGAAATATGATATCTAGAGAGGCATGCTAATGTAGATCAAAACATGGCATTGTACCGAAGAACAGAATCCATATTAGCCATCATATTACTAATAAAACTACACGGCATGTTATATGCATGACATGTTAATCTCTATGTTTATAAAATGATTCATGTATGTAACTTCCTTTCCATATCAGGACAAGAAATTTTTTTCATAATTCAAAAATTCAATAAAATACGGAAAATACGCCAGTCACTCAAGGTGAAATCATATCAACTGTAACCTCTAATAGTACAAACATCAATTCCCATTCCTGGCCACTAGGTAATTTCTCATACATGGGGTGATCAATTAGATGCACAGTTATTAACCAAAGCGTTGACACATTCAATGTCTCTTATCCACCAACCCCGAAACAGTAAGACAAAGGAAAAGAAACCCTCTAATACGAAATTGTAACATCCTAACCCGGTTCACCACTAATCCAGTGGCCATACTTGTCACCACATGAAATCAAGCACGTCTCCCCTTACGCCAGAGGCTGCTGACTAGCAGAAAGTGTCTAAGGTGAGTCTGTGCGGGACTATAACCCATTATCAGAGTTGCACAATTGTATATAAAAGTAAATAGAAAAAAATGGCAATAAATAGTGGAAGTAGTCTAATAAATGATAAAGTAGTGGAAGGAAGATTTTGTAAATTTTGTACAAACAAATGGCCAATTCCAATTATATTGCAGATGCATGTATGACATGCTAATATTATAGAAATAGAAAATAGTGAACATAATAGAATTATGAATATTCCAATACAAATATAAATAAACAATGACTCTATGTCCTAAGGTCATACTCCTCGAGCATCTTGAGCTTCTGTTTCATTATTTCCTCCTATCTTCGATGTAAATGAAAACAGAAAAATCCTACCACCAAATAGAATATACTATAGTACCCCAGTGAAATGGCAGCCCGAGTAGGGTGTCAGATATAAATATTCATAGGTCGGGACCACCAATGTCTACCCCAAATCTAGACAATTGATAAATAATTTAAACTGTGTAAAAGTATATATAAATATAGTAACCAGTTCAATGTAAAAATATACCCAAGTACCTACTTCAGCCCATAGATGGTGTCTGATCCTATATTATACATTTGTCATCATACTCAATAATCATTACATAATCATTTTTATTTTCGAATAATTCAAACCTCATTAAATTTCTAAAGCCTCAAGAATTGTAATAAGCCTGACATCCACCATATAAGTAACTCACCACTAATGTATCTGATGTCTATATAAGGATTCAAAGTAAAGTCTGAATCCAAGATTGTTCTTTCGCATGGATAACACAACATAATTTATTCAATTTAATCTTCATATACCATGTCTGATCCCATCCACTAGAATAGTGATTTCCTTCTGGGTCTATCCACTAAAATTTATTCACCCAATCCATTAGTATGTCTAAACCATTTTTCATATTCAATTCACAAATCATTAATTCATAATAGTTTTCATTAACCATTAAATCATTTTATGTATAACCAATTGGACCCATATTCCAATGTCAATTAAAGGGTATAAAATATCATTTTTAGCTGCCTCGTGAGAATTTGGAGTGTTCGTCCATGTCTCACAACCCATGGATATTTGGAGCATCTGTCCTTGTCCAATAAAATAATATTTTCTTGCAAGATGGGTGTAGAACGACATGTCTAACAACCCATGATTATTTGGAGCTTCATTCCTTATCTCACAACCTGTTTATCAATAATAAATATATATTTATCATCGGTATAGAACACTATGTCTAGCACCCTGTGAGTATTTGGGGCTTTAGTCCTTGTCTCACAACCAATCAATAAATCAATCATATATATTTATCATTGGTGTAGAACACCATGTATAATTCCCCAAAACCATCCATTAATTACTTCATAAATTAATTAATCAAATCTGTTAATTAATTCAATAACAAATTAATAACATAAATCACCCATCAAATAAGATAACTATTAATTAACCACTGAACATCTCAATAGTAAATAATTATTAAGCAATTAATTATTCTTAGCAAGAAAACTAAATAATTAACTCAACATTTTACTATCCGAATTCTTTTACAAGTCTGAAGAAGTCCACTCTAATAGTGATTCATCACCGACTTTAATAATTTACATGCATGTTATAATCATCTAAAACCATGTTTAACAATTCACTGATATATAGAAACCATCTCACATAGAAGATCATATTTTTAAACAAATCTATCCAAGATAGATTAAGGCATGTAAAAAAAATTCGCAACAAAAGGTACCCTTGGCCAACTATCGCAATAAACATTCAATTCACAATCTTAATTTAATGCATGAAAATTAATTAATTCCAAAATTAATTAATTAATATAATAATATCTATTTAAAGAATAATTAATAAATTAACCATTTACCATTTAACAAGTAATAATTAATATATCCCATAATTATTACTAGATTCCAATTTATATTCTCAACACGTCAAATATTCAATATTCTAAATAATCAATAAAACACACCATTTTTTCCAAATCATGAATTGATAATTAATACAAAAATTAATTAACCTTTTACCCATCAGGACCATCCAAATAATTAAAATGTTTAATCATATCACTTTAACCAAATTAGAAAAACATCATTAAATCCACAATTGTTCAAGACCTCATTTATCTCATGTGGGCGGCATAATTTAATAACCTAAAAAATGTCATGAATCAACCTATCATAATCATGGAAACTCGCATTGTCAATTTATTTAAAGAATCCATATTTCTTAAAAAATGTGTTAATGATTTGGGACCCTACCTCGAAGTGGCGCCAATTTAAATTAGAAGCACTTTAATATACTTGGTGGCAACCAGTCCAGAACTGGTCCGCAATCGCACGTTCGCACACCATTTACGTATTAATATATATATATATATATATATTTATCATTCTTACAAGCACACAAATAGTTATATATATTCATGCACGTTCCCTACAACAATACAATTAAAAGTCAAAATATTAAACAAGTACTCAAAATCGAAGCAGTAAGGACCAACTCACCACTAAATAGTTACCAGGGATACATATAAATTAGCAATCCTTTGTTGAATGATGTGAAACAATACCATGGTAAATACCCTTACCCGAAACATGACAAAAAATGAATATAAACTCATCTTCTTCTCCTTGGTCGGAAGATGCCGAAATACTAACTGAAGGGTCTAGAGGTTCCCCTTGCACATCCTTAAAACCGAAGAATCAAGGAAAACAAATACAACCAAAACCATAGGGTTTTTTCCAAGAAAGAAGGATGACAGGGGAGACAAATGGACAATGTGAATCACAAAACAAATGCAGACGAACTCACCTCAACAAGACAGACAAGATTCGAGGAGATATCAGGAGGATTCGATCGCGCTAAGAGGATCAGGTGAAGGGGGTGTAGCATGGCTCAAATGAGGGGTCTAGTGTGTTTTTGATGTTCCTCCCATATGGTGGTGCTCCACCCTCATGTTATATCCCCCAATTTTCAATTACACCCAAGATAAAAAAATAGTCTAAATATAATAAAAATAATATTTTTTATGATCATTCAATATAACGTGCCATCATTAATTAACCTTAAAATAAACGTTTGAAAAATAATTCTGAAGAGCCCCATTAATCATCCATTCAATTTAATAAAATTATAATTATAATATCCTTATTATTATTATTAAATATTAATATTAATTAATAAAAAATAAAAAATAAATCATTTTGAAAACCGGGTAACTATAGAGTTAACCCGCACCATTTGACAAACCGTAAACAACCCAATATCTACATTTTAAATGGATAAATTAAATTAAATTCAACTCAAAGTTTATTATTCATTTAATATTACAATAAAAAATTACACTTATTGGATAATTCCCAACTCCTCATTTACACATTATTTAATTAAATTCATTCACAAAATTTAATTAAATAATTTCCCAGTAGCATGTTTTTAATTAAATTATCTCAACACAATTTAATTAAATTTAAAAACTACCACTCATCATTATTTAATTAATTATCCCAACAAAAAATAATTAAATAAAAACCTCATATTCATAGATATAAAATAAATTCTAATTAAACAATAATTTAATTAAATAAACCCCAAAAATAATCCATTATTATTATTATTTATAATAATAATAACAACCAATCATAAAAACATAATATTTATAATCAAATTATTGTTATTATTATTATTATTCGCCATCAAGTAATACCCTACACCTATTATTAAACAAAAAAACTTCTTTATTAATTATGAAACTCATTATTTAATTAGAATTTTATTTGAGATAACCAAAAGCCTCATTCATTTCCTATAACCATTATATATAATTAAACATCCAAATAAAATCATTTAACATAAATGATACACCCCATTTAATTAGAAAATATTCTTAATTCATTATTCTCTTAATAAACATTTCATAATTAATTGCGAAACACCAAATTTATTATAGTATCATTAATATGAAAAAACTCTTACCCATAACCACTAATTTAATTACAATAATAATAATAATTTTTACATTCAACAAAATAAAATAAAAATAATCTCATTATTATTATTTTTCAAACTTTTGATAAACCCAACACCACTATTTAATAATAACACTTCATTAAATTTGAAAATCCTTGTTTTATTAAATGATTCATTGAAAATCTCAAAAGAATCATTAAATTCTCATAAATAATATACTCCTTTAACATGAAATTAAAATATAAATGCACCAAAATAATTTATGACTACATAATAATAATAATAAAAAAATCATTATGTGCACATTCCTCTATTTAATAATAAAGAGTCCCTTAATAATTCTGAATCTCTTCATTTAAATGAAACAGTTCTTCGATAAACCCTTAATACACATTAGTTTCTTTACCCATCATTTAATTAATTCATTGACATTAATTAATATAAAAACCAAAATAACAATAATAATAACACTATTATTATTATTATTATTATTGAAACCATATCATAGTTTATTAAAAAATCTCATATAACATTATTTAATTAAATTAAATAATTAGTTAAATAGGTTAAATTGAATGGGTTGGAATGCAATCGTGCACTACCCATGCATATCCATTATTGTGGACTTTTCCGAAATCTGTTTTCCCGAGACTCATTGGGACACCTGCTAAAATTATCATGTAATTAAGCAAGTCCAAAAATAACACCTTTAGGTGTTCCAAGAGTACAAATAAAATTCAGGATCTTAGTTTAAAAAAAACAAACTGTTGATAAACTGAGAAAAAAATTAATACACTTTTTTATTTTAACCCAGTTCAATAACACGAGGCTTTACATAAATACTCACATAGATATTCTACTAGTTGAATAACCACATGGATTATCAATAAATTTTCTCAAAATGAGGTAATGCATAATTTAGGACAACTACACTATCCACATATATCCTCAAGATAGCTACTATAAATATCTTTCCTCATCATAGATTTTTTTATGGGTAGAAATTTGAGTAATGTTTTTCAAGATCTATCCTCTTGACAACATCAAACTTCTTGGAATCAAACATGATGTGTTTTTTTCATTTTATTTCATCTCATTAGACCTACTGATGTTTCGAGGGACTACTATGGGACCCCCCCCATATTTTACTAAGTCCATTTCATTTCACATGTGAATGGGATAAACTATTAGAAACATGAACAATCTCACTAAAACTATCACACAAAAAGATAATACGTTAACCATAAACCATTAATTATATAAAAATTAACACATATATAGTCAATCATATTAGAACCCTTTAATTACAATATGGTATGTTTTATCATAATAAATAATCCCTTATTATGAATAAAATTCAATAACAGATTTCATCATAGATGAAAAAATATAATAAATTAATTGAAACACTTTGAGTGAAATATACCTTTTTTAAATTGGAAACATTATGAATCCATGCAGTTTTAAAAGAATTTTTTTTTTAAAAATAATTTTTTATAAATGTAATGGATTATTAGAAACATTAGTGTGACATAATGATGAAAATATTATATCGTGCCACAAATTTTAAAAATGTCATTTCTTCTTTATTTTTTTGAAAAGGTCACAAAGTACATCATTTGAAAAATTATAGAAATATTCCATTCAAGAATAATTATAAAAGTTCAGACATTGCTGAAAATGTGTTGAAACTATTTTAAAGTAGTTTTAAAAGTATTTTGAAAGGTATATTTAGCAATCATGTACACAGATGTTAATTATTCTATTATATATACTTTCATATAAACAATCTTGAATTAAAATGTTATTGAAAAAGAACCCATACCTAGTAATTTCTTACTGTCAAGGGTGCATTAACCTCAAATTTAACTTTTAAATCAGGTTATTGAAATATAATAGGACCATATACATATCTATTATGTCATATAACATCATATTATGTGGTTTTTTAACAATATTTCAGTATCTCCATTGTTTTGGTTGTTAACTTCTTTGTTTTCCTATGAATGTTTTGTTGTGTAAGTCATATTTATTAAGCATATAATACATTTTATTAATATTCTAATTGATATTATGTTCTTAAATATTATATTTACTCATCATATTTATTTTTAATCAATATTTAATGGTTAATATTGAAAATAAATCACATCAAGTCGTGGAGATGGTATGTCGTACGTAAGCACAAGTAACAATATAATTACATTAATGGTTAAATGGTATGTAATTGTATGGTATATTAATTATAAAGAATAATTATAATGTTATATTACTTATTAATACACATTATAATCATTATTATACTCATCCAAATAATGTAGTGCTGAATAACTATTTACACCATGATGTGGATATGGTAAATCATGCATATGCATGTGTGGTGGCTTTGTTTTTCATACGATGGATAAAATGAATAATATGGTTTTTCCATAATCATGATAATATCTCAGTAATTTTATCATTTTTGATTTATTACTTTGGTTTTTAAAGAACATAGAATGATTTAATGGGAGAAGAAAATAAATTGAATTTGTTCAGTAAAACAATTACCTTATCTTCTGTAGACTTCCTTTGGATATTCACTCATGGGAACTAGGGATTGAATTTTTGGAATACCGAGAACACCAAAAGTTAACTAAAAATTTTAAGAGGATAAATTTTCATGGTTTGGTCAAGGTATAAGGCGCAAGGTTGTGTGAGAAAGTAATGGGGAGGTTCCATTTTACAAGAGATGGGATATGAATTTTTCGAATCTCTCAAAATATTAAAATATAGTAAGACTATTCTAGATCCAATTACATAAAAATGTACAATAAATAAAATTTAGAATCTATTTTAGACTTTATAATATCCAGTAGTTAATATTTATGAATTTAATTGCTTTTTAAATATTTTAATAATAAATTAATTCATTAATATATCATTATTGTCAAATTTGAGACTAATTATTTAATTTGTCTTAAATTACATACATAAATTGTTTAAATTAATATATAATGATTTCCCACATTTATAATATATATTATAGATCAAATAAATACTTTAGACACAATAAATAATCCAAAATATATCAAAATTAATATTATTAAATTCACTTATAAAATATTAATGCTAATTATATAAATATATTTTTAGAATTGAAGAGAGTATTAATATAATTATATAAAATTTAAAAGTTAAAAAAAGTTACATAGTGTAAATAATTTTATTTATATCAAAATATACATTTACATTCATTCATAGCTTGATTTTGGCCCTATGAGGACGTATTAAATATACTAAATGCATGATTGTGGTATTTTGTAACTATCATTGATGTAAATCAGATATAATTTATTTTCAGGTAAAATTACAATTATAAAACAAAAAAATACAAAATAATGTTGTAAGGGTAGAATATTATTCATCTAATAAATTTTTGGACACGTTCGGTTTTCACTATAAACCATATAATTTTGATTTAACCTTAATTAATATATTTACTATTAATTGTTGTAAAAACATTTTAGATTTTACTAGGTTATAATTTCTTTCTTCTACATTGTCAATTTTTCATAAATGGACATGTTATTACATTTTAGACAATATAATAATCATTTTTTTTTATTCCTTTTTAAAAGTTAATATATTTTTATTTCTATAAAATGTGAATAAGGTCAATTTCGAATCTATTCATAACATTAACATTAAATAAAATCAAAACTGTAAGATAACATAAAAATCATTGAATACACTCATAACATGTCTCAAAAACAAAGAAAATTTGGTTTCCACGTTAACTAATTTAATATTTATTTATTTTAATATTTTTAATATAATTTATTTGATATTTCCATGAATAAATAAACTGCTACATCATCACGATGTCAACATTTAATTTTAATAAATATTTTATAAAACTATAGTAAAATGACTATGATGTTGAGAAACATTTCATATTTCTAAAAACAATTTATATTCAACAATATGAAATATTTAAACTCCAATATAAACTAATATATTTATTAAAATTTGAATATTTATTTTTTAACACTTAATTAAATAAAATATAATAGATGTAATAATTTAATAAAACTGGATTAAAAATGATCATAATTTCATAATAAATTCTATATCTGTCTAAAAAACTTATCCAATGAAATTTTGATAATTGTTAGGTTAATTTTTATGTGTTAAAATATTATTTTTACAATTAATTACATGATTTACCATTAAACATGGTAAAATTTTTTTGTACTAAAGTTACATTTCCAAAAAATGGGTTTATCGTATTTGACTATAAATATAATACCTATTACTACTGTATATTTTGGTTTTTCAAAATTCAACATACTAACATGGCTAAATTAAGATTAATTCTAATGTGGCGAGAAGGCTGGTAAAAGATATGTTTTAATGTTTAGTATGTTTTTATATCTAATTTCAATATGTAATATTTCTAACATCCTACATTGGATTAATATTTTTAATGTTGATATATTATGACTTTAAAAATCAATTTTATATATAATAATTATTTACAAAAAATAGTAAATTGTTAACTACAATGCAATATTTTTCACTATTCATAAAAAATGAAACATGTGAGAGAAATACCAACAATACACTCTAAGCTAATTTTTTAATTTTGATGTCAAAGAAAGATTCTATTTATAAAGTAGAAATATCATAATCATTATTATACTTTTTATAATATCTTTTTAAACAAATAATTCTGTAGATCATCTTACGCTTGAACATGGTGCTTCGTACAATTGAACCTATTGAAAATATTAAATATAAAAATCTATATACAATAAAATCTTGGGTTGATAAAAATTCTCCCTCATTATAGAATAAAACATCCATCTAATAGAATTCAGCACTATATTTACATTTAATAGACTATATAATCTCTCAATACCATATCCTCATAATAACACATAATTGAAATAATTTTTTGGGTTCAAATATCTATTATTGAATATGAAATTCAGAATATATTTTTACATAATAAGATATTTGTCCCCTATAATATAATGGTTTCATATCATTAGAGAAAAAACTTCTAATATAAACTATAGTTCTTTGGATTGCGTAATTCTCCTAATGGGTTCTCAACTACATCAAACCATAACTAATAAATTAATTACTCTACATAAACAAATTTATGAGCAAAACTATAAAAAATTATCAAAACAAAACATAATCAACATCCTCCACTGAATGTAACATAATAGGTGCACCAATTATCCAATACCATAGCACCTTTAAATATTTATGGCATTTTTAGCCTAAGAAAACAATTTCCCTTATCATATCAAGGTAGTCAAAAAAAATTATTCCCATGATATTTATTCCATGCGACTTTTAAATTAACTCCATTGAGGGAATGGAACTATGAATCATTGATATTTTCATTACTGATTATAATAACTAAACAAATTAATCATCAATGGATATTTAGATAATAATTTTTCTTTGATGAAATTCCCCATTAATTGAACCTGTAAAATCTAAAACATTCCCTTAGACATCATACAGTTAATAAAGTAATATCATAGTCTCAAATTATCCTTAAATTATCTTCGCACTAATCATCTAAAGAATATTAAATGAGGAATTAAACAATAAATAGAAATTTTTTTTCTATTCAATATATGGTTTTATGGAATGTTTTATTAGGTCTGTGAAGATAGTGGGATAATTAGTCTGACACAAAGACATCACCGAAAACTCCTATTTTATATACAATTATTTGAATGTCATATTCAAAATTTAATCAACAAAAACTCTGAACTAATGGTAGGTAGACCTAAGATCCATCATTGAGAAACCATATTGAACAATTAAAATCATCTAATAAGTCATAAATATATGAAAATGTGTACTTATTATTTATCATAATTTATTTCACTAAATTATAGTCGACACGAATCCTCAAAATATTTTATTCCTTTTTCTTAAAAAACTACATGTTCCTAGGGTATACACTTTCTATCATAAAACCATTCTATTTATTTCCATAAAAAACATCCCTAATCTTGTAGTCCATGGAAGGATCCATATGATATTCTATGTAAGATATCAGTTTTTTTCTATGGACAATGCTGATGAATATTTATATACCAGCCTTAGAGATAGTCACAATACATATTCAGGAAATAATGCTATACAATCCTCATCCATTAAATATATGATGATTATTTAGTATCCCATTGTTCCATTGGATAAAAATGACTTTATTTTCTTGACTGGTTATAGATTCTGGTATACAATTCATATCCAGTCAACCACTATATATGTTTCACCTGTGAACAAAAATCTTTTACCATATTTATAACGGAATATAAATTGAATATGATGATAATAAAAATGGGAAGTGACCATTAAATACAATACCATTCCCAATATGAAGTAAAAAATTTTCATCATGATGATCAATAGTTCCATTTATAATTCTTCTCTATAGAGCTCCAAATCCCAATACTAGAACATATGTGATACAGATTAATTCTGTCCTTTATAAATCAAATCAAAACAGTTCTATACTATAGTAAAATCATGAATCTATAGATCTAAAATAATGTCTATGGAAATAAACTAAATAGATAAAACCAATGTATAAATATAATATTGAATGAATAAAAATATATATATCATTTCTCAAATAATATTAGTAATACACATCTAATGTCCATCCATTTCCTGATGTAGCTCATGACTAGAAATTACAGCTCTCTGAGCCTAGAATTGCCACTTATGGGTTGTCGTGGAAGTATCTCAGAGAATAAAGGTTTAATTTAAACTCATCCCACCATAGATACATATACTCTTATATGATCACCTCTTCCATTGGGTATATCATGACCACGCCAAGGAGAACCCCGATCAAAAAGACATGTTTATTGTGGTGGCCCATCTATTACATGTATACCCTCCTCCTTTCATCTAGTCGTGAAATCAAGATCCATATGAACAATACAATTATATGAATAGTATCACCTGTCACATAGTTGAAATGATCCTCTA
This sequence comes from Viscum album, assembly GCA_963277665.1. Classification (NCBI taxonomy): domain Eukaryota; kingdom Viridiplantae; phylum Streptophyta; class Magnoliopsida; order Santalales; family Viscaceae; genus Viscum; species Viscum album. Next base: position 1,561,218,551 of record OY728161.1, read on the forward strand.
TTATAACCTTTCATTGCACATCAAAATTCTTGACTTAACTAATGGGGAAGTCTCTAATGTCGAGACACTACTTGATGATTTCTAATTCTTAAAAATTATTTCTATGATTTCTAATGCATGATGATGCAACATATGGACCTTATACTAGTAATCTAACTGTATAAATATCCCACTGTAGTAATTTATAATAAATTGGGATACATTATGTGACTACACTGAGATTTAAATCTTTAAAAAGGACATACACAAAGATACATGATCGAAAGAATCCATTATTCACAACATTGATAGAGTAACACACATGGTCTATAAAAATCAAATCATACCCAGTAACTTACACACCACCCGATTAAATCTTGATAGTGTCTTAATTCTTTAGAGAATGAAATAATTATGGGTAATACTATTCATGAAACGAATTCATAATGTTTGATCATGACAGACTCATCTCATTATTGGTATTTTTAATTAGACTCTACTAGTGAATTGCTTATCAATATAGAAAACTACAAACCTATCTATCCATATGTTCGATCAAGGTACGAAGAATAATATTTAACTGAATCACTTAATCATTCTAATTATATAATTTTTAAGGATCTGGATCACCATTAAGCATCAGTGGCCAATGTTTATTGAACTCACATAACATGTCATCCATGACCGCATCACCGCCCAAAACCAAAAAATATATCTATTGTCCCACATATATTCAATTGACCACCTAGACCAGTATTTTATATAACTCATGATGAGACACCTATATTATATAATCATAACGTAACAACTCATTAACTCGACCCCTAATCATAATCTTATCTTTCTATCAATATGGTGGAAGCTTAAAATGTAATTGATATAAACCTATTAGATTAGAATATATGAGGAGATGACTCAAGAATGAATAAAAGTTCAAGAGAATAAGCTATATATGTTACATATATTTTTGATTCACTATAACGTAGGTATAATTATACTAAATCATGATGTTTGTAGTATGGGTCCAGTCATTAGATTTCCATATGATGTAACAAAACTATGTACATTGGACTGAATGATACACTAGAATAAATCTAAAAACCATTCACATACTACCCAAAACCATCCTCACAACTTTATATGGCTACAAACATTAGCCTCAGGGGACACCACATTTGATAAGTCTCTATCAAAAGATAACATAATAATGACATCCAGTTTTGATGTATGCTATGTGAGATAGACCAAGACCATATCTTATATGTTAGGGGTTAGAGACAAACTTTGAGTTCGAAACAATGAAATGTGAGGCTATATCCCAAGACATTATTCAAAAAAACAAGTAACTCTATTAATAAATTCATAGATTAAAAAGACTCTAAACATATTGAGTGTAATCCATCAATGAAAAAAAATCATGGAAATCAATAAGGTAGTCTGTAATTAAAAAAATTATAAATTGTGAAAATAAATTCCAATGATGAAATGATTCCCCAACATGAAATCTACAAAGATTGTATACGCAACATGTAGGATGCCCAATACCTATCCCACCAAGGACACAACCGATCTATATTTCTTTTGAAAATGATAGAAAAAATGTGGGAGAATCCCATGAAGGATTGATTATAAATATCCCCAATATGATTACACATAAACTAATATATAAAAATAGAATGATACAATAATAAACTCCACTCATATGAATGAGGTAATTAAAACGAAACATGTGGTTTCTTAATGAAACCATAGTGATAGAGAATGTGGATATCTATCTTCATTTCCAATTTAATAATGATGATGAAGCTTAGATATTCAATGTTCTATCTTTGATGCCTAGAATCATGAAGAACATCAATATAATCAATGAGGATGGTGTTCACCACACATATTCCCTATATTTCCATGGGGTCACAATCATTCCTAGGAGATCTATGATTGGGGGATTTGTAGAGAGTTGTCTGAAACCCTATTTAATAAGGGGTTTTCTAAATCTTCACTTGTAAGGTGTTTGGGGGCCTATTCCCTTGGGTAGAAGAGGGTTCAAACAATTTAGTAACAATTCAATGATAAAAAAATCAATACCATCAATAAAGAATCACATATTATAGTATAATGCATATAACACCTCTTATAATATTTTAGATTCATAAATATATGAATTAAGTGAGTTGTCAATAGTGATAGAATTTAAAATATTATTTTACCTAACTTTCATAAAAATGGGAAACAATTTCTATAGATATCATGTTAATATCATCTATATAGAAAATCACACTGGATAAGGTATTTATATTCCCAAAAAATAATCATAGTGAAAAAACCCATTTTTTCACATCACATATGTAATTCACTTGATGGTGAGATTCCATTCCTGGTCCACAAGTTATTCTAACATTCCAAATATTTTAGTTCAATCCCCCAATATAATATTGTGGTCATAAAGCCAATTAAAAATCATTAATCCATCATCATTTTAAGATTTTATGATAGAAATATGATTACACTACATCAACAATAATTACTACAATTACAATAATAATATTATTTCTATAATATATAAATAAAAAATTACATGGGTATGGAGATATCAAAAAATACCCTCACCCTCTACATAAATAAAGTTAATTCCCCCACCACCATTTGGAATCATATTTTTTATGTATTAATTTAGTATTAGTTTATTTTCTTCTTTTCCCAAAATTATCTTTATCCCCACTAATTTTATCAAGAGAATCCCCAATGTTGTGGGATCCTCTCTATAGACACATCATCACCACCCATGTGAATCAACATATATTAACCACAAATAGTGATGGTTTCAGCCTCCCATTCCAATGCCACTATAAAACACATAACACAATCGCCTCAACATTCTTGGTCTATCCACCACTCACTTATTATGATCACACACTATGATGACATACACCAATGATCATTTACCCCTACCAATATATCCATAATTTTATATCCCCAAATGAATATAGTCTCTTATTGACTATATGAAGGATAAATATGATATAGTGTTATAAGGGATTGTGGAAGTTACCACTTAAATTCTTCTTCACATCCATGACAAGTTACTAACATTATGACCTAGAATCACCACTATTTCAAATTGTTCATCTCAATGTTCATGTACAAAAATGGTTATTTATAATTAAAAAACATTAAATAACCAAAAATTATGAAATAATAGTATTTTGTAATACAGATCATTTCATAATCATTTGTATACATATTTAATATCAATTAATTTATAGAAATCCCTGGAAGAAAATGTAGATTAATCAAAGGTTTTTATAAAAATATATTAAAATTTAAAATCAAATAATAAATAACAATCAAATAGAATCAAATATATTTAACCCACATTTTTATTGATTATTGGTGAAAAAAATTTCTCTCTTGATGAATATGAAGACACATTTTTATCGACATCCATCCCATGATTCCTAATGATCAGGGTAATAGATATTTGTTCCCAAACAACCAATTACAATGAATAACAATTCATCCTACTATCAAATATACCATGTTAATGTGGACAACAATATAGATTTTATATGATTGGGTATCTAAATTTGATGTATTTAATTAAAATATAGAACAATATATTTATTTTAATTAATAATTTTGTTTAAATGACCCGTAATATCTATTTTCTAAGGAATAAATGACACTATAAAACACTATTTTTCATCTCAGATAAACCCATGAATCAATCATTAATAGTTTTCCCAAATATATCATATGATATCCCCTGAAATGCGGAAATCATTTATTCTAAAAATATATAAACAATTGATTATAAGATGTCAATAGTTATAATATATCAAATATGGGAAACTAAAAAAACTAATCAATAAAAAAACGTGAGGAACAACCCATTTATATATATAATTGGTAGAATAAAAAAAATATTCATTAAAATGGATGAGTTATAATAAAAAAAATTTCTGAATAATGAGATAGAGCAGGTTCCCATTAAAAATTTTGGGGAGGGATTAGCATTGAATTTCTTAAATTATTTCAAAATTTTAATGTTACTTTCATTTTATAATGGATCTAAATGGAATGGAATTAGAATTTTAGAGAAGATATTCTTCATATTTTCCAATGCAATATATTTCGTAAATTTTATGGTAGAAATCAAATATTTTTCTCATGTTTTAACCACCACCGCCAAAAAAACCATGTATATTATGACTGCGGTAAAAATATATACCTTCTTCAAGTCGATGGCACCCAAATTTATGTTGAAAATATTAAAATATTTTATTTATGAAGATTAGAAAATTTGATCCTATATTACATAATTCAATTTAATTATGTAGAATAATTTAATTTTAATCATGAAGATAATCTAAAATGTGTAATATTTTTAAAAAAATTATGATTTATGTATGATATATAAAAACATCCATTAAATTATTTATCGCTGCCATAAAACGAATGTTAAATATTATATTTTATTTATAATTTCTAATTTTATTTAAAACCATTAATCAATAGATGTAAATTCAATTTAATAATATGTATTTAAATTGGATGTTTTTCAATATTATTTTTTACAAAAATATGTTTTGCAGAAAAAACAAATGATAGTTTTTGCCGGAATAAATATTTTTCACTATTCACAGAAAAAGTTTACATTTCAGAAAAATTTCGTAATTTTACCCTATGATGGATTATCAATGTTGATTTTATAGATGATTATAATTTAATAGAAATAGTTAAAAAATTAAATATTTTATTTATAATATTCATATAAAAAATGAAATGATATTTATTTTTATTAAAATTATTTTCTTAGAAATAAAATATATTTTATGAAAACTAAATAAATATTTTTTAAAAATATTTATTGTTATTTTAATAATTAAAAAATGTATAAATATTTTTCTTAAATGTGATATTAATATTCATACATTGAAATTAAATTGGTATCAAATAATGGTTTTCTATATCATAATTTTAATATAATCATTATTTCATGTAAGGAATGCAATCAAAAATATTTCATTTTCTTCTAGATTCATATAAATATTTTATCTTATTTCATTATATAAAAAATAAAAATCATATCATCCCCAAAATTACACCACCTTGGTAAAAAATTGATGATATCTATATCACATCTTTGGGAGCCCATGTTGATTCCTGAAATTGTTGATTCCTCCAAATAATCCTTAATAAGGTTACAATTATATTACCATAGATTATTATCACTATAATACAAGATGTCTCATAGATTATAAAAATATTAATTAACATGGTTCTATTTTAAAAAAATGGGTTTCAATATATGTTAATAATTTTGAATGCACTTCCATAAGAATTTAATAATGAATACATCACGTAAATTAGTTCTGATTTGGGGGAGATCATAATAATAATCTACAATCAATATAAAATTAAGAATCATGAAATGAAAATTATTCATAGGGCTCAGATATAAATAATTCCCTGATCTCAAAACTTTATTCAATGACGAAATAAATTGGAAATATTCTAACAAACATAAAATTGAAGATGTTGAAAATGATTATGGGAATAATACTTTTTTCTTCATTGGGATTCCATTATTTTATAATAAATATATATATATAATTAACTTCTATTTCATGATTTATATTAGGTCCCAAAATGTATCATTCTCAAACTTCATCACAATATGTTGGTGTTCTACACTTTGTTCAAAATAGGGTTCCATAAGGATCCATATGAATACTGTTGTGATATTTTATTCTATATGATAATTCAATTTGAAAAGGTGTTGATCCAGACCCCCATTAAAATATTTTTAATATGATATAAAAATTTAATAATTTTTTTATTGGTCATGTAAGTGTAATAATAATTATTTTTTTATAATAATCACCAAAAAAACAAAATATCTAGTGCTTTTAAAAGACATTGTCAGAACATCAATATAAACTCAAGGGTGGGCAGGCCGCGAATTCATTAGTGGGAAATGGAAAGGGAAAGGAACCAGTGTAATGCGAGGTTTTGATCTCAGAGTAGCAGGTCATGGGTGTCGAGAACAGAACCCAAGACCCTCAACCACAGCGGCTGACCGAGGAGGTTTTTCCTGTGCAAGAGGAAGGGGATTGTAGTATGATGAGAATGGGCTTCCTTACTGCAGATGTGTCCATAGTTGCACCTCTGAGGGGTGGTGTGATCACCACTAATGCTGGACATAGCAGTGCCCAGGCCACCCTTGTAGGCCGGCCTCATGCTGACTAAGACCCTCTTAAGTCAAGTGAGGTCAAGGTCTCAATGGGGCTGGGGGAATCTCAGGAGGAGGTAGGATTGGATAAGGCCAAAGGGAAGGCTCCTTTACATGAGGATGCTGCAGATTTACCTTCGGATTCTGTTTGGAAGTGCAGGAGGGAAACTGGACACTCCAAGGTGGTGAACCTGGATACTGCTTTCCAGTTTATGGGAAGGGGTCTCGAGACAACACACAACCCCGGTGAGTCGGTGGGACCATCTCTGAACACGGCAATCAACTTGTTGGATAGTGTGGTTAACAGAGAAGGATGGTTGGCCAGCTGCTCCATGGAGGATGGTGCGGGGAACAAGCGGTCGGAGGAAGGTCTGCTCAATGCTGGCAGGGCAGAACAGGCTCCTCAAGAGGGGATGGGGGAGGACGAACCTGGTGGTATGCAGGAGGAGGTCTTGGAAACTCCTCTCCTAACCAATGTTGATGAATTAGGGGGACCAGACTCGGGCTCTCAGGCAGGGGGAGCAGTTTCTCCAACTCGAACTCCGGTCAATCTGAGCACAGATTTGCCAGTTATGCTGTGGTAGAGCACCAAGAGGATCCCCATGAAGAACCCCTGGAGGTTAGTAAAGTATACTCTGAAGGAGAACAAGGTCTGAAGAGCAATAGGAGTGACAAGAGGAGGAGGGGTAAGAAGAACTACTCCTCCCTGCCACCTCCTATGAAGACTCGGTCAGCTAAAAGGGCAGTGGCCGAAGAGATGGGCAGCGGGGTTGGATGTCATTCAACTCCATCTGGTAAAGCTGACCCATCCATGGACTTGATATTGTCCTCGGATGAGAAGGTGGAAGAGCAGGTTCTATATCGTAATGCTTCGGAGGAGGATGCAGCTAGGATTATGGGTCATACCTTTGACGTGAATCTCAATGAGGAGCAATATAAATGGGTTGACAAACAAGATATGATTATGGTTGGCGGCTTCAACAAGGGGGTGATCAAACTTGAGGAGTATATTTAGGTATGGAACCAGATGAATTCTGCACTTGAAGATCTGCTGAAGGAGGAACCACACTATCAGGTATTCTTCTTATCATGTAAGCTTTTTAGGGATATGGGCTCTGGCAGAATCAAATTGTTTATCAATGATTCTGAAATCTCAGTTGATGTGTGTGGGAAAGTATGAGGGCCGGTCTGGTTCTGATGGGCTGGAGCACACCACTGTCCACTTTGCAGACCATTTGGTACTTGGTTGAATTTGAGGGAGGGCTTTGCCTTCAGGAGGGACCATGCTTGCATGGGATCGCCGAGTGGTCCTGCATTGGGGTTGGCAGTGTTATCTTTGCTCGGTCGGGTATGTTTCTGGTTTTCTGCTTGGGTGTTTTTGTTGTATGATGAACCTTTCGGTTTCTCACTTTTCCCACAAAAGTGTTTTCTTAATAAAAAAAATAAGTTTCAGGGATTATAATATAAATGATATTTCATAACATTGTATATGAATTGACTATAACCTAACTATCATTTTGGCATTTAGATTTTATGTTGATCGTGAAGTTGAAATACATGGTGATGGTCTTCCATATCCATGTTCATATGGGTAAGAGTATTATTTCCCCATATAAATATTAATCCTAAACAATAACATGATAATATAAAATTCAATAAAAAATAACCCCACTATATCCCTCTTTAGGTTTTCCAACAAAAATTAATCATTATGATCTATATAAACATTTAATTTATAGTATGAATAGTGAATGATGAGTTATGATATTAATTCAATAGTTACATAACTATCATGGTATTTACTAAAAAAACACTCCTTTCAAGAAAATTGTTATTCAATCAAAATCAATATTGATATATTGAACATTTTTCAAACTCATTTTTTTATCAAAATGTTTTCTTCTACACAATGTAAATTGTTAGGATGATAAAAGGTCGAACACGTAATTAGAAAAATTGAATTTTTCTCACCGTTATTCAATAATTACTAGAGCATACTTTTAAAATAAAAAATAAATGGATAATTTATGATCCTCATTTTATATATGCTTAATTTTTCCATTTGAATAAAATAAACAGGCACATTTTAGTCATTCGTAGTTTTATTGAAATTTGATAAATCATAATATTTAAATAAATATCAACATATTTTTATGAAACTTCAATGATTTTGGGGGGAATATATATATTAATATTTTATTATCAATATATATTTCACAATATTATCAATGATAATATTGTCTTTATATATTTTATAAAAATAATAAGGTTCCACAATCAAAATAATTAGATACATAATTTTGACTTTGAAAATAAATTTTATATAGAAAAAGATATCCCCACGTTATTTTATATCATAACACAACTCGTTTTTCAGAAAAATCATTATAAATCATAAATTATTCTATACATAAGGTTACTATGAGCACTGGTGCACTGATCAAACATCTATTCACTTGCATAATTTTTTTCACATTAATCAGTCAAAATAAATATAGCTCGACATTTACTTAACTTGGTGTGTGTATATGATTGAATTAATTAATAATTTAAAAATCATTGATAATATCCCAAAAATCAGTGAAATAACAATATTTTAGTCAATTTTTTTAGACATCGCCAGTTGTTAATTGATTTTTTCATTTGTGAATCCTCTACTGCATCATTAAAAGAGATTTTATATCCTAAAATTGAAAATTTGTCAAGATAAAATTATCACATGGTAAATACTATATCCAACCAATACATCTATAGTATTTTCATTACAATATTGTTCTAATATTTATATTCTATGTTTTATTAGAGAATATAATAGAATATAATATATAAAGTCTTCAAGATAATAATCATGGTAATATCTAAAGATATTATTAAAGAAATATATAAAAATATATAAAATGTCATTATTTTTATTATAAGAGTTACATAAATTTATATTATTTTTTCATATTGAGCATAATTCTTTATTTAATGGAAATATATAGTTTGAGATTGGAAATGAATATTCCTTTAAAATTATATTATTCCCCATATAATTTTATCCTAGCAATTAATTCATAAATGTTTTTATATTCCTAATATTTATTTTATATTTTATCGTAATATTATAAAAGTATACTTATATATTTACATCAATACCATGAAATATTTGTCATAAATTTTGAATGAAATGAATTCTGTTATAGAATTTGGCTAGATTTGATATATTTTACCTTGTATAACTACATGTTCCATAAAATTATCATTCTTTTATAGAATGTATTTATAATTTTCTAATATTCTGAGTTACATTCCCAAAAGTTTCATTAATCTTGATTAAAGGATTGTTAGTATGTTATTTTATTCTAAAAAGTCATTAAAAAAAGAATATTTTTTAAAAACATAATTTAGTGGGTTTCCATGTTTTAATTTGAATCCACATCCCACAAATTCTATATCTAAATATGTTTTCCATAATATTATTGTTAGACGATGGTTTGAGAATATATCGATGAATGTTTGGATTTAGGTAATATCTCTAACCACATAGTTCAATTGTGGCATTTGGTATGATCTTTTCCCTGATGTCACACCTCTCTAATTTATACTATGGGTTTCTTTTATTTTTGTTTATTGTAATACTTTTTAATCGATAATAAAACATCATTTTTGGTTATAAATATTTTTTTTATTTTTATTATTCGTGATACAATATATTACTTTGGAGATGTTGTATTATATGATTTACAACTATTTCTTTTGAATATCATACCCAAATGAGAATTTATCCCATGTGGGTGAAGTATGTTATTTGGTTAGTCATATTAATACCACCATTATATATTTTTTCAAATTATAATATATATACACTTAATTTACTTATGGATAACTATTTTATTGCATTAATTTCATATACTTGAAATTGATACACATTAGCCACTAGGTTGTGTTTTTTTGAATCATTATAATGTAAATTTTATTCTTACATATAAAAAAATTAAATCAATTTATATTGATTATAGGTAATCAAAAAAATAATTAAATTATCAATCCTAGACTAGGGGTTCTATCCAAAACCTCTATCAATCTTGATTTCATTTTTTAACACATTTTATTAGGTATTATGAAAATGGAATTATCAATTTCATCTTAAGGTTTGATAATGAATTTACATTCACACGGATTATGGTTTAAAAATTACAAAACCATAACAAAATAAATTTAATCACAAAGTATTTCTATTAATGATTACTGAAGGAAAATATTATATTGACTGACATCAGAAAAATTGGAGTTCTAAAATTAATGGTATTTTTAGTTTAATTTCTTCCAAAAATTCATCAACCATAACGTCACTCTTTTTACAAGTTTTTACCACATTTTATTATGTGTTTATAACATTTGGGGTAAATTTATTTCAATTAATCATATTTATAAATGATCTAGGAAATCCAATGTGCCACATAAAGTAAAAATATCATATATTTGGAGACCATCTAGAGTAACTCTCCTCAAATTGGCATTGGTGTTAATGATTAATATATTATCTTATACCCAATTATTTAATGGAATATACAAATTTTTTTAATAATAACATATATAAAAAGTTCTTTCATTATTAATAGACATTACTTGAGTTAGTATGATTGAATTTTAGAATAAAAAGTAAGAGATTCTTTCAAGACAACTTATTTGGGTGACGTTTTTAATGATTTCAATAGATTCATCAAAGAGGATATTTAGTAAAAATATATTTCATCCATGAATAATGAACTCACTCAAATCTATCAAAAATTTCATGAATTCCATTAAAATTATTCAAAGGATATAAATAGAATACATTTCATTGAAGAAACAATTATTGAGTTGGTGACTATATTTATAAATACATATCATGAACTAACCTAAGACATCCCTCCAATGGAACTATAAAAAAGCATTCCCAAGATGTAGATAAAATAAAATGATTATACATTAAATTATATTTTTATTTATTTTATTTTACATTTGAATAAATTACATTTTTTATTTGATTTGTTCAATTTTTTTAATTCCTATGAATTTCAGGGTAAGGATATTTAATAAAAATGGGCTGACCTCCATCAAGAGGAGTTGGTATTGGAATTTGATGAAGGAAAATATCTTTGGGCTCAGAAAGATTATTTTAATTACAATAAAAATGTGAGTCATAATGAAGATTTAGATTATTCATTTTAATAATTATTAATTTGAATTTTTAATTTAATTTACCTAGGATTAATAATTATATTAACACCTTTTGACAAAATCCAATATGTTTTCCATAAATTGAAACTAGAGGCGGTGGATACATAAAAAGAATAAGATCTAATGATTCTCATGGTTATGTGATTTCTACCCCTATATACACATTTACATCTCTGTAAAGAGGACCGAATTAATGTGGAATTGGATTACCTATTCATTCTATCCTCCATAAATATACACTTTTTTTATTTTACTAATATATATATGGAATAATTCTTATTTTTATTGGTAGTTTCCACATTCGGTACCCACATATGTTGTTTCCTTTCACAAAAAAAATAATTTATGATTGTGGATGACTAACAATATCTTATAGGTTATAGGTAGTATAAAAACATCACCTCTTAGGGGATAAACCTCGTTTTCATTAAATATTATTAATTAATAAATAATGTAATTTTTATTTATTATTTTATTCTATTTTTTTTAATATCATTGTTTCTATTTAGGAGAATAAAATCGATCAAATAAATTAAAAATAGTTAATGTTTTTTCTATACTTCTTATTTGATTCCTTCTATATATATGTTTGTTTTTATTTAATACATATTGGTATTTTTTCATTTATGGGAGGATTACATTTTGGGTTCCTTCTTTAGAATCTTTCATTTTTTTTTGTCATTCATCATTTATATGTTTCTATTTTCAAAAGTAATGCAAAATAATATTAAATTATTTTTTCTCACATCGTTAATATTTAAAATTCTTGTTCAATTTTTTTAAACTCATGTAAAGCATGATAATTTTGGAAAATATTTCATAAAGGGTGGTTGAATTATGAGAAAATTATTTTTTGTAAATATATTATGTATTTCTTTACATTGATCATTTTAAATCATTTAATTAAGGTCATTTGGGGGAAAATTTTCATTTAATATTTCGACAAAATTAACACAAATTTATGAATCGTGAGTTTATATAACTCAATTGATTCAATATATAGTGTATGTAATGTTTTTCAACATATAAAATTTATTTAAAAGAAAATTTATTCTATTTGGTCAAATTTAGTAACATCCTTCCCTTGGAGCCACATAGTGGTGCCCATAGATAGTGGATACATGACCTCAAACACACATCCGTCATATCATAGGCTACCGACTCTGAGAATGGTATTTGGGTGTGACCATTGGGATGTTATGCCCTCATTGATAAAATTAACAAAAAAAAGAATATATGAAAATAGAAACTAAAGATGAAGAAACTAATATAAACAAACAATTAAAATTCCATAATAAAAGTTGTAACGCAAAACATAAATCAGTAGAATAATAATGAAAAATAAGTAATAGTAAGATATTAACAATTAATAGATTTCAAATATGATGATAGTGATTTCGGGTAGCTATACATAAATCTTCCAAATGACTAGGGGATACATGTATATACCATATTATTACACAATTATTGTAAAAGTTAAAAAATAATACACTACATGTATCTCAACCATATTTTTAGACCTCTATCCACATACACAATCATAGAAATGATAATAATGCATTAGAAGATGGAAAGTTCCCTTTATCTGTATCTACATTCACAATGTGTGTTTGGGTACAATGGGAGAACCATCATGGGTGTGAGATTTAATCCTAGTAGCCCCCCACCATTAGTTTCTAGATAAATATATTTCATTAAATTAACTAAATTTTGTATCAATATATGTGAATTCATGTTAGTAAATGAATAATATTAACTAACCTTCACTCTAGGTCCCACAATGGGGGCTTGAACAATTTTTCCTCCTCCTTACTAATATTTATGTTTGAATCAATGTATCATCTATAAGTAAAATTCATTATACATGGGTAATCATAAACAAGCATTCAATAATAGACTTGCTGAAAACATATGATTTTTTCATGCAGTTTGAACCCTTATATCATCATTAATGAATTATCAAACTATAATAATTACATTAAAATCAAGAAATCACTTCATAACCAAACAAATAATACATAAAATCTATAATGTAATAATTATCCAATCTAAAAAGATCCATAAAGAATCTATTGGGTCACCATAGGACCCTATGATAAAACCAATATGACTGAGTCTATATAATGAGACCCGTAATGACGATTTTCATATAACTTATTTAATGGATTCATCTATGACCATCCTATGTATGTCACATTGGGGACCATGTATCACCCAAGAAATAGAATAACCATCTTAGAAAGGATCTCATCATTGGTTGTTTACTTAAGGAACCTATTTCACTGAATATTATATGTAATCCAACCAGAGAGACCTTCCATAAAAAAAGGATAGATACCAGAATGAAATTCATATGAAGATATAAAAAATTGTGACTTCATCCATAATGTCTTTATATATGGAACCATGTTATTTCTTGGACCATAATAAAGTGTGTCACAGAAAACACAATCATGTAATAATAATAATTAATTAAATATATAACTAATAAGAATGATTTCCAATTTAATTTATTCAAACCATGAAACCATGACATAAGGCATATAACAATAACAAGTTATGACAATATATAATTCATGAACATAAAGAAATGGTATATTTTATGATAAATAAGAATAATAAATTAAGTATGATGTATAAAGAATAAATATTATGGGGTTAACACATGGGCTATATTTATTCTTAATTAAATTTAATTAGTTAAATCATTTATTAAAATTAAAAGACCCACTGCATGTTGGTATTACTCATAAATTCCAAGAAAAATTGTCTCTTTATGGTGGGAACACCAATTGGGTATCTCTCAATAAGGAGAACAGCCAATAAATGGTTTTCTCCATAGGAAAAATTGATAATAAACAAGAAGAACCATATTGATTAAATTATTTGACAAATTAGAGGCATCACTAGATGATTCGGGTGCATAGAAAACAACAAAACATTCTAAATGCGACGAACGAAAAAAAAAATTTAACAATTCCACTTACCATGGAATATTATAAAGAAAATCATATGTCTTCAACCCTTGAATCAATATAGTATGAGATATATGGGAAAATTGTTGAATAGAATGAAAATATAGAAAACAAGATCACATATAAATAGATAAATTGATGGGATAATCTAAAATGATCAGTAGTTAGAGGAGTATAGAGATTACATAAATCATTCCATTATATCTAACAGAAATGAGAAACGATTACAAATAATGGTGATATAAAAAACCATCTAAATTAGGAAGAAGGATCTTCAAGAGTAACTATTTGAGAAAATAGGGGGAGAAGGAATCAGTGAGGTATTTGATTCATTTTGGGATAAAAGAATAATTTAACCCAAAAATAAATGGGTGCATGGTTTGGAGACACAGTTGGAATAAGCATGAACCAATGATGCACTATATCAATGCCAAAAGGGGAACATTTCATGGGATAGTTTCATGGTTTCTTTAGCCTTGTGATGCCCATCCAAAATTCCTCTGAAACTTTTCTAATTCAAGATTAATTTTTATGAGGGAAACAACACATGGATTAAGAGAAAGTGTGATGATTACCTCCCCCAATACATGATGCCACATGATTAATGAAACCATACAATCTATGAGGTAAGATTTCTCCTCGTAGTGTGGCCAAGTATACATCCTCAAAATTGGGGTCCAGTTGCTTTGAAAATCACAAGATACCCCTCAAACCCCCACAAATCCCATAAAAACATATAAAGAGGGTGAGTAAAAAATTTGAGATAAAAAATAGTTGAATAATATTATGGAAAAAATGAGGATGTTACAACCTTCTGTATTTAAAAAAAATCAACCATTAGTATCTGTTTTGAGGGAACTAAAACAATAAGAGAGATGATTTCCATCCATTTCACATATACATCATCCTCTTAAACCTAGTTATACTCTTGAACATGACTATGATTTCATTTCTCTACAGCCATGGTAACTGGCATTCCACATAGATGCATTGTACTCTAATCTATGATATGTATTAGATTCTCTAGGAATTACACATCTTCCTCTAGAACAATAACATCATTGTCAAAAGAACAATAATCATTATCATGATTCAATAAAATATGTGACAAATATAAAGTATATTTCATTGAGTGATACCTCATAGAAACTGAAACTGATATGCTATTGGCTCAACTCTCTCCACAGTCACGAAGGTCCTGACGTAACTTGGAAATATATTTCCCTATATTTGTATTTCTCTATGATCCAATTTGGGTGAAATCATAGAAATGATCAATGTCCCACATAAAACTATAGAGTTCCATCATGATGATAAATATATGAATTATTAAAAGACTAAGATACATCCATTCTATTTTTAATATTACAAACATGCTATTATGTATCCAAAAACCTACAAGGACCTAGTACGGCTGCCTCACACACCTCTGACCATCATAGTGGAAAACATCATCGAATAATGTAAATGGACTCATAAGACGTCATCTGAATTTTTTTATTGAAATTTATTATTGTAGGAAAACTCAAAATGATGTAGGATTTGTTTCCATGAACTTTCTAAATGAATGATGCATTACAAAAGAATTTTGTATAAAAATTTTATTGTCTACTCATATTTCCCATCAATCTGAGGGTGGTATGTTATACTCAATATCACATGTGAACTCAGTGCCATATTAATCCCTTTCCAGAAATGTGACAGATACTAGTAATTTCATTATGAAAAAATAGAACAATTATCACCATGAAGTCATAGTATCTTCCGAATACAAGGCCTTACCATCTCATCATCCTAGAAGGTCTCCCATATCTATGTTAATTGTGAGACCTTTGTCATCAAATATATAATCCTCTATTGTGTCATGCTTCTTCAATGGGATCTCAAAAATGCCATCAAAACATCCATGGGGATTTCATTCCATATCCACTTAGGAATTGATATATGTTGTAATGTTCTATCAGGTTGTTGGTGCTCTTCCTATAGCTACTCATAGGTCTCACACCGAGTGATGAAACTAAAAATATTAATCTTATTCATATACAACACTACTGATGAAACATGTCATGGTAAATCATGGTAATTATATTACGAGCTACCCAAATAGAGGCATAGTATTACCACACCAACAATTCTCAAATCTTTGAACAGACCCAATCATGATCACAGGTGAAGTGTTTACCATTCTCATTAACATCCAAACCTAGATTTGGGCTGCAACATATGATGCTTTACATATGGAATAGGCCCCCATAAAAATATTACTACATATACCATTCTTGCATAAAAATGGAGGGTCTCACAACCATAGATGTTAAAATAGATTTCATATTCTATTCTTAAGGATCAATGATAATATCAAAGAACATATACCTTATCTGATTGTCACTACAGCACACTTAGATAGCCTATTTTTGAGAAATATGGATCATGGAATCAGACCTGAAAATTCCCATACTAGGTGTTTAATAAATCATAATGTCGAATGATTTTTGATATTATACAAACTTGTACTTCCCCAGAGTATAGAATCACTCTTTTTAGATGTATTTTTGTAATTTTTGATCCATGTAAATGAAATATAGTTGAGAAGATAATTATTTCCTCTAATATAGTAAATAATGATACATTAATTATTGATTGATAACATTATTAGGTTAATTACAGTCATGAGGTCTTAGCTAGAGGGTCTATTATGATATAACCTGATATCTCTAAATCATATATCATCCAATTTAACTCACGAAGAGTCGCAAAAAATTTTATAGACACTTCCCATCTCTGGAAGAATCAGGAATTGAGCTGAAGTCAATATTTTCTTTAATTCCTAATATGTCACATAATCTAAATTTGGCTAGATTAATTAAACACCATTATTTTTCATTACAATAAGAGGTTATCCTATATTGTATAAATCTATGATGATTCACCTTTAATTTAAAAAAAATCCCAAACAAGTTTCATATATCAAACAAATTCTATGGATTCTCTTAGGAGACAATAACACATAACTTATTTAGGTCCAAAGATACACCTTCTTCTAAAATGAGATGACCCAGCAATTGAAACATAATTGTCTAAATGTGTCATTTACTAAGATTTTCATATAGATGGTTCTCTATTGGTGTAGTCAATAAATATTCATGATGGATGAAATGGCCATGTCTGGTACATGAATATACAATGAGGCCATATTTGATGAAATCCCCAAATGAATCCATATATGGGTGGATAAACTAATTCATCATATCCATAAATACTGTTAGAATGCTCTCCCAGACGAATATCATAACTAGATACTCATTAAATGTATACCTTCTTTGGATTGTATTACAAGGTATGCTGGATAGCCTCACACAAACCAATTGGTATCCTGATGTCATACCTATCTACGGTAAAACTATTGACCACAGGAGGTAGTCAAATATACCATCTATACCAGGATGTCTATACATGTTAATTATTATATTATTGTTCATTTTATGGTAATCCATAGTCAATATGATGATATCTATTATCTTCATGAAAAAAACGCATGTGGACCCCATGGTGATTTTTTGGGTTGAAATCACCCATTTTCACTTAGTATTCAAGCTTGGTCTATATTTTATGGAGATATGTTGGTTCCATTTTAAATGGAGTAATAGACACTTGTGATGAAACATTCACTATATAAATAAATAATTCATGCTCTCCCCCATATGGTTATCCAATGAAACATTCAAGGAAAACGTTAATGAAACTATTCATAACAGGATGGAAGTCTACTAGATGCATCCCCTAATAACTCACAATGATAAATTATATTTGGATGTCTGTCTACCTTTCCCCTGACACATGGGACTATCTCAATGATCATAGATATCCCATTCGACATTATGGATAGATTTTATTCCCTTCAATGATGTGAAAGACAATCAATAATGATAGAAATCTATTATTCCTCGACATGGCACATGATAGTCTATAATGAAGATAATGTTGAATCATGTCATCTCAGGGGTGAATGATTTAAATATGAAATTATACCTGCCTCTCTCAAATGGTACACCAACCACTAGTGTATTCCCTATGATTGGTCCCCAATTGGTGAATCAAGAGACAAAACAACAAAATATACCTAATCTCAATTCCCAAAATCTCTAAATCTGTATTAGATTTAAAAGAGTTCAATGAAAATATATAAAAAAGGATGAAACAAAAGTAGATACCAAAAAAATATTATCTATAGTTGCAGACATCCTGGGATCCTTATCCATAGGTGTTGGATTCACTTAAAAAATATTTCTCAAACCATATCAAAGAGATGTTTCTTGAAAATAAAGGGAAGATCTTCTTGACTAGTGTCGAAACATTGAATCCTAAATACCTTATCCATAGACGCCACCACATCAACCTGATCAGTAGGTATAAAACCCACTAACTATGATATGTGAAATCAAGTATCCTTCAATCGAAATAGGTGTCGGTATAGATCATGTTTAACTTAATTTTGGTGAAAAGGTCAAATCAATCGCTGAAGGTGACCCATCATGCTTCATGCTTAGAACTCACTTGGGTTCCTTTTAAACTGGGGTTTCTAATGGAATGACCTTCCTAAATGGTGAAACAGAACATGAATATCGGTTACCGTCATTAGGATGGAACCACCCCCATGGGAACCCTCAAAATAATACATATTTATTAATTATAAGTTATCACCATTCCTCATAATTGACCACATTGCCTCAAATTTCAATATTATCTGGGTTGGTGTTCACTAATAACTTCCATGTTCATTATCTCTATAATAGTATTCAAGCATACGATGCTCATTTATGATAAGATAATATACAAATTATTTTTCTCAAAACACCTAGGAGTAATCAAATCATCAATGATATGATATGGAAAAAAACATCAGAGGCTGGTTGTAATGCCTCGACCCCAGTTACATAGAGTCGGTGCATTATTCCATAACATTGGCATGATCATAAGGGATCAAATCCCGAATGACCGGTCTGTTTAGTAGATTTGGAAGTACAAGATACATTTATAAGTTTTACATTACATAATGAAATAAAAACATCAATAAAATGTTGTCCCCATTGAACACACTTATATCCTTAGCCTATCCCTGCAGGTCAACCATAAAATACTTCTTCACATCCTGGGGAAAATAAAAAATTGAATGAGGTGATCATAAATGCTCATTAAAGATAACAATATAGAGGAAACATTCCTAAACAAGTATAAACAATTAATGAAATGTATAAGACTAAAAATCCTTTTAAACATACACTTCAGCATAATATTTCAAGGATACATTCAAATAATGACATTTACTTATTCACATTGATTTTCTACAAGTCGAATAATCACATGAAATATCAATAACAACATTCATAATGATGGAATGCATAATGCCAGACTTCATAACCAGATATTCAAGGGCTTGTACCAAGACAACAAATATGATTTTTTTCAAGGCCTTGTGCCAAGACAATATTTTGTCTCATTAGACCTATCGATGCATCGAGGATCTATTGTAGGCTCCACTCATCACTTGCTAATTCCAATACATTCCTCAAATGAATTTTTTTAAAAATAATATAAACATTTGTATTAAAACTCTCAAACTAAATGACAATACATAACCATTAACCATGAAAGGTGTAAAAAATAATAAATCCACAGTTAAAAATATCTATGATCCTTCACTGCTATATGGAAGTTTTTTATCAGAACAAATTCACTTCAAAAAAGAATAAAATTCATCAAATGATTTTGACATCGATGAAAGAAAAACTTTTTTAGAGTAATATCTTTTTATATTTTGAAATAATTTAAATTTTATATACTTTTAAATGAAAACATATATTTTCAAAATGTTATTATATGCTTGTTTGGGATTCTTTGATGATGTTATAAAGGCAGAAAATAGCCACTCTAGCCACATTAGTTTAAAAAAGACATTCATACCATAATTTAATAAATAAATCTTATAAAGTACCATGTTTAGAAAATGATGGAAAGATTCATTTCAAAACATATATGGTAAAATGAGGGTATAAATGAATTTTATGAATATTCTTATAAATAGGAATAATTTTTTGAATAACATTTTTATGAAAAAATGGATGTGGATGATAATGAGGTCCTAGTAGATAGTTGCATATTAACAGCCTTGGATATGTAGAGAGAGTGTAGAATTTACCCTTACCTTTTACATTTCCTTGGTAGAGGGTAAATTAACCTCCTGTATAATAGTTAAATAATTGCTATTAAATTATAAATGCACCATATACATAAATATGATATCATATATGATCTAATAATATTTCTTTTTTAATTATATTTTAGAAGGACCATCGTTTGGGGTGTTGCCTGAGTCGTTTTACATAATATGATTTGTTATATAAGCCATGTTTGTTATTAATAATATGTATTTGATTCATATATAGAATGATATTATGCTCATAAACATTATTTTTAATCATAAAATGAAAATCATTCTTGACTTATTATGATGGTGAATGAATCTAATCGCGTTCGTAGAGACGGAAATCCATACGTACGCACGAGTGATAATATCATTATATTGATGGAGAAATCATATGTAATTGGATGGTATATAATATATACAGAGTCATTAACATGTTATATTTATTGTTTTCATCAGTTATTCTCATTATTATACCCATCCAAACAATGAAGTGTTTGAATAACAAACTACAACATGATTTGGAGACGGCAAGCCATACGTTCGCACGTATAGAGACTCTGTCATTTGTAGGATGGATACAAAGACGAATATGGTTGTACCAAATTTATAATAACATTAGAGTATGTAGATGGTACTGTATTAATTATTTTGGTAAGGAAACAACAAAAAAGAGGATGTGGAAGAAGAAAATAACCGGAAAGCGAGTGGTGAAATTATTACCTCTACTTCGGGTGTTTTCTTTGGATTTGGTCAAAATGGATCCATAGGTTGGCGTTATGAACAAAGTAAGACCTCTTGAATGAAGAGTTTGATGTTGGGAGGATATTTGGGAAGGGGTTGACCGAGCCAAATGGCTTTGGAGGTGTGAAATTAAAAGAAGGGTATGTTTTATTTTATAATAGTGGTGAGGGACACATTAGGAAAATCTTGAAATATTATTTTATAATAAAATCATTTTCGGGTTCTAATGACACCAGAATGAATTATTTATAGGATAGGGTTTGGATGGTTCGATAACCTTTCAACCAATAGGATTAATACTGGGTTAGGTCATCATATTAACCTTATCTTTTAGATTTAACTCTTAGTTAAATAGTTTTACATCAACCATGTTTCTTTGTATTTTTTTATTATATGGTTAATAATGTGACAATAACAACCCCAGAAAGACCCATGTGGTTAATTATTAATATATATAACCTTATATAACTCCTTTGTCCATTCCATTTGTTTTTAGGAATATGATATCAATTAATAATATTGTATTAGTTTACAAAACATAATTATGTCAATTTGACACTATTTAGTATATTATTTTTTTGAGTGACATAAAAACATTATGAATTCAAATAAAATATATTTTACCAACCCTAAAATGTCATTTTGACCTATAAAATTTGTATAATTCATTAAAAGACTCAATATACATTTTTTGGATATTTATAGTATCAATTATTTTAATAGTTCCTTAATACGATAATTAAATCATCATCATTGTGTAACAAATAAATTAAATTATTTATTTTTTAAAAAACATAAATAAAATACCATTATGTAGGAAATAGTTTTATCTTTCAATGGAATATTTATATTAAAATTTATATTCTGTGTGACACTATATTGAAAATGGATTAGTTATTAAACATTGAATTGAACTCTTTTAACTCTTTTTTAAATAAAATAATTACAAGTGTCATAATTTAAATAATGTGGACCAAAAAAGATTATATTTTATTAATAAGTTTTATTTGGTCAAATATTCACTTATCCAATATAATTAGGACATGTGTTAGAGTAATTATGATATCATTTTTACTCTTAATTACCATATTTACATTTAACCGTGGTAAATAAATGGAAAAGGATTATTCACCAAAAATTATTTTAATCTTATTGAACTAAATTTTACATAATTATATTAAATTTGAATCACATATTTTTTAAATTCAACTCACATAAGTGGTAAAATTATGCTTTATACAAATTGGAAAATGCTCTTAAGAGGAGGGTAAAAGGGGGTAAAAAGTTCGATAAAATTTTAATATATATAATCTTATTATAAAATGACTCTAATGAAATAAATTTAACATATATAGGTATTATGTATCTATTATGACATAATATATATTTAATAAATATAAATAATTATTTAAATAAAATGTCCGTTTTAAATAATAACTTTTTGTTATTCACTATTCATCAAAAATTGAATGTTTTCAGAAAAATACCAAAAAATCACCCTATGCTAATTTCAATATTCTGAATCCAAAAATGAATTCCATTTTGAAAATTAATATCTATAAACATTAAAAAAGTTGATATTAATATTCATAATTTCTTGTTTGATTAGTTGTGGTGTGTTTGAACTCGAAGTTGCCTACAACACAAGTTATTATATTATTCAAATGGAAACGTACCGTGGAATCTTGGGGTGTTACATTCTCCCCTCTGGAAAATAATTTCAACCTCAAAATTTATAGAATATTACTGCATAAAATTATTTGGTTGGTTCTTCATCATTTTTTCCTTCGGTTAACAAGTTTCCTCTTCCAACTTATAATTTCTCCATAGAACATTTACCATACGATTCATCAGGTTTCTCAGCACTTGTTCTCTGGTATCGAGAGTTTTGAAAGGCTCTTCACAATAAGATAGATCAGGTTCTAGTTCAATTTCCACATTGGTGAGTACATAAATTGGGTTAGGCATGTATTTTCTCAATAGTGATATGTGAAACACATCATGAACCATGGATATACCAGGTGAAATTTCCAAACAGAAAGCTACAGCCCCAATTTGGTCTAGAATTTCGAAAGGTCTGATGTAACTAGGACTTAATTAATCCTTATTAACGAATCATATAACTCCCTTCTGTGGAGATACATTCAATAAAACATGTTCTCCTATATGAAATTCCAAATCCTTCTTTCAGTTATCAGCATACTTATTCTTCTTACATTGAGCTTCTTTGATGTGGGCTTGGACAAACTTCACCTTTTCCATCGTTTCCTAAATAACTTCTGGGCCTACGAGTTTTCATTCACCAAATTCATCCCCACAAGTTGGTGTGAGATATCTCTTTCCATATAATGCTTCATATGGTGAAATATGATTATTTGAATGGAAGCCATTATTATAGGAAAATTATACCAGAGGTAAATATTGATCCAACATACCTTGAAAATCATGTGATAAATATCTCAACATGTATTCAATGGATTGAATAGTCTATTCTAATTGCCCATCGGTTTTAGGGTGGTAGGTAGTGCTCAAATGAAGTCCAGTATCCCAGTCATTCTGAATACTTTTCTAGAATATTAATGTAAAATGGGGTTCACGATCAGGGGACTTTTACAAATTCATTAATTTATAGTCTTTCCAGACGTTCAAGTGGTAAATCATCACTTATAGAAAGAAAATGGTCTGACTTGGTAGGACTATCAATAATGATTCATATTGTATCATTCATTCTATGAGTATTTGGTAGCCCCATGAAAAGTTCCATTGTAATATTATACCATTTCCAATCAGGTATGTGAAGAGGTTTCTTGAATCTTCTAGGTTGTTTCCTTCTAGCTTTCACTTGTTGAAAAATAATAAATCTTGACACAAAATCATCAATCTCCCTCTTCATGTTGTCCCACCAAAAAGTTTCCTTCAAATCTATATACATCATGGTGCTCCCAAGGGGTATAATTAAATTGGAGCTATAAGAATCATCAAACTATTTCCTTTTTAGATTAGTTATGTTTGGAACACAAATACTCTTAACAAATTTCAAAATTCCATATTCATATATGAAGTAACACAATCTACCATCATTCATAGCTTTAATATTATTTTGAAACTCCTCATCACCTGTTTTAGAAATCCTTATAGTTTCTAGTAAGGATGGTTTACCAACCATTTGAAAAAGTGTAGATGTTTCACCTACCATGGTTATTCCCATATCCATATTTTCTAGATCCATGAAAATAGGATCCATTTTAACTCTTATCTTGTTCAAAACTCAATGATCCTTTCTAGTAAAAGAATCTTCCACATTATTTTTCTTCCCCGGGTGGTAGTGTATAGTGAAATCATAATCCTTGAGTAGGTCAAGAAATCGTATTTGCCTCATGTTGAGTTCTTTTTAAGATAAAATATTCTTCAAACTATTGTGATCAATATACATGTCACATTTTTCACCATTGAGACAGTGTCTCTATATTTTCAAAGCAATGATTATAGCTTCTAACTCAAGGTCATGAGTTGGATAGTTTTTCTCATGAATTTCTAGATATCGTGATTCATAGTAAATAACTCTATCATTCTACAAAAGGACACAACCATGTCCTTTCATTAAAGCATCACTATAAATAACATACCCATCATTTCTCGATGGTAGAGTCTATATATGAGAATTGACTAATATTATCTTCAGTTCTACGAAACATTCTTCAAAATATTTTATCGAAGAAACATTAACACCTTTATGTGTGAGCATGGATAATGTGTTTTCCAATAGGGAAAAATACTAGAAAAAATGCCAATAATAACCTGCTAAACCAATAAAAATGGGTACCTCAATTATACTCATCGATGCAGGCCATTATTGGATTTCATTTGTCTTAGAAGGATCAACAAAAATTCCATCCACAAAGTCAATATGGCTAACAAAAGAAATCTACTGAAGACAGAATTCACACATGCTAAACATCCCATGTAATTCATTTCATTTAAGGGTCATTATGATAATGCGCAAGTGAATTTCATGATCTTCGTATCATTTTTAGTATACCAAAATATAATCAATATATAAAACGACAATCTTATCAAGATATTCCTTGAAAAATCTATTCATTAGATCCATGAAGATAAAGGGTGCATTAGCTAGTCTAAAAGGCATTCTGATAAACTCGTAATGCGTATACCTTGTTCGAAATGTTGTTCTCGGAATTTCTTCCTTCTTCACACACAACTGCTGATATCTAGATTGAAGGTCAATATTTGGAATATTGTGAGCTCCATGATGTTGATAAAATAAATCGTCAATGCGGGGTAGTGGATACATGTTCTTTATTTTCATAGCATTTATCTCCCTGTATTCAATACACAACTTCATAGATCCATCTTTCTTCTAAACAAAAAGAATAAGGGCTCCCCATGGAGAAACACTTGGGAGAATAAATCCCTTATTACTCAATTCCTATAATGGTTTCCTTAGATCAACTAATTTCACAGTGTCCATTCTATATGGGGTCTTTAATATGGGCCTTGAACTAGGATTTAAATCAATGAAAAAATCAATTTTTCATTTGGGAGGATGTCCAGGTAAATCCTCTGGAAATACATCAACATTTTTTTTTGCACAATAGGTACATATTCTATTTTAAACTTATTTTCCTCAACCATATTTATTTTTTTATCATCCCCTACCCAATAATTGAATTTAGATGAGCTATTGGGGGTGGATCTGGATATGAATCAGGTGGTGATGTTTTTCCTCTTAAGATAAGGAACTCATTATCATCATTAAGAATTGTAAACACCTTATTCTTACAATAACGTTTCGCATCATGGTCCGAATTCCATTCCATACCAATGATTATTTAAAATCATATCAAGGGTATGATGATGAGATCAGTATATAAAAAACATTTATATTCCCTAATGGGAATTGATTCAGAAAAATTTGTTGCAATGATACTTCCCTTATGGGATTTTTCTGACAAATCCCATGTTAAGTCAAATTGGAAATATCTAATTTTCTTAGAAAACCGGGATGATATAAAATAATGCTATGATCCAGAATCAAATAAATCATTGGCTAAACATGAGAAAACATTAAATTACCAGCAACCATGTCTTTTAGAGCTATAACCTTAGCAGTAGTGATCGCATAAGCTTGTCCTTACTCCCTTGGCCTTTTCTAAGATAAGTTCCCTTGCAGAAAATGAAATTCATTTGTGTAATTCCAATTTTCTCTACAATTGTAGCATTCAACATTGGAGACCTCTTTATTTATCTTTCCATCACGATCTTGGTGTCTTTCCTCACCATACTTGTAATAAACTCCCATTCCCTTTAAGAAATTACAAGGGTGCTTCTTCCCACATTTAACACAGGATTGATATTCATATTTTCCCTTATTCCCCTTATTTCCCTTTCCATAGTGTTTAGCAGATCTCTTTTTCACTTTCTTTTCGTTAAAGTTTTATGACATAGAGAATTGATGTTCTGCCTTTATACTGCATGAGACAATATCCTCTTATGATTAAAAGGATTATGAAACTTATGCTCGATAGAGAAATGATTTTAACCCATCAATGAATAATTAACTCTTACTCATTGGGTTACGTATATAATTTGATGTGTGCCATGCTATCCTTGTAACGTTATCCTTATACATTGGGAGATTCTCATCGTCCTCTTGCCTCAGACTCATAAATTGTCATTTAATATCTACTCAATGGTCAAGAGGAAAGTATTTTTCTAAAATAATCTCTTTATACTCCCTCCATTCCATGTTCGATACTTCTTCATCTTCCTTTTTGGTTTAAATTAATGACCACCATTGATCGGTATCTCCCGTGAGGCGATAAACTGCCATGAAAACCTTTTCCCTTTCCCAAATCCTGAAAGCGTGAAATATTTTCTCTAAAGAATTTATCCATTGCTCGACTACAAAAGGATTTGTAGTCCCATTGAATGTTGGTTGTTGTTGCCTCATGAATCGGTCTAACATTGATCCTCCAAATCGTGGATCAAGGTGCTCCATACATGTAAGGTTAATATTCATAACCTGTGTGAGCTGTCTCGGTATGGTGATAAGATGATCAACACCATTTTCATCACCACATCCACTATAATTATCAATAGTAGGAGAAAAATCCCTAATTAGATTACGTGCATTGATATAGTTTCCATTCATTCTACTAGGCTCTATTTCTAAACAATGGCATAAAGTATATTAGTTCATGAACATCAATACATAATTCTGAACTTGTAAAACACTTAACAAAAATTGAACAGTTTATGGATATAATACAAAACCATAAATATGTTTTATTTGAGGATATATATACTTATAAATCATTCATAATGGTTTGTAAATAAAATTAGAATTATCCTAAGAATATCACCCCATGAGTGTCGTAGTAAAGATTACAATAAGGCCTTTTTTTGGGTACTAGTTCCGGTTCGAGTCTAGCTCAAAGTGGTGTTTTGGGTTCTACCCCAAGGTACATCTGTGCCCGAGCCGCCTCTACATGCTCGTATCCATATAGGGATTTATTTCTTGGAAAACACACAAAATCTCTATAGTACAAAAATTCTAGGATGTTCTTCTATACGAATACTCAAAGTATACCTTAGCGTAGTGTTCTCTAATTAGAGTTTTTCTAAATCTTGTTTATAAGTATTGTACTAATCTTACTCTAATACCCATTATAATTCCCCAACCCCAGTTACCTAGAGATGGTGCATAATTAAATAACATTGGAATGATCACAAGGGATCAAATCCCAAAAGACCGGTCAGTTGAGTAGCCTTGGAAGTACTACATACATTCATAAGTTTTACATTACATCATGAAATAAAAACATAAACAACATTTAGTCCCCTTTGGTCACACTTATATCCTTAACCTATCTTTGAAGGTCAACAATAAAATAATTCTTCACATCCTTGGAAAAATAAAACTATGAAAGGGGTGATCACATATGCTGACTAAGGATAACAATATAGCACAAACATTCATAAATATGCATAAACATTTAACTTGATGTATAAGACTGAAACAAAATCTTTTTAAACATAAACATTATAATAATATGGAAAGAAAAAAACAAAATAATTCCATTTTATTATTTACATGGATATTCTACTAGTTGAATAATCACGTGTAATATCAATAGACACCTTCATAATGATGGAATTCATAATACCAGACTTCCTAACCACATAGTCAAGGACTTGTGCCAAGATTACAATTACGATTTTTCCAAGGACATGTGCCAATAAACTAGTTTGTTTCATGGGACCTACTAATTGCTCGAGGATTTTTAGTAGGCTCCACCTATCACATACAAATTCCAATTCACAACTCATATGAAAAAATTTAAACATAACATAAAACTTCGTATTAAAACTAGCATTTAAAATTTCAATACTTATCCATATATTATGAATGGTGTAAAAAATAATACATCCACTGTCAAACATATCGCAAATCCTTCAATACAATATGGATGTTTTAAATCATTATAAATCAACTTCCAACAATCTTTAAATTCTTCAAAGGAGGTTGGCATAGATGAAATCAAACCATTTTTAGAGAAATATATCTTTCTATTTTGAAATCAATTCAAATTTATATAACTATAAAAGAAAACATTTATTTTGAGAATATTCTTATAAGAATATTTGGGAAGCTTCAATGATGTTATAATGGAGGAAAATACTTGCACCCTCCGTATAAGTAAAAAAAATACATTCTTACCTTAAATTTGTCGAAAAGGTTATAAAGTACCTCGTTTAGAAAAAGACGTAAGGTTTCATTTAAAAACATATATGGTAAAATAAGGGTATAAATGGCTTTGAACAATATTCTACTAAATATGATGTATGTTTTTTATTACATTTTTAAGAAAACACAGATATGGATGATAAAGAGGCCATAATAGATACTTATGTATTAACAACCTCACATAAGTAAAGAGATTATAGAAATAACACTTACCTTGTACGTTTCCTAGGTTGAGGGTATGTTAACTTCTAGTATAATACATAAATAATCGTGATTAAATTATACAAGAACCATATACAGAAATATGATATCATATATGATATTCTAATATTTCATTGTCAATAATATTTTAGTTGTATCATCGTTTTGGGGGAAAACTAATTCATTTTCATTTATATGCTTGGTTAGGTAAACCATGATCGTTATTAAGAGGATGTATTTAATTAATATAAAGAATTATATAATTTTCTTAAACATTATTTTGAATCTTAAAATAAAAATTATTTTGAATGATTATGATGGGGAATTAATCTCATGCGTTTGTGGAAATGGTAATCCGTACGTACACAAGAGTGACAATATCATTATATTGATGGTGAAATAGTATGTAATTGGATGTTATATCATATAAACAATATCATTAACATGTTATATTCATTATTAAATTTTTTATAGTCATTATTATTCTTAACCATATAATGAAGTGTTTGAATAACAAACTACACCACGACATGGAGACGGTAAGCCGCAAGTACACATATATGGTGACTTTGTCCTTTGTTGGATAGATAGAATAACAAACTCAGATGTACCATCTTATAATAACATCATATAATTTATAAGGTAATGGATTTATTATTTTTTTCCTAGAAACAACAAAAAATGATGAAGTGGAAGAAGAAAAGAACATGAAAGAGGGTGGTGAAATTATAACATATACTTCGGGTGTTTCCTATTGAGTTGATCAAAAGAGCACTTTCAGTTTGCTTTCTGATAAAATTAAGCCCTATATGTTGAATTGAAGGATGTTTTCAGGATATATGGGTTGTGTTTGTATGATCCAAGTGGATTTTGAGGTGTAAAATTAAGAGAAGAGGAAGCGCCCTCTTATAAGAGATGTGAGAGTCACTTTAGGAAATAATTGAAATATTATTTTATAATAAAATAATTTTTGAATTCAAATGGCTCCAAAATGAATTTTTTAGGGGATAAGGTATGTATGGGTCCAAAACATCTCAAAAAATAGCTTTTAGATCGGTTTAGTTCATCATATTTACCTTATATTTTAGATTTAACTCGTAGTTCAATAGTTTGACATTTACCATGTCTGTTTTTATTTTTATATTATATGGTTAATAAGCATACTATAAGAATCCAAAAGACCCCCATGTGGTTCATCATTAATATAAATAACCATTACTAAGTCCTTTGGCTGAAACATATACTTTTAGGAATATTATATCAATTAATAATATATTCCTAGTTTTAAAAACACAATTATGTCATTTTTTACTCTATTTAGTATTTCGTGTTTTTAAAACCCATAAAAAATTCTCACTTAGAATAAAATTTATTTAAATAACCCTAACATGTCGTATTAACATTAAAAAATATTTTAATTCATCATAAGCCTCAATTAAAATTTATTTGGATATTTATAATATCAATTATTATAATATTTCATTAATAAGGAAATTATTACATCATCATTGTGTCATAAATAAATAAAATTATATAATGTCTAAAATTTTTAAATAAAATACCATTATGTATTTTATATTTTAGGATTTATAATAAATATTTATAGTATAATTTCTATTTTGTGTAACCTTATATTGAAAATGGGTTAGTTATTAAACTTTGAATTTAACTCTTCTTACTCTTCTTTATATAAAATAATAATAAATGTCATATTCTAATAAAAGTGGACCAAAGGGGATAATATGTTATTTATAAGGTTGTTTCTGGTCTAATTACACTTATACAGTATAATTAGTTCATATTTTAGGATAATTATGATATCATGTTTACCCTTAATTACCCTATTTACTTTTAACTGTGGTAAATAAAAGGCAAAAGTTACTAATCACCAAAAATTATTTTAATCTTATTGAACCAAATTTAACATATTGATAATAAACATTTATTTCATATTTTTTTAATTCATCTCATAGAAGAGGTAAAATTATGTTTTATGAAAATTTGCAAATGCTCCTAGGGGGTGGGTAAAAGACGGTAAAAAGTTCGATAAAATTATTATTTATCTAAACATATTATAAAATGAATCCAATGAATTAAATTGAAAATATATAGGTATTATGTATCTATTTTTACTTAAAATAATATTAAATAAAGTAAATAATTATCTAAATAAAAATTCGGTTTTAAACAATATCTCAGTGTTTTTCACTATTCATCAAAAAATGAATGTTTTTAGAAAAATACCAAAAATTTACCCTAAGCTAATTTTTATATTCCAAATCAAAAAATTAATTTCATTTTGAACGATAAAATTTATAAGATTTGAAAAATTGGGTATTACTATTCATAACGGCTAGATTGATTAGTTATGGTGTGTTTGAACTCGAAGTTGTGTACAACACATGTTATTGTATTATTCCAAGAGAAATGTACCATGGAATCATGGGGTGTTATATTGGTCAAGAAACCAAGACAATAATGCATGGTCATATTTACCTTCTAAGGAATAATAAACTCCCAAGCTTGGTACTATTTCAGAGAAATTTTGAAATAGTGCTTTAGGAATTCTATTTGGAAGTCTTCCCAGACCAGGCCCTAATGAAGCTCTACCTGAATGATGATGTCCTAATAATTTTTGGAAAAATCACATATCAAGTACTTAGATATTTGTAAAAAACACTCTTCATGATTATAAATATTGTTGAAGATAGACACAATGGATGCTAGTCATGAATCAGTTGCCTTAGGTATTCTGTAACATGAGAATATGGGATGTTGCTGCTATTGTAAATCCTGAGTCAACTCATCGATTATTGGGAAGATGAGGGAGAACCATAACGAAAATTCATAAATCGGTAGAAGAAATCATTGAACTGATCATTGGCACCTAGTAGAAGATCTCCAAGAGGTGTTTATTCTGTAACTATCAGAGGTAAAATATGTGGATCATGGTCCATCGCCTCTAGAGCATTCTCATCACCACCTTCTTAGAATATTATACGATAATTTAAAAGTGTATTAAATCTACAATTTCCTTGTGCAATCCATATATAGGATCTCTACCAAATTAGAAAATAAATAAATGTATCAAAATTTAATAATAATTATTATAATATATTATAAACTTCATCGTCTTCCAAGATCTAATTCTATGTGAGACAAAAAAATCCCCTGATGGACCACAAGAGACCTGACCTACTTCCCCCCCTTTGAGTACGGTTCAGGGTCAAGGTCTTTTAATTCACATATATGTTTCCAATGTCATTTTTTGAAATTAAATACATATTAATTTCATATTTTGTTATTTTTTTAAATATCATTAAATGGTATTATTAGATTGATCATCACACCCAAGTTATAAGGTCACATACACCTTAAAAATCAAAATGTGGCATCCATTAAATCCAAACCATAA
Source organism: Viscum album (assembly GCA_963277665.1). NCBI lineage: Eukaryota > Viridiplantae > Streptophyta > Magnoliopsida > Santalales > Viscaceae > Viscum > Viscum album. The sequence continues at coordinate 1,561,251,272 of OY728161.1, forward strand.
CATATTCCTGCACTTGCAACCAATGGTTTCTAGATCAACAATCCATAAATGACTACTTAAGATGACTACATTAACCTATTCATGAAAAAAAATTAGGTTTACGATGGAACATTAAATTTCAATTATCAATCCTCTGTCATGTTGGTAAATTCATTTCATTCCATATGTAATAATCATTAAACTAATAATTTACAATAGGAAATCATATAAAAATAAAATATAACATGGAATATTCATGAAATTTTAATCCTATTATGCCCAAAATAATGATTTATTTTATACAACCTAATATCCTAGGGCCAAGGTATATAAAAAAAGATATTAATAATTTTATCAATAATAATTTCAGTACAAAGAAGGTACATCACCCAATTTTGAAATCCTTGAAACTCTAATAGTGATTCTAATAACATCATTACACATCCCATGTAAATAGGGGTTTCCAGTTTATATGGGTTATCTAGAACCCCGCAAATTCTCGTTACCAAATTCCTATATCTCTGCATAATATATAATACCCATAAATAAATTCAAAAGGAAACCCATTTTATGATTCCACTTTGTAACATCCCACCTCGATAGCCTTTTAGTGTGCCCCATGATAGTGACCCCAAGAGCTCAAGCTCAACAACATGTACACAATAGGATGATGACTAGTAGTGATGGACGAGGGTGTTTTATTTTGGAGACAATGACATCCTAGATCATATTGGACCACAATAGAATCTATGATAATTAACAAATCGGATGTACACACTAATAGGTCAAAAACATCAACCCGTATTAGTGGATGCAATAATAAGAAACAAAGAGAAAATATATAATATTGATAAATAGGAAAATTGGGAAAATTAAAAATAATTTTATACATAAAATGAAGATCATCATTTCATGTAACTAAAAAAATTTATCGGGACTTGGGAAAACCAGAATATACAACATGCTAATTTTTTTCATAAATTAAAATGATGCAACTACAAGAATATTGGAAATGGGCTTGGTAATATACCACAATAAATAATAATAGAAATTATTTTCATGAATATTATGTTGGATACATCATTTTATATATACATGAGATCGTTAAACCAAAATGGGTAGCACAGGTGTCACATTTAGTGTGTGAGTGTCACGAACTGAATCATATAACCATCTAAACCAGCACTCGACCTGGCCCGCAACAAGGCTCGAAGAACGTTCCTAATCCCCACGGTCTGGAATAAGTTATTGGGTATCGTAAAATGAAAATTGGGAATGATTTACCAGTGTTTATAAACATAAAACAACAAAAGAATCAAATAAAACGAATCTGGATTTTTCAATCCAAAAAATCTATTAAAAAATCTTAAATGAATTACATATTTTAAAACAACTAAACAAGACTATAACAAAGGTACAAAACCAAAATGGAACATCCGAAGAACCCTCATGGCATGTGGCACCACCCTCAAACCATCTTTTCAAGACTTCACCACAATGGACCTGCTAGAAACCTGAACCACTAGAGCTAAAAATTGTTCCCAACCTCTGATAAAAAAAATAACCAAGTCTACATACACCCAAGGGTGTAAGTTGGAGGTGAGAAAATTTCCAATAGGATACCACCACTAATATATTCCATTTCATAAACATTTAAAGATAAAAAGAATGCATGTTTCAAAAACATGAAATGTGTGAAACAATTTCTATAAGATGCAACTGTAAATAAAAACAGTTTTTAGGTGGGATAATTTAAAAAATAAACACTTTTATATTAAATAACAAAGCTGCTGAATTTTCCAACGACTTATACTATATGCCAATTGTATTCACAAAATATCTAGTGAGAACATGAAATGGGAAATAACCCCTAGGAAATAGCTAGCTGTGTGTCCCATGTACCTCGTATCTCTGTGAGAGTAACCATCAAAAATATTTGTTCTCAGAGGCACTAGATGGGAATATACCCATAACCTAGTTTCCCCAATCATCATCATCATAGTTTAGTTAGAGTTTTAGGCATAAATATTTCTATGTTAAACTTAGGCCAAACCCCACGGATTCACTAGCATACTAGTACACGTCCACCCACCTTGATACTCGGGTTTTCCCTTTCTGATCAAACAATTTCAACAAGTAAATGAATATAATTTTCTCAGGAAAATATCATTTCCATATCATAAATTCTGTCACGAACCAGGCCAATGCGTCATCCGACCTGGCGCCCAACCCGGTCCGCGACATGGCCCGAAGGGCGTCCCCGATCCCCACGGGCTGGCAACTAGTGTCGGGCATCAAACATGCAGTTGGGAATGATTTAGCCCAGAAAATAAAAGACATAAAAACAAAAACAAACAGAACAAAACAATTAAACACTAACAGCGGAAAATAAAATAAAGATAGGCAACTAGGCATACCTCCAAGTGACCCCATGGGTCACCACCAAACTTATAACCATGCTCGCTCGAAGAGCGATCCAAGTCTATAACCTGAAACTGAAAATTAAAGTAGGCTTGAGCACCGAGATGCTTAGTAGGAAAGCCAAGGAATAACCACGCCCTATGCCCTTTCCTTTAAAAATAAATCCAATTCGGCTAGTTTGAAAATAAGAAATAATAAAATAATGTTATTTTTTTTCAAATCCAAATCACAAGTTTCATTTCTATTCCAAAATATTTTCAAAATCGATTCCAAGAGTGCATTCACCTTTCGAAATTGTAAGAAAAATAGCATAGTTTGAAACAGGGTTTTTCACAATGAGACAGTATGTATGAAACAACTGAAAAGGAAGCTACATCACTAGCAGCATGTCACAAAGGAGCGCCATGGGTAGCCCCTATAGGTATCTAGAAAATGTGGGAACCTAGAGACCTCGTACCTCGGTGAAACGTGGATTAGAAGGCCACGACCCTCAGAAAACGTCGCTTAGATGCCCACGACCCTCAGAAAACGTGGCTTAGATGGCCACGACCCTCAAAAATTCATATGTTTAGTTAGTTTTGTTGCGTCAATCCTGTTATACAACCCGGTACAAACCCCTGCCATGTCATCTAACGTACTAGTCCTGGTCGCCCACCTAGGTACCCAGGGTTTCCCATGTGCTCTATTTCAAAGGGTGGTGAGGTTTTAACAAAAACATAGAAAGAACATAACACTTTCTTACCCAAAGTCCATTTCACCACTCACCAACGTTCTCCCTCCTTAAACGCATACCCCTTTTTATGTCACATAACCTCGCACAAGCCTCTTTATTAGGCACATATCACAAATCATACACTTAACACACACATCATGTTTCTACAACAGCGGGGCATGCCTTAAGAGGGGTTTTGTTTTACTTTCGCAAACCATTCTCAAAGTGTCAGACGATCTTAATTAATTACAATAAACACATTTCATTTTTGAACACAAAATCACCCAACGCTTATGTTTCCAAGACCATTTGAAAGTTCAACTAAAGAACCAAGGTACTATATCTTTAAAAGCAAGCTAGAAAACATGTTTAAATCTAAAAAAACCATTGGAAATACTTATTACACACTAAAATCATTAAGGAAACCACTTTTAAAGAACCATGACCATTTGTGAATATACACACACACATATATATATAGCATGTGCATTTCATATAAAAGCAGAATATGTATTTAAAGAACACCAAGCAAAAATGGAGATTCTAATTAAAGATTGGGGCATAGGGGACCTACCTCAAGACACGCAGCTTTTGACAAGGGTAACCCGAGACCGCTTCACCACCATGCATATACATTCTCATGCATAAGCATATACACAGGTCCTTACTGCCGACGACTCGAACCCCCAAGGAAGCGACCATTCACTATACATATAATTTAATAAAGGAATTAAACAATTAAACAGTTTATAAAGCATTTGAAATATCACATTAAAGCATTATACCAACAACGCACTCAAACAACCTTCCTAATACCAAGCGCACCATGACGCAACACCAGAAATATGATAAAATAGGCTTTGCAGCACTTGCGCGACAAAATAAACCCACAGCAATGTTTATCAAACACTACGAAAAGTTCAGCACGGGTTTTCACAAAATCAGAACATTCACATTAAATGAACACACTACGAAACACATCGAAATCATAGTAAACTTTAAGTGAAACCATATTCGCACCAAGAAAAATAATCAATGAGTATACTAAATTAATTAAATAAGAAAATTAATTTGTCAAACAACACATATATGCGGAAACCCATACCTGATATAAATATGCTACTAAGAGTTAAAATAAAGATTTAACATCAAAGATCAACTTCGCACAATACATATTAATTAAATAACAAGCTAAATTAAATTAACTTTCTAATTGATTATTCGTGTAATAATCTAGAGCGGAGCCACCTACTTCGACGTCGGAAAACCCCAAATAACAAAGCAAATCTCCAATCGCACACCGAATTTGCGGCAAACAACTCAAATAAACTAACACCAAAAGATCAAGCTAATTACAACAAAATTGATCCAAATTCTAAACCAAAACCCCTAACCAGGAGATGAACCAGACAGGCGTACAACGTTTCCACATAACATGAGTATCTCCGACCGCAAAAAGGTTCACGAAGCACACCACTAGCTTTACAAGAATATGGGTTTTTCTGAACCTCTTTATGGACCAAGAGGAACTCCCATAAAATAAGACCACGACAAGTAGACAAGGGCTCCACTCCCCTGACAACAAGAATGACACCTTCGAAGAGGGTACCACAATAGGGAAAATTTAATTTGTCCCCGTCCCGAAATTGCAGACTAAAGTCGGACCAAGCCCGTCCCACGTCTGACGAGTTCTGACTGCGCGCAAGCTTCACCCCGTGACCTATGGCTGGGGCACTGATGTCTGAAGCATCTCCAGCCTCACAATCACAAGCTGACAACTTCTAACTAAAACTTCCTCCGCTGGAAAAGCAGCCTGCATAATTCTCCTCGTGTCTCGCGCGACCACTCTATTAACATATCAACTTAGAATTGCAGCGAACGACATAGAGTGTCTGACTGACCACGCTAAAGATAGGAGGTTGAGCGGTCTGTTCGACACGCAACACGAACTGATGGAAGGAGTAATCCGCGAACAATTCCCTTTTGTTCACACTCTTCATTAGATGAGGGACCTACTCTTACCACAATATGAACAGGACCAACCACTTGTACGATTTTTTTTTAGACCGACGATTCCACACTACTTCTGGGGCACATGGAACTAGCTCATCAGGAAGGTCAACACACCTCCTTCGCCGCATGTGGACTGGTCAAGCACCTGCGAGATCAACCACCTTCCTTGCCTTCGCTTCTTTCGGTACAACCGTGGAATGAGGCTAGTCTTGAGGATCGCTCACGACATCCTCATTTGCAACGAAAAAGGAACGATCACCATTCACTAGTTTAGTCCCGCTCCATCAGACGTACTCGAGACAATCTTACATCTTCACAACATTTGAAGTTCCTCCAAAACCAGAGACACTTCCTACTTTCCCAAATCACTCAATGGCATCCAACTGACATCGATGTCTACGAATAGTCGACACCACCAAGCAGAACCCGACTCTGCCACTCCACTAAGAGTCTGGGTCAGGCCAAGAACTGAGAGAGACTTGCTGGAACCCATGGAACGTTTCTAGGGGCATATCGCAAACAAGAAACACAAACCAGCCTTCCACAAATCCAAACACATCATAAAACAAACATCAACATTAAAAAACAAATCCAATAATCCCAATTTCAAACATCCATTCATTTTCAAAGAATACACTCACTTGAAAGACCAAGCCATGCACAATAATCCCAAAAACTATTTAAAAAAAAATCTTTCTTTACTTTAAAAGCAATGTCATTTTTTTCCATTTCCAAAACCATTTTTGCACAAAACCCATTCAAGAAAAAGTCCCACTTTCTATAAAACAAGAAGCAACCTTAGAGATCAATCAATTACCAATGATATTCCATGGTGCCTCGCAACTATGCATTTTTGTGCCACTCAAGAACTCGTCCACACGATCCATCAACTAACCCTTAATCAAGTCCATATGCACATGCGAGCACCCATAGGAATACGAGTGGAAAGAAACAAGGCTACTCCACTTTCAAAACAAACCATTCTCAATACCAGAAAATACCTTCTTCTTTTCAAACCCATTTCAAAAATTCAAGGAAAATTTCAAGAATGCTTTCCATTTCTAAAACAGCCCATTTCAATTTCAGATGACCCAAAACATCCCTTTAGAAATTCAACGTTGACAAATCAATGCCAAATTCCAAAAACAAGGTCCAAGAGAAACGCACCCCAAATATCATGTCAACCGCAAATAAGAGCAGCAGTAAAGTCCTCTTCACTTTTTAAAGGAAAGCAATTTCACGCCAACTCCCAAAACTGAAGCAAGACATCACAAGCGTTAAAGCACCTGGGCGGAGGACTAGTGGTCGTGTCTAACCCGGCTACATGGTTTAGCAGACCATGCCCTAGGCAAGCACCAACCACTAAGAGTGTCGAACCGTACTCTCGGGCATCACATGGGTTGCTACTCCATGTGAGACCGCGCGCAGTACCAGTTTACTGCTATTGTCATCCCCCATCCACACAGAGCAAAACCCAAAACTTAAATCCCAAACTACCCCTGGATACTTGAGGATCGGAACGAGTAAAAGTTAGCGGCGCTCTTCTCGCACCTATCCCTCGAGCACCGATAGTCCTACCTCCAATCTACCCGACATCCCAAATAACAAGAACCAAAACCACCTTTGATACCATTTTGTCATGAACCAGGCCAGTGCGTCATCCGACATGGCGCCCGACCCGGTCCGCGACATGGCCCGAAGGGCGTCCCTGATCCCCACGGGCTGGCAACTAGTGTCGGGCATCAAAAATGCAGTTGGGAATGATTTAGCCCAGAAAATAAAAGACAGAAAAACAAAAACAAACAGAACAAAACAATTAAACACTAACAGCGGAAAATAAAATAAAGATAGGCAACTGGGCATACCTCCAAGTGACCCCATGGGTCACCACCAAACTTATTACCATGCTCACTCGAAGAGCGATCCAAGTCTATAACCTGAAACTGAAAATTAAAGTAGGCGTGAGCACCGAGATGCTCAGTAGGAAAGCCAAGGAATAACCACGCCCTATGCCCTTTCCATTAAAAAGAAATCCAATTAGGCTAGTTTGAAAATAAGAAATAATAAAATAATGTAATTTTTTTTTCAAATCCAAATAACAAGTTTCATTTCTATTCCACAATATTTTCAAAATCGATTCCAAGAGAGCATTCACCTTTCGAAATTGTAAGAAAAATACTTTAGTTTGAAACAGGGTTTTTCACAATGAGACAGTATGTATGAAACAACTGAAAAGAAAGCTACATCACTAGCAACATGTCACAAAGGAGCGCCATGGGTAGCCCCTATAGGTAGATAGAAAAAGTGGGAACCTAGATACCTCGTACCTTGGTGAAACGTGGCTTAGAAGGCCACGACCCTTAGAAAACGTGGCTTAGATGGCCACGACCCTCAGAAAACGTGGCTTAGATGGCCACGACCCTCAAAAATTCATATGTTTAGTTAGTGTTGTTGCGTCAATCCTGTTATACAACCCGAGACAAACCCCTGCCATGTCATCTAACATACTAGTCCTGGTCACCCACCTAGGTACCCAGGGTTTCCCATGTGCTCTATTTCAAAGGGTGGTGAGGTTTTAACAAAAACATAGAAAGAACATAACACTTTCTTACCCAAAGTCCATTTCACCACTCACCACCGTTCTCCCTCCTTAAACGCATACCCCTTTTTATGTCACATAACCTCGCACAAGCCTCTTTATTAGGCACATATCACAAATCATACACTTAACACACACATCATGTTTCTACAACTACGGGGCATGCCTTAAGAGGGGTTTTGTTTTACTTTCGCAAACCATTCTCAAAGTGTCAGACGAAATGTGACAACCGGGTCCCGGTGTCAGCACAGACACCCCGCCTTAACAAGGTCGTCAGGTCCTGGCCTACCAGGTACCACCAGTTGCCCCCGCAGACACGTGGGGCCCACCCCAGGGTCCACCCACGTGCCTGAACGGGTCATCTGACTAATGATTGTCCCCACAGGCCAACACATGTCCTTTCCTGTGTGTTTTGTCCTCACTCACACACATCCTGGGAAACTTCTCAGAAGGTCACCCATCCTGATCACTACTCCAGGCCAAGCACGCTTAACTGTGGAGTTCTAATCAGGTAGGCTCCCGAAAAGGAAGGTGCACCTTGTTGACATGAGTCATATCATTTAGTCATTTAACCCTTTATCATTTGGAGATGTTACAATCACCCCCCCCCCCTTTAGAGCACAACGCCCTCGTTGTGGGCCCTACATCTCAACCCAGGCAGTGCACTGCGCACTTAAGGCTGGGTTCCTCCTCTGATACCAAATGTGACAACCGGGTCCCGGTGTCAGCACAGACACCCCGCCTTAACAAGGCCGTCAGGTCCTTGCCTACCAGGTACCACCAGTTGCCCTCGCAGACACGTGGGGCCCACCCCATCGTCCACCCACGTGCCTGAACGGGTCATCTAACTAATGATTGTCCACACAGGGCAACACATGTCCTTTCCAGTGTGCTTTGTCCTCACTCACACACATCCTGGGAAACTTCCCAGAAGGTCACCCATCCTGATCACTACTCCAGGCCAAGCACGCTTAACTGTGGAGTTCTAATCATGTAGGCTCCCGAAAAGGAAGGTGCACCTTGTTGACATGAGTCATATCATTTAGTCATTTAACCCTTTATCATTTGGGGATGTTACAAATTCTCCAATCATCCCACATGTATAAAATATAAATAAAAAAAGTCCACTTTTCAATCAAATTGAATTTGAAATCCGACTGACCAAAATACCCCAAAACACTTTTCACATTTCATTAACACATCCACATATCCATTAAAAAAATTTATAAAACCATTCCAATATTTTAAAAATAAAATAATATCCACTAACATTTCACATAATACCATTTTTACCTTAAAATCATTTTATCATCAAACATACACGAAACAGCCCACAAACATGTTTCGCTCCAACATCACAATTTAATAAATCATTTCAGAAATTTACAAAACATTATAAATTTTTTTGACATCTTAAAAAATCACTTCTACTTTAAAAACCACATAATAGGTGACAAATATACAAAAAAAATTACATATTCACCGGTTTCCAAATTGATTTAACCAACTAAAACATTTACAACTTTCATTAAAAGAACCCTTGTGGTGTAATTATGTCTTGCACACAAAACACATTTCAAAACCCCCATTTATGACCAAAACCCATAACAATTCAAATGAAAAACAGAATTTAAATCCCTAGAGACATTTATAAATCCACATTCAAGTTTTATAAAATCACCTCCAATAATACTGCAGAAGATCCAAATGAAAACACTCATTTTCATAAAATTCTATTAAGAAGTATAACAATGTTTTACACATAAAACCTATTAAAAACCCACCTTTTTAGGCCCACATGACACTAATACATTAAAAAAAATAATTGGTAGGACAAATAAGATTTAGTAAACCAATTCCAAATGTTATAAAATGCACCCAAATAATACCCCATGAGTAACACATGAAAACACCCTATTTCAAGTTAAAATGCAACTATAAAATTAAACACTTAAACAAATCAATCATAAACAGTATTTGCACCACACCCAAAATATATGGAATATGAAAAATGATTAAATACAGAAATATAACTCATCAATAATTGTTTACACATGGATCCCCTACCTTTTATGTCGAAACCCTCAAAACATGGTGTGAAACACAAACCACACCACTGCCGCACCTCAAGGACGTGAAATCCATCCTAAAAAAATAACATTTCATCCAAAACACATGAAATATAACCCTATGTTATAACCCTAACTTCTGGGCATTAGGAACCTCAAGGATAAGTTATGAAACCCTAATCACATTGAATGTTACCCTAAGCAAATTTTAAGAATAATGAAGAAGACCAACTTACTTGAGTGATCTTGTAGAAATTGCCTCAAATACACCAGTATATGAATTTTATAACAATATAAAATTCATGGGAGGTTTGAAAAACTACAAAGAAACCATGTAGGAATTTAAATGTCTAAAAACATGTGAGAAATGAAGGAGTTATGAGGGTAACATATTACCTTTATAAATCTGCCCGAATTGAGGAAGCCTAAGCAGTTTCGACTTGTTCTCCAAAGAAAACGATCTCCGAAGAGGGAGAAAATAGATTAGGGGAGAACCTAGGTTCCGTGGCCTCAATTTATAGGTTTAATCACTAAAAATTAGTTAAAATTGAATATGTTATTAAATAAGGAAAATGTTTTCTTAAAACAGGAAATTGGCTTTGGTGTGGCCCAACTACTTAGATAAAATGCCAAATCCACCATGATTATTGGTTTTAAAATGCTGCAAATTTAAATGGTAGTGTTACTATGTCAGATGATGACAAGTAGTAATTGGAATGGATAAAAATGTTGAAAAATTAATGAGTTATAAAAGAAACAAATTTTATTTTAAAATCTGGAATTGGGATCAGGGTTTGGCCCAATTCATGAAAACTCACCCATTGTTCCATTAAAACTAGGTAAACTCACAAAACAAAGCTTCAATGTAAAATTAATGAAATTTAACATTTAAATAATTCAATTATGTTACAATTATTCACACAATGAAAACATTATGTCCTCTAAAATCCACAGTAAGGCCAGATAAAAAAACCAACCCCAACCGATAAACCAAAGATTTACTTCTTTGCAATGCTTCTCCACCAAGGGCCAAAACACCTCTAGTGACCAATTAATGAAGAATTAATCTCACAACCCAAACTTACATCACTTTCCTAAAATGATCTATCACATTCATACTTTATCCCAAAAGAAAACTCCTCAAACAATATCCAAACAAGACTAAAGCAATTTACCCAGAATAACAACAACATCGAAAATGGTTACACTTACCTTGATATAACCAAACAATTGGGCACTCTCAAATATCAATGTTTACCCAAGGGATATGTAGGTAGATTTATATCTCCGAATGAGACTACCTACCACCAATACAAGACCATGCATAAGACTTAGTTACTGGTACGAGGTATCAAAAATAGGCTCCCCACCATTAGAGACAACCTATATTTTTTCCGAGACAGAATCAGGACACTAACAGGGGGAGGCTTGAATGGAATCTCTGTTAAAAAGGATATAATTCCATAAGAAATTTACAAAAGATCATATATTAGAAACATAGTGGGTCTCCCCACCATAAGAACCAACAATCATAACCGACCAGCATGGGAAGGTACATAAAGACCCAAAACTGTAAATAGTTTGGACGACCACATTGTTAGTCTACACAGTTTGGGAAACCATTCAATAATAGTGGGGATCCTTCAATCTACATTTTTTTCTAGGGAATGGTCAATACTAACCATGTGCAAACTGTGTGCTCAACCAATCCATCCAAACATAAAAAATTTCTCCAAAGACTCAATGGAATCAAAAGTTGGAGGGAATAACATTGGGCGATGACATGGGTACAAGGCCCTCCACCTATTTCCACCGAACAGGAACAAGAGAAGAAAGATGATGAAACCATAGGATTAAACCCTTATTATCTCCCATAATGAGGATAGGACTTTGTACAATGTTTTAAAAGAACATATGATTTCCCCTGACTACAAGCCAGCTTCTCTCCGAGACCTATGGATGGAGATCCAATGATTGAAGAATCTTCAGCATCACAATTATGATTTGGAAACCCCCTGAATGAGAATTTTTCTTTCAGTGAAACCAAAAACTACACCACAATCCCTGATATATTTTCTAATACATAACACATTCCAAACTCACTTTACCCTAACCCGATATTTCACTGAAACAAGGGCTTAGAAGATGCACACACATCACACATTTTTTGTTCGGGTGAGAAACAATAGAAGTAAAGATCACATATACTCACTTTCCTATAATTTTTATTTATGTTTTTTCAAGGGGGGAATTCTCCTAGAATAACAGACTTTGAGATGATTGCCCAACTTTCACCTTTATGGTCAATCGAGCACATGAAATCCTAAGGTATCGCCAAACATGACCATTGCGATTGATATGAACAATGCATGTAGAGGAAACTTATACAACATCCCCAAACAACACACAATTCTAGGAAGTGGCCACATTATTCTATCATGACCATATTTCCCACACTGGTGGTTTAACATGAACTCATGCTTCAAAGATACTGTGAGGAACCCAAGGGCCCTCTTAGACACCATCATGACACTCATCCCCACTAACAACCCTAGACCACTTCCAGCTTCAATGAATTGGGAATATTAAGAAACTAATGTCTCTTTCAACCTTCCACGAGCACTCTCCCACTATAAAAGGATATGAAAATCAATGAAGGTAATGGTTTTAGACTCAATCAATAAATATCGATAAAAGATTCCTTATTTTGATTAACTGGAGGATTTTCCAATGGTGAAACAATCTATGTTGCGCTTTAGTTACGCATTAACCCTTAATGGGGGCATACCTTATCCAATGAGGGAACCCAAGGACCCAACCAAGAAGGTCTATTTGTCAAAAAATCCATCAACCATATCCAAAAAATGTAGGGAACCACTATAAAGGTGTTCAGAAACATATCTTAGAGGAGACTACTAACAGGTCCTTCTGCACAGCTTACCGACCAAACATAAACACAAAACACAGTTCAAACGGGAGGGTTTCTTGGAATAAAAACATCTCACAACATCAAAATTTACCAAAAACACCTATTATAATCTATCCAAAACAATTCATGGAGATATCATGTTTTTCTTTAAAAGATATCTAGAAAACAAACGGTTCAGCGGTTAGTGTATCCACTAATGGTACCCCATTGTCCTTACAAATGCATGTTTTTGGGCCACACCGGGCACCCTCCTCATATCCATCCCGACACTCATCTAGTCATTCCATCAACCATCCATCATCCCATATAACCCCATGAATTTTGTTGCTCATGGAAATACCAATGTTAAAACAAAATCATTCCACTTTTCTAAACCAACACAGTAAACCAAAAATTCCTTTTTTCTCAAAACTACTAACCACAAGATCAATATCCCTATTCACATCTTACAAAAAATTTCCGAAAGCCACAAAAAAATTATTAAATATTTCACATTCTAGATATTCACATCTATTTCAAAACATCTCATCCCATTAAAACAACCTTTGACTGTTTAGAAAACTCTATTAGAAACACTATTCAAAACCAACATCAATATAGTTCATGATTTTAAATGTGGTGTAAGAATACCATATTCCATTTCAAAACAATTCATAAAATTTAGTTCCACCATTTCATTTATCAAACAATTAAACTTTTATTTGAAAATAATTTCCCAAAAACATTACGCTTCTTAAAACCAAAGTGCCAAGATTTCAAAACTAAAGCACAAAACAATGCAAGAGGAAACTAGTTTCAGTGGGTGACTTGGACATATGGTTGGAGTCAATATTCTAATAACTTCACTATCATGGTGACTGTTCTAGGGAATATCCTTGTCTCCACATGGATTTACAGGCCCTAGGATCTCACTAAAACCATTAACCCAACTCTCTATTCATTTCCCCTAATCATCATCGAACCAAGAAAACCAAAGGACATAGATAAATCCCGAATTTTCCTGGAAAAATGAATCCAATCATGAGGTGTGGTGATCATGAACACTACCCATAACTAGAATTCCATGTCCCAAAAATCCTAACTCCAGACTATCTTGACTCTACCCCAAATAACATGACCCAAAGAGTTAACCTGAACTTCCTTTGATACCATTTTGTCGCGAACCGAATCTGGTCGCCACCAAAACTGGCACCAAACCCCTCCTATTAAAAGGTTATAAGGCTTTCGGGATCCCAGAATGCTAGAAAATGTTCCTGGGAATTGTTAAATGAAAATTGGGAACTATTTACCTGAGTTTATAACCTTTAAACAACAGATGAATCCAATAAAACGAATCTCGATTTTTCAATCCAAACAATCTTTTACAATAAATCATAAATGAATTAGATATTTTAAAACAACTCAAAAATAATATAACAAAGGTAAAAATCCAAAAGGGAACATCCCATGAACCCTCATGGCATGGGGGACCACCCTCAAGCCATCTCCACAAGACTTCACCACCAGGGACCTTCTAGAAACCCGAACCACTGGAACTGAAAATTGTACCCAACCTACGTCAAAAAAAATAAACAAGTCTACTTACACCCAAGGGTTTATGTAGGGTGTGATCCAATACCAAATATGATACAACCACTAATATATTCCATGTGATAAAATTTTAATTATTAAAAGCATTCAAGTATTCAAAAACATGAAATGCTAGTTAAAATTTCTAAATGATGCAATAGTAAATAAAAACAGTTTTCAGGTTGGATAATTTAAAGAATAAACACATTTAAAATAAATACCAAAGATACTAAATTTTTCAAAGACTCATATCGTATGACAACGGTAATCAAAAAATTTGTAGTGAGAACAAGAAATGGGAAATAACCCCTAGGAACTAGCTAGTTGTGGGTTCCAAGTACCACGTATCTCTATGAGAGTAACCATCACAATTATATGTTCTCATGCACGATCCACTACTATGAAACATACACAAAACCTAGTGGTACCCAACCATCATCATAATATATTATTTATAGTTGTAAGCATCAATCATGCAAAGTGAATCTGAGGCCAAACCCCATAGATTCACTAGCATACTAGTACACATCAAGCTACCTAGATACCCAGGTTTTCCCTTTGTGCTCAAACATGTTAAATAAGTAAATGAATATACTTTTCACATGAATATATCATTTACATATCATAAAATCACCAAACAGACCACATGTATACAACATAATTCACAAAAGTACCCTTTTTTCAAATTGATTTTGAAATCCTACTCACGCCAAAATAGCCTACAACACCTTTTACATTTCATTAACACTTCCACAATTCCATGAAACAATTTTATAAAACCATTCCAATATAATAAAATTCTCATAACATCCCACTCACTTGTTACATAATACCATTTTTACCTTTAAAATCAATTTATCATCAAACTTACATGAAACAGACCACAAAAAGGTTTCGCTCCAACATCACAATTTAATAAAACATTCCAGAAATTTACAAACCATTATAAAAATGTCAGACATCTTAAAAGATCACATATCACTTCAATATACCATAATAGGTGATCACACATACCATAAAGTACATATTAACCCTTTTACCACATTGTTTAACCAACTAAAACATTTACAAATTTCATAAAAAGAACCCAAGTTGTGTAAATATGTCTTGCACACAAAACCCATTTGAAACCCCCATTTTAGACCACAAACCATACCAATTACTATCCAAAACAAAATTTTAATCCATAGACACATCTATAAATCCACATTCAAGTTTTATAAAATCACATTGAATAATAATACAAAAGATCCAAATGAAAGAACACATTTTGATAAAATACTCTTAAGAAGTATGGAAACGTTTTACACATAAACCTATTGAAAAACCCTCTTTTTTAGGACCACATGACACTAATACATTTCAAAACTAGAAATGGAATGCGAAAAAATATTTATTAACCCAATTCCATATGTTATAAAATGCACCCAAATAATACCCCATGAGTAACACATGAAAACAACCAATTTCAAGTTAAAATGTAACTATAAAATTAGACACTTAACCAAATCAATCATAAACAGATTTTTCACCACACCCAACATATGAGGAATATGAAAAATGGGTAAATTAGGCATTCTAACTAATCAAAAAAAATTACACATGGAACCACCTACCCTTTATGTCGAAACCCTCAAAACATGGTGCGAAACAAAAACCGAACCACCTTCGCACCTCAAGGAAGTGAAATCCATCATAAAACCACAAGATTTTATCCCAAAGAGAAGAAATAAAACCCTAGGTTATAACCCTAAAATTTGGACATTAGGAACCTCAAGGATAGTGATTAAACCCTATTCACATTGTATGTAACCCTAAGAAAATTGAAATAACAATGAAGAAGACTAACTTACTTGAGGATATTGTTGAAAATCTCACCAAATACACCAGTATCTGAATTTTAAAACAGCTAAAAATTCATGGGAGGTTATAGAAAATATAATGAGACCTTGTAGGAATTTTAATGGGGGAAAAAGTGTGATAAATGATGAATTTATGAAGGGAACAAGTCACCTTTATAAATATGCTTGAATTGGGGAAGCCGAAAAAGTTTTGACTTGTTCTGTTAAGATAACGAGCAATAAAGAGGGATAGAAGAGATTAGGGGCCCGCCTAGGTTCAGTGGGCTCAGGATAAAGGTGTAATCATAGAAACATAGTTAAAATTCAATATGTTATTAAATAAACAAAATAATTTTTTAAAACTGGAAATGCGCTTTTGGGGTGGCCCAACTAATTATATAAAAACCCAAATCCACCACGATTATGGATTTATAAATGCTCCAAATTTAAAATCTGGTGTTAATAGGTCATATTAGGACAAGAAGGAATTGTAATGGATGAAATTTTTTGATAAATTAATGAGTTATAAAAGAAACAAATCTTATTCTTAAATCTGGAATTGGGCTCAGGGTTTGGCCCAATTCATGAAAAATCACTCATTCCTCCAATAAAGCATAGGAAACTGCAATAACAAAGCATGAATGAAAATTAAATTAAATTTAACTTTTAAATAATTAATTTATGTGATAGTGAGAGATAATCTCAGTATCCCACCACGAAAATTATAGTTATCAATATAATTCATTCACAACAAAATGAATAGTGTGAAATTATTGGTGAATGAAATTCTTGAAATGAATAATAATTTAGTAACACATGATTTGGGTCCCTCAATCGATTTCTGTTTGATGCTATTTTATTTAGACTAAGATGGTTATTTTAAAAATGAGTAATTTTACAAGTAATATGGTGTGTATATTATTCATAAAAAACTAGGACAAAAAGGGGGGTGTCGCATTGATTATTCGTTGTCCATGTGGTTGTATCCCTGTTTAATTATTCAAGAATTCTAAATCATTACTAACAACTATATTAAATAATCCCATTAAATCTAGAAAATTAATCCATCACATCCTATATGACCTCTTTTCCCTATCAATGAAGATCCAAAAGGCATTACAAGGGTAATTATAGGGGCCTATGATATATCCAGTACCACATATTCCATCAATGGTGACCCATAATAGAGTTCCTCTTATCAAACATGTCATATAAACTTTTTAAATATCTTAGGTATCTCACATCGGGGACCGTGTACCACTATTATCTTAGAATAAGCATCAGTAAGATGAGAATGTCCTTGGATTCTTCCCTATAGAACTAGTGTCACTAAAGAGTATTTTTTTTTACTATGGATCCCATCCAAGGAAATTCATGGTTCACTCACAGTGTGACTGATATATCTACATAAAAATAACATATAGTCAATCCATGATTTCCTTAAATCAGAAACTATGTTCTCTTCCGGCCCATATTATTTTGATGCATAGAAACGACAATTACATAACCACACTAGGGAATTGCATTAAAAAATTATAATCAATATAGAAAAATCATCTTATTTATGCCAAAAAATTCCTGGAATAAATCCTCCAACAATAAGAAAAAATCCTTAGATATAAGTAAAATTTATAAGTAACATGGAAGAACACACTCACTAAAAGAATAAGAAATGGTGTATAATGAAAGTTTTAGAAATTTTAATGGTGTAAATCATGGAAAAAATCATCTCTATTCAATTTTTTAATCATGAATTTTTTTACGAGCATAATCCACACTGCATGGTGGTTTGACATATTATTGGAAATGGAATATAAGTGATTTATTATGGTCACTAAAAATTTGTGGCTCTAGAAAAGTTGAAAAAACCATGTATTGTTTTCACCGTAGGCTCAAGTCATAATATGATGAACCACATAGATTAATTTATTTGACATATTCGAGGTGTCCCCTGATGTGTCCAAACCACAGAACAATGGATCACATTATAAAACAAAAAAAACTACAATGAAATAAATAAACATCCATAAATGGATTTACATAGGACCACACATACATTCTCATCCCTTCAACGAAGCTTGAATGATATATACGGTAGAAATCATCAATTCCTCAAAAAATTGGGAAAATTAGGTCACACCAAAATAGCACTATAGATGGGAGATGCAATGAATATATGAAGATATATGAATGAATATATAACCCCAATAATTATAATGCATCTGATGGAGATGGAAATTGGTTTAAAATTGGGGAGATATAAAAAACAACAAATGAGGGGAGGATGATCTTTAGATGTGGATGATAGAGAAGAAAGAGATGCATAAGGGAGTGGAGATTAATTTTTTTCATTAAAAAAAATTTGTAATTTAACCCATATTGATAGTGGAATGGTTTTGAAACATGTTTTCCCAAACCATGTACCATCTATGTGCCTTGACACTACTGAAGGAAGACACTCACAAAATCAAGGTTCACTTTTTGGTAACCATGAACAGACTAGGGAAAGCCCCTTTATATCATTTCTAACACCTGATTTGTGGGTGTACATCCCATTGTACAATGTTTTAGTGGAATTTTGAGGAGAAATACAATAACAAATAGGCCCCACTAATAGCACAAACATCCCACTGTAACATGGTCTTTGGGTCCTAGCCCACTTCGTCACACGAATATCCTCGCAGACGCATGGTCCCTTACCTATGGCCCACCAACTTTCATGAATGGGTCATATTTCAATTAAATTTCTCCATAGTCCATTGAATGATCTTTTAGTGATTTTTTTCCTCACTCAAACCTGTGGATAGTGTTTTTTCTTCAATGTTTTCCAAAATGTGATCCAAACATTCCCATGCCACATCCCAAGGATGTCCTTTCAATGGTTTTGTTACATTGTTTTGTTAACCAATTGATTCCCTCGAAAATACCACTATATGTTTTATAATACAATTTTCAAAAGTATGTGGACATATCTTCTTTTTTTCATTAAAACCTTCACTATCCCTTCTATAACAACTGGTACATGATGATATCATAGACACGCCACCTTAACATGGTTGTTGGGCTTTGTCCATCCAGGTATCCCCAATTTTCCCAAAGACATGTGGCCCCATACTGGGGACCAAACCATGTTCTTGTATGAGCCATTTGAATAACCCAAGTCTTCATAACTAGAAACATGTTCTTTTCAGTCTCCTTTTTTGTCACTCACAAACACACTAAGAATCATCTCAGATGGTCAGTGATCATAATAACTACACTAGTAAAATCATTCTTAATTTTGAATTTCTAAGTCAGTTCTGTATCAAAATGAATGTTGAACCTTATTGACATGAATCATATCATTAATTCTTTTAACCCACTATCATTCTGCGATGTTACATTCATCCCCAATTAGAGCATAATGTCCTCATTTTGGACCTTATATCTCATCCAATGTAGTGACACTACACTTAAGGATGAGTTTCTCCTAAAAAATGAATGTCACAACTCAGCCCCTAGCAGAATATACACCTCACATTAATATGGTTTGCATGTTCTGGCCCTCCATGTATAGCTAGATTCCCTATAGACACATTGTATTTTACCTAGGGCCCACACACATACCTGCAAAGGTCATCTGACCAGTGGATATCCCCATAGTCCAAAGCATGTCCTTTCCATTGTGGTTTTTCCATACTCACACACATCCTATGAAACATATCAGAATCTCACCCATCATAATCACTACTATAGTACAGGAACACTTAACATTTTATTTTCAATCATGTTAGATCTTGAAAAGTAATTTGTTCCATGTTGACATGAGTTATATAATTTAGTCCTTTATAATATTATCACTATGATTTGTAAAACCATATATTGACTAACTCACACAACATGGTTAATGAATTTATTTTTTATAGGCCGCATGGTTTTTACCATCCTTCTGGCCTAGTCCGCTTCTTAAAATAATGGGGCTTCAAATTCGAAATAGTCCTCGAACACCCCCAAAACCACATGAATCCATTGGGAAACACATAAAGTTCCAACATAATGATTAATAGATAAAAAATTCTCTATAACATTGAGACATGTTTGTAATTCTACTAATTCGACTATTGTGTAGTATTTCCCTTTTCATGTCAACCTGATATCTATGTATTGTATACTCTAATAAAATTAAAAATAATAAATTTTTTTGGTAGGAATTGTGAATAAATGTTTATATTATAGGGTTGGAGATTATAATTTTACATCTAGGAATATTTAAATATTTTAATTTATTGAATTTGAAAAAAAGGATGTTAAATAGATTATATGAAAATAATGATGGTATGTTGTCAATTTTTACATGAAATGAACATATTGGAAAAATGATGGAGAGACATGATAGATGTGATATTCATAGAAACACAAGGTGAATGTGTGGAAAAAACTATCACATAAAATTAATCAACTTGATTATCTTCTTCCAAATAAATAGACTTTTTAATATAATTCATAATAAATTCACATCTTTATTTTTTCAGAGTGAACTAATATTTTTTATAATATCTATTTCCATGTTTCAATTATTTTTTTAAAAATTTCCAATAGAATCATTTCTTGGATTACATTATATTATATTTTCATAGCGAGTAAAAAAATTAAGGGTGGGGGGCTTAGTAAGATATGACTTGGTTGAATTATTTTGTGATAATGATTAATATTATATCATCACAATGATCCTTCATTATCTTATAATACAATTATGTTTATTGATAAATAAAATTAATATCTCAAAGAAAAATTTTTCCCCCTTTTATTTAATGAATCAATATTTTTCATTACAATGAATGTGGAGAAAATCATCATTTATAATTTTATTATAATTTAATTCCATAAAATTTATTCATTTTTAATTTATACCATGAACTCCAGATCAAAAAATTGGATGGATGAAAATATATACTAATGAAAATAAGAGATAGATTCGATATATATTACATTTCATCGCTATTTAGTCCATATCAATTTTACCCATGCATGGAATTAGATAAAATTTATCTAAATGATAT
Organism: Viscum album; assembly: GCA_963277665.1. Taxonomy (NCBI): domain Eukaryota; kingdom Viridiplantae; phylum Streptophyta; class Magnoliopsida; order Santalales; family Viscaceae; genus Viscum; species Viscum album. The sequence goes on from OY728161.1 coordinate 1,561,272,443, forward strand.
TGCATTCAATTAATAAATTTTATTCAAATAGATAAATGGATGTTTATCATAGTAAGTTATTCAAAAAACATATCATATGCAGTATATTTTTGTAATAGAATATCTCATGTTTCATTATTGAAATTTCAAACATTTACAGTCCAAAATAAATTAATTGATTTTCAAAAAAAAATTATTTTTAAATATTTGTGATATTTTATCCAAATTAGTCTCTCATGGAAACATCTCAATCCACATTTATGATTAATAGATTTAGTACAATATATCATACATAAAGGATCTCCCCTCTAGATTCTATATTGTATATATTTTAATTTTTTCAAATAATATATCTGAATCAGTTAAAAATCGATTATTATTCAATTTAAATATTATTCAGTTAGTTCTCAACATTGAAATCTATGTATGGGGACTATATTGGATTAAAATATTTTTTATCTTTTTCTTATGAAAATCATCGCCAGGATGATTCTTCCATCAATGGGGAATAAGTTCTTTTTATGTTAGATCATATTCAAACCACATTAATTAGTTTTATTTAGTTTATTTACCCATTAAAATTTAAATTTTATTCTAAAAAATGTGATTTTAATATTATATTCATTATCAAGTTTCACATATTCAATATAATTGTTGTATTCCTTTAATTATTAGAATTTTAGATAATTATGAATTAATATAAAATCTGGATATTTTAATATGGGTTAGATTTAATATCCAATAACATGAAATTTATTAATTATATAGGAGGGTTAATCTCAAGATTATACACAGATTATTAGTAATTTTGGGACCATATTCAAATCAATTGGTCAGGATTGTAATTCTCAATGTTAGATTGGGGTTTTTGATAGTGATTTCTTTATTTAGGTTATGGGATAAAAAATATTGTTAAACTATAATGTATTGAATTGAATAATAACTGATATTGATGAATGAAAATTTTATTTATATGAATGATTGACTACTTCATTTATATTTTCTTTTTTCATAATATGCATGTTCTTGATTGTTTCATTTTTTACTAATATTCATTAACAAAACCCCCTCCTTTATAAACATTTTAAAAAAAATTCTAAAAAAACAACCAAAAAATAGGGGGTGTGTGAAAAATATCATTACTTGAATAGGAATTATTAAAATAAATGACATAAATTATATTACATTATTCCAATTCATAAAATTTAAGTATTTCTTCATTATGATGTTATACATTTCCTTCAATTATATGAAACCATATTAATGATAATTCTTCGTAAAATATTTACTATATCACAGTTGATGAAATAAATAATCATTATGAAGCATCAAATACATTTTCCTTATAATGATCTTTTTATGTTCCAAATTTTTGATGTAGAGTAAAATTTATCTATATATATATTTATGAAATTATATGTTTGTGACCCATTTGGATTCATGTAGATAAATGAATCCCATATAATGATTTTATTTATGTTTATTCATAAATTTCAACAACTCAATCAGGTTTAAACTATATGTATCCATTGAAATATGATTCTAAATAGTATAAAATTCAATATAAAACATAACTACCCACATTGGAGGATTAATTGGAATATATTTCAGAATAAAATGAAAAACTACTATTTAATTGTAACATTTTTGATGTTGAGTTTGCACCCAACAATATAAGATAAATATATACATTAATTTAAATAAAGACTCTTGGATTTCTTTTAATTTTATTTTTAAGGTCGCAATTTTCTTCACAATGACAGATAATCATTTGGTTTTTTATAATATGAAATTTTACATCGCTTCCAATGAAATTGGCCTTGAATTTGTATAGTGAAATTTAATTGATTCCCAAAACAATGTCAAAATAAACTAAGGGATGAATACAAATATTTGAGGGGAGAACATATCCTAAAACATCTAGTAAAGACTAAGATAAAACAGATTTACAATTAAATGGTTAAATTCAAGAGATTGGAATTCATATTAATTTCATAGACCAAAAAATGAAAATAGGGAAGCATTGGGAAATAAATCCATATTAACAATTGTTTTCCTTCACAGTAATGAAGATGAGATATTTTTTGATGTTTTAGGTCACTTTATGGAAATTTATTTTAATAATCTGATAAAAACACAAAGTATAAGGTTGATAAAATAGATCCCATCATTATTGAGCATCAATAATAAGCTCTTGATAAGGTCCCACCAACAGAGGAAATAACATAATCCCTCTTCTCTCTCAATAAGAAAAGTTATCTTAGTCCAAGTGGTTTTACATACAAATTTTTTTTCATTGGGAAATTTTACAGGATGTAATAAATCATTAAATAATTGAATATTTCAATCATTCATCAATTCCATATGATATCAATTCAATTTTAATTTCATTTATAGCCGCAAAGGATAATTCAAATTATATTAAAGACTTCAAGCCAGTTTCCCTTGGGAACATGACTCCCATGCTCATTAAGAAGACCATCAAGAATAAAAAGGGAGATGTTGTCAATAACTAGTTCACATAAAATTAATTAGTATTTTCCCTGGTAGATAAACTTTGAATTCTGTCTTCACTTCCTCATAAAGTTTAAATCAATTGAAAATGAAGACCAATTATGTCATTTTTCTCCCTAAATTGAAATATCAATTGACTTTGATACATTCATATAGAGTTATATGTTTTATTCACTCAAAAGAAAGGAAATATAGAATGAAATTTATAACCATATTCGCACCGTTATTAGTTATTCAAGGCTTGACATTCTCAAGGTTAGATTCCACATAGGATTCGTTCAATGAATAATGGTTCTAAGAAATGGTGATCCACTTTCTAAATATTTTTCATCATTTATATAAGACTTCCAGAGATGACACATCAATGAAAATTATTTAATTCATATTTATTAAAAAATTAAAGCTCATAATAATGAATATTCTCTTTAAAATAATTCTTACACTGGTTATATTATTCTATATTGGAATTCTTGAAGAAGGACCACCTCCTACAACAAATTTAGTTTTTCACATTACAAAAGGGTGGGTGAACATTCCTTGTATCTGGAAATATCCTTCATTTTTTACAATGGAATATTGGTTGGAAAGATACATAGTATAATTAAAAGTATTTTCAAAAAATTATCAATTCATTTAAACTACCTTCGTGTTCCCCTATTTGGGGGAAAGGTGAAGATTCCGTGTTTGGTGAGAATATTCTTTTTCATTATCAAAAAAATTTCTTGGTGAAAGGGAATGTCAATGAATCTAACTAAAATGGTTTTACTATTAAATCATGTGATTACATCAATGATTTTATATTCATTATCTATATTTAGGTGTCTTAGAGGGATCATTAAAGGACTTCAACATATGGTTGGAAATTTCATATGGATTAGATAAGAGTATGAAAATAATTTAATAATTATTGATTTGAATAAGTGTATTTATCCCATTTACAAGGGTGGCCTTATAATCATAGACTTCTTGTTTTTTAATTTAGGTATTATTAGTAAATTCACAGTGAATTTACCATCTATTTATTGGACCAGTGATTTTTTCACATATAGATTTAAATATATTTTGATGAGTTGATATCATGTAATATCCCAATCATTTTTAGAAAATTCTCATGATTCATAACAATATTTATATACACTCATTTTAGTAATTTTACATTTGGTTATGATTTTGTGGATTTTTGAAAAAAATGTAATTATAGGGTTGTTTATAGTTGGCACAATGTTTTCCCTAACTGTGCTCATCGGTCCAATAATCTTATGAACCTAGGATGTGGGGATTCACAAAGATAGACCAGAGTCAAGAATACAATGTTGCTAAAAATAGTACCAATGGACCCTAATAAAATATGCACACAGTTGGAGTAAATTGTACAAAAATGCCCATCAAGCTGTGGGTGGGGTTTAAATGTCATCAAATTTTAATTCTTACTATGATGTACTACACCATGGTTCCATATCATGGGTTCCCTATGCTTAGTGTTCTAGATGACCTCATGTACATCCCCCCAAATGCTAGAGGCTGCCGACAAATAATGAGGGCCTAGGGTGTGTCTATGGGGAGACTATTCCCTAATTACAAAATTATAGCACATCATGTGAATGGTGACATAGATAAATAGTAGAAGAAATACAAGTAAATAAATGGTATAGTGGAAAACAGATAAACCTATAACAATAATAGAAATAACTAGAATAAAATTCTAAAATACACCCACTGATGATGATCCGTCAAGTCACTAGAAAACTATAAAACATGGATAAATGATAGAAAAAATAATATTATCCCTAAAATAAAAAGGAAATCAATAGACTATACCAAGAATCAAACGCTTTTGGATAGTCATATTCTTTCAAGATACATCCTAAATAGTAGGAAATCAAGTGTTCAAATGCGTATGCTTCCCTTTATCAACACCTACATTCATTTAATGTACTTCTTGTACCAAATAGAGCCCACTGAGTAAGTGAGTTAAATATCAGTGGCCCACCACTAATGGTGTACATAAATTCCAGACATTTTAATGTAAATGTAATAGTGAGTAGGCAAGTATATATATATATATAATGAAAATAAATTTTATGTAACTAAATACCCAAGTTCTTACTTTAGTGGTTGTTTAGGGTCTGACGATATATCCATGTCATTATTTGATGGTACCATTTTGTAAATAAATCACATTTTAACAACATTTAAAGTACCATGTTATGATAAGGAAACATGTAATGAAATTTAATAATTGAGTTCCAACATAATAACCAAGGAAATATAGACCTCAAGTGTCTCTAACTCGGCAATAACTATATCTTAGCTAAGGGTAAGAGTGTAATCCAATCAATTCAACAATAAGTTTCCTACAAAATCCATGGTTATTGTCCAAGGTAAAATGGGCCTAAAAAGGGACAGGTCCAAATGGGTTGTAACTATGGAAACAACTTTTCAATGTAGGATCCATAGAGTGTATCGAAGGAATCATTTAAACAATGAGAGGGGTACAAGTGCGTCATACAAGGAATCAAAGAATGGATACAGATGGAGATCTATGTCGGTCTAAAACTAATAAATCTATATCCTTGATTTAGAATGGGGTTCCTGAGTGCTCATGGAATTCCCTAATAAGAATCCAAGATGAGCTAGAGTGAGGCTATTCGTATTTGACAATGAATTTATTTGATAATTCATTTAGTTTAGGAGTTTACTTTCATTAGTGTGAATAGGCCATGTAGCATGTAACCATTATTAACATCATTAAATGAATATTAAATTGTTTTGATTCCTTTTAAAACATTCTATTATTGTTGTAATGGGGGATACAAATTGGGAACCTATATTTCATTCACATTTAACATGGCCATGTCATATACATAATATACATTCAAATTTCCCTTTCACGTCTAATTTTAAATTTGAAACCCTTGCCTTAGTTTGGTCCAGTGGTGATAATACAAGGTAAAATCCATTATGTAATTCACATTATAAATCTAGACAATTAATATTAAAAATCATACCCACAGAAATGTCAACCAATGTCACACCCAAATGGTGGATAAAATGTGTCAAATAACAAAAACCTAATTATGGAATGACATCCTATATGGGATGGATGGATTTATTGTTGTAACCCCCACAATTAATCACATATATATATGGATCATAACCAGATGGTTATAAATACTATATGCATAAATTATAAATTCAATAAATAGTACCAGATGAAATCGGTGGCCCCACACTATAATTCCAAAATCAATGTATATGAGGGATGAGTTGTAGACCACCCTCCTTAGTCTTGTACGAATATCCTCCCCAATTATCATCACCTGGTTTGGGTTAGATCTAAATTTATCAAAAAAAATTGAAATCTACTAAACATACAGTAACTATGTAAAGAGGAAAAGTTAAAGAGAAGGGCTTAAACAGTCCTCAGTAATCTTAGTTTTACATCCACTCAGATGAATGAAAGCTCAAATTCAAACCTATATTATTGAAATTATAAAAAATGAGAGAAAATAGGTTTCTACTTATAGACGTCGAATTAGGATGAAGTGGGAACTAATTAGATCATTATGCTAAAAAGGAAAATTTACCCAGAAAACATTGGCATGTGTATGGTTTATCTACACGCATTGGAAAACCGTGCATAATTATGTTGGAAAAAATGGGAACTTGCACAGTTAACTTCCACATCTAATGTAAAACTATGCAAGTTGGTTCTGTCCAAAAATATCCATATGCATGGTTTGCAAAACAATTCACCATCCATGCACTAATCATGCAATAATGTTAGTTTATCCAAAAAAGATAGGTTTTAGGCTCCGAACAATCCTTGAACACGCCTAAAACCTCTATTGACCCACTAGGAGTCTATATTAGTTCCAAACGGTGGAATAAGAAATAAATTTAACGTTTCATAACTGAGTTAAATACCATGTTATTGTAGTCATACGACCTTAAATGAACTCACCCCTGAGTTATCCTACAAAGGGTGTAAAAACACTATTTGCAAACAATTTTGGAGACTGAGCATGTATGTCAGCCTCCTTCTCCCATGTCTCATCCAACACATGGCTATGATGCCATAGCACCCGTACTAGGTAAATTTACTAGACTTAGAGAACCTTTGTGGTTCAGTCGATAATGTGTATTGGATACTTCCCAAAGGATGAATTAATATATAACTCAATTTCTTTAGGATCAAAGGTATGAGATGGGTTTGAATTAAACTAGCGAAGTGGTGAAACATGAAATTCATTATGCATGGAATGATACCTCTAAGGATGTATCAACCGAAAGGCTACCATCTCAACTCTCTCAATGATCTAAAATGACCATACGTATGAGGGTGACAACATCCATTTCTTCAATAATAGTCTATGCCTAAGCATGGGTGATACACGAAGGAAAACATGATCACATACCTCTAACTCTTGAGGATGTTTATGGTGATCGACAAAATATTTTTTTATATATGGGGTTGTTGTCATATTCTATCGGTCCAACTAATCCTATTCTGAAGTATCCTTAATAGTACTAGGACATTGTAGGGATGCCTCACCTATCTCTAGCCATCACAAGGGTGAACAACATGTCCATCCATATATGGACACAAAAGGAGCCATAATAATTTTCAACTGAAATCTATTATTATAGGATAACTCAATGAGAGATATATCATTTTCCATAGAACCATTGAAATCCCAAACACATGCACGAACCATATCTTCTAGATCCTGTGTTGTCTATTCTGATTATCCAACATTCTGAGGGTGAAAATATATTCTAAGAAGATCACATGTTCCAATATCTTTCTGGAATCACATAAACAATCATGATGTGAAACAAGGATCCCTATCTGATATGATTGTACGAGTGACCGTGTGGAGTCGTATGATCTCATGGAAATATTGTCTTCCAATCTCTTAAACTGAGAAATTATCTTGGATAGGAATGAAGTGGTCTACATTCATTTGTCTATAAATAACAACGCATATAATGTCTCTACCTATAGAATACCTAGGTAGACCTATTATAAACTAAGTGGGAACGTCATCCCATTTCCATTTGGTGTCATAAATCGGTTCTAACAATCCTTTAGTTCTCTAGTGCTCCACCTTCACCTGCTGATATGTGGAACATCTAGTGATAAAGCCGACTATCTGACTTTTTATCCCCAGCCACCAATACTACCATCCCATGTCACGATAAATTATTTATATAGAAAGATGAAGTTTATAATGAGTTTTGTTGGATTCTTTATTCAAATCCTCTCTAAAATGTATAAAAACCCAGACATGTCCATGAATACACAAGATGTCTTCTTTGTCTACAAACCAATCAAGAGGTGGGTTATATCTTATTATAAACTCAATAAGTACAAATCCATCAGGAACATAAAATTTTATACCCTCTATATATTAAATGATATAAGAGGTAATTGTTAATGGAAAAATACAAGAGTACTCATGACTATCATGAAACTCATGGTGTAGCTTAGAGAAGAATTCCATTAACTCCAATTCATCACTGGATTCCTATACAACATGTGCTTGAGTTTTTGGACTCAGTACCTTTGAAACAACATTTCCCTTCCTCGGTGTATATGAAAGAAAAAAAACTATATATTTTAGATATTCAACCCATCATTTTTTATGAGGGTCATGTCACACTGATTAATGATATATTAGTGGCTCTTGTGGTCCATGTACACCACAAAGAACTCATAGACAATATATTGTCTCAAAAAACGTAGGTCATGGAAAACTGCAAATAGATTAAGATCATGTGATTTTTAGTTTCTCTCGCGAGGCCTCAACAACTGAGATCCATACATTACAACTCTATATTCATTCACCATTATTGAAGCTAGACCGATTCTAGATTTACATAGAATACAATATAACCTCTTCTATGCTATAATAGAATTATAATAGTTGTTCAGACAGGCTTCCCCTTATTCTCCCGAAATGATTTCTCACAGGACTTTTTCCAAAGGAACATTACCCCATTTCTTGTAAGGCCTGTAAGAGGTGAATAATTACATGAAAATTCCTTTATAAAATGGATTTAATATCTAGCGAGCCCTAAGAAACTCCCGATATTAAACAATTTTGTGGGATCATCCCATGAAACTAAAACATTAACCATTTCTAATTTAATATATAATCCTTATTCTGATATAATATGACCCAATATTTGGACTTTTATGATCTAGAAGTGGCACTTATCAACATTGGCGTAAATATTTTTCTCTCAGTGAACCAGAATGATCTCAAGATGTTTGAAATAGTTTCTATGGGTGTGTATATTCAACAAGATGTCATCCAAAAAGGTCAAGGTAAAACATTCCTTATAGGCATGGAAAACCCTATTCATAAAGACATAAAAATGGAAGGTTCATTCGTATGAACAAATGACATAACAAGGTACTCTTACATTCCATACATGCTACATGATACAAAACATGGTATGTCTTATGGTCTGAGTTGCACTTGATGATAACAGAATCTTGGCTTAATCATGGAGTAGACACTAGCTCTCGGAAGCATGTCAATGAGATCAACTATTCGAGGCAATGGATATCGGTTCAAGATCATAAGATGGTTCAACCTTCTGTAATCCATGCAATGACTTAATGATCCTTCCGCCTAAAAGGAAAAAATCACAGGTGAACCACAGTAGGAAATACATGGTTTTATAAAATATTCTGCCTCTAAATCCTCTAACTACCACTTGAGATCCTGAATATTTATAGGATCCATCCCATATAGAGGCATTTTACTAGAGATACTCCAAGAAAAATATCATTTTTTATTTCTACCTCTCTTTTAAAAGGTATTCCATAATAATCATTGGGAAATAAATCACTGAAATGATCAACTACATGAGGGAAATTAACTTTTTTTAAACCGTAATCCTCCATGAAGAGATTAATAATCGTTGAGGTCACTCCACCAAGCGCATTGTGATATAGTCAAGATCTACTAGCCCAGACATCCCACTCACGCTTATGTAGATGACTACTTCCCTTTGATGATGTAAATTAATACATGAGCCAATAAGATTCTACTAAAGAATTTTACTAACCCAAACAATCCATCCTAAGAATAACATTGAATCTCTTCATCCTGATAACAAAAAGGATCTATATGAAAGGTTAAATGCCTACATCAAGGGTATAGTATCTACACTGGCGTATTGACTCTATTTGTACCCCTAATGTAGTATATAAGGTCAATATAACATAGTAATACTAAATATACACTCTTTGAAATTACATGAAAGATACAGAGATAAGATAGTACAAAACACCAATATCAGATAAAGAAGATACTGTAGTAGATGCCACATGAATTGTACCTTGTACATTATATGGCATGTAGCCTTATCCTTGGGTATTGTTTGTAGTTCATACAACTAATATGATTCAAGGACGTGTGCAATAGATGGACTACAACAATCAACACATCTCTATTGGTGAAACTAATGATCAGTTGTCTAGATTCCAAGGCCATGTCCTCCTCTCGGCCAGACCTTCTGATGTTATTCCAACACCTCACCTAACTCTGCATAATAGAACATGAAACTTAGGGTGGAGTGCCACTGATCCTTTTCCACTGAAAGCTGGTGGAAGGATCCTACATACATACTAGATATTCCCCGTAAATCCTCAAGTTAGTAACTCAATTGGGTCTCAATCATGATGATGATTTAGGTTCCCACATCGTCCATACAGATGACACACTAAGGAGATATCAATGTAGTCACTTTGGATGTCACATCCCAGATGAGAAACCTCGAGATAACGCTTCCTACAATAGAAAGAACTAAAATCATGATGGGTAACATGTCTTATATACATGATAATATTTACATTCATCGTTTTACTCCCAATAATAATATCCAGATTTACTATTATAGAAAATGTAGCTAGGAAAAACACTTTCACTTGTGTAATAATGTAGTATAGGAGCCCATCCACGAAGTTTCTAGCATGTGAAAATAATCACAGGATAGAAGTGGTGTAAACAAATGAGACTCTATGAATCACTCTGAATATTCCATAATTAACATAGAACCCTATTCAAGATGCATGAACTCTCTAGATATTCCATCTCTCAGTGTATGAGAAAAGAACTGATCATATATGGAAGTCTAGAAATAAACACAAATTAAGCCCAGATGATATCTTGGAGGGGTAATAACATCCCACCATCACTTGGATGAATCTTGAAGCATATATGTTGAATGCATGACCCTTAAATTGGGAGTCATATCTAAATGCTCAATGATAGTTACGATCACTTCTAGCTAGGATTCAAAAGCAAACATACTTCTATCCCTAAAAAAATGTAAGAGGATTCTGATTCTAGAACTCCTGAGTCTGATCAGTCATTGTAGGTGCAAGATATGATGCAACATGTATGGATTTCTTCAGACATAGGAAACTATAAGGAACATGGGAATCAGTGTGAAAACCTGTTACAATAGTGGTACCATGTGTGTTATTCATGGAGGTAAGAGTGGAACCTCATGTCCCACCACATCTGCAACATGATCCTTTGCACTCTATTGAAATAAAATATGAGCATGTCATGGTGTCATTGGTCTAAAAATGCCAAGAATACACTTTAGATCATGGTTATGTTGAATGATACCATCTATAAAGATGCTCAAAGAATGAAAAATCACTACCCAATACATACTACCCCAACCACCTTTTTAGATGGCCTAGAATCAGTATGTTATCAAGTATAAGATTCAATTAATATTACATTTAATTTCATGGTTCACTGCTTTACCTATCATTAACATGAGAAGGATAGATTAGGATATACAAAAAGTTCATTTTAGATGTCATGATTCAATTTAAAATTTATAGCCATTTTTAGTGAATCAGCCCCACACACCTTATCACTAGAATTAACACCCCTTTATTTATAGCATAGTGGTTTGACTCTATAAATTATTCATCTTTATCATTAAGGGACCATACACCTCATTAATTCTGGAAAACAATCCCTCAACCACAACCAAGAGTTATACAAGCACATGCTAACTATCACGTCATCACTCACCAATCACATGCATATCTAGAAATGTAAAACTATGAAATGAACCTATATGGCACGGTAAAATTCATGACATGAGAATTCTTGGTGCCTATAATGATGCTAATAAAAATTATCCTTTACCTCATATCATTGGTCCATTGATGAATTAAAGTAATGAAATAGAGTAATTATCTTCAACATCGTACAACATGTTCTTCACCCAATGATGCAATAATGTTATTTGTAGTATGATAAATATAACACAAATTATAATTTAGAAAATATAGATTTTACACTAAACATGGATTTTCAATGCCCAAGAATGACTTATGACCATGTTCTTTATGTTAATAATCACTAATCTATAGTCTTAAAACTTTAAAGAAAGAAAGAAAACCACTCTAAAACCACTTTTCAACATCTCGGAACTGGGTTCCACTTAATTGGTGCCCCGATCCTCATAGTCCGTGTGCCGTGAGGCACATCTTCCTGGGTGAAATAGGTCCTGAATAGCTTATATGGCCTAGTGTGTGTCCTTGGGGAGAATATTCTCTTACTAAAAATTTGTAGCATAGTGGTTGAATGTAAAAAAAGATAAATATTTTAATAAATTCAAGTAAACAGAAGGAACATCATACATTAGATACAATAATAACAATAACTGAAATAACTGGAATAACATACATTAATAAAATAACTGATGATGATATGTGAGGTCACTAGAAAATTGCTAAACATGGATACCAGATAACTGGTGTAACATGTTACTCAAAAATATAATGGAAATCAAAAAAATATCCCAAGAATTATGAGCTCTGTCTTGATAATATGCTATCAGGATCCATCCTAAATAGATAGCAATCATGTTTTTCATGTTGTATGCTTCCCTTTATCAATACTGACATTCATATAATCTACTCTGAGTACCAAATATCACCAGATATGGTGTGAGATAAATCTCAGTGGGAAACCACCATCATTGTTTATAACATCCAGCCCATGTAACAGAAATGTAATAATGTGCATGTATACATTTATTCATATATATATTAAATTAGAATAATCTAACTAAATACTAATAATACTACTTTAGCCATCAGCTATTATCGGAACATATATCCAAGTCATTATTTGATTCTACCAATTTGTAAATAAGTCCAATGTAAACAATATTAAAGGTCCCAGGTTATGACAAGGAAACAAGTAATGACATTTAATAGTGATATTACATGGTTATTGTAACACCCCAAGCTTCTACGGTACGCTTCTCATTGAATAATGTGATAGCATGTGTTGTACGCAACACAGAGTTCTAACACACCATAACCAATCAAACTAGCCGTTATGAATAGTAATACCTAATTTTTAAAATTATATATATTTTATATTTCAAAATGGACTTCATTTTTGGATTCAGAATATCTAATTTAGCCTAAGGTGAAATTTTGGTACTTTTCGGATAACTTTCATATTTTGATGATTAGTGAAAATTACTAAATTTTAATTAAAAACAACTTTTTTAATCAAAATAATTAATAGTGATAAATTATAAATTTTATTAGTTTTAAAGTATATTTAGAATATATTTTTACCATTTAATATAATGTTGGTCATTGGACATAATTTTACAATTAAACCGAACATAAACAATTGTCAATCTTTTGATAGTTATTATCTCTTAAAAACACGCTTTTTGTTTTGACAGCGGGAATTAATTTTAAATTAATTTCTTCCACTTCTGTGTTTTGAATTTAGGAAAATGGATTCCATATTTGGAATCAGGATGTTCAAATTGTGTAAATAGGTAGCTTTTATTTTTAGACATTTTGAATAATTACTGCGGCAAATATTTTATTTACCATGGTTAAGGGTAAATCCGGTAAATAAGGGTTAAAAAATAATATTATAATAATAATAAATTACCCTAAAACGTGTCTTAACCCTATTGGTTGATACATGGTCGACCATGGGAATCTTTGGGTCGATTTTGGGACCCCATGGATCCACTTGTAAGTGATAATGACACTTTATTTTAATTAAGTTAAAATGAATACAAAAATGACACAAGCATATATCTTTTAGAAAAACAATTGTTACATAGGGTTATATATGTTTGATTTTAGATTATAAATATTAATTAGAAATATAAAAATATATCCTACATAATTATATTTTATTTATAATTTTTAGACATTAAATTGTTTATTTTATTTATGACACAATGATGATGCAGTAATTACTATAATAGTAAAAAATTAAAATAATTGATATTATAAATACCCAAATAAATATAATATGAAACTTTTAATGAATTAAACTAACTTTATAGGATAATATGATATATTCGGATTGATTTAATTGACTTTTTTCTAAGTAATAAATCTGTTATGAGTTTCAAAAAAATCAACTATTGAATAGTGTCAAAATTGACATAAAAGAGTTCTTAAAACAAATATTATATTATTAATTGATATTAAATTCCTAAAAATCTAAGGATCGGCCAAGAGACTTATATCATGATAGGTTCATCATTGATGGACCACTTGGGGGTCGCTTTTATGTATGTAGTAAGTTTATTAACCATATTATATAAAAATACAAAGTGACATTGTAAAAGTGAAACAAATTAACTTAGAGTTAAAACTTAAAGATAAGGTTAATATAAGTACCCAAACCTGTCTAAATTATATTGGTTGAGTTGTTTTCGACCCATCCCTACCTTAACCTTTGAATAATCAACATTGGATCCATTAGAAACCGAATATGAATTTATTATAAATTAATATTTCTAGCTTTTCCAAAGGTGTCCCTCACCCCTCTTATAAAAGGGAACTCCTCCTTCTCATTTCTTCACACCTTCAAAGCCTTTTGGTTCGGCCAAACTCTGCCCAAATACTCTCCCAACTTCCCTCACTACAACCTAGGGGCATTAGTTTGGTCAGAAAGCCAACCTATGAAGCCCTTTTGATCAAATCAAAATGAAGAACCCGAAGAAGAGGTAATGATTTCACCACCCTTTTCTAAGTTCATTTCTTCTTCCACTTCTTCTTCCTTTGTTGTTACCATTCTAAAATAATAAATCCAGTATCATATATATACTGTGATGTTATTATAAATATGGTACAACCATATTCAGTATTCTATCCACCCTTTGTATAACATGTCACCATACGTGCGTACGTACGGCTTACCGTCTCCACGTCGTGGTGTAATTGTTATTCGATATAATATTATTTGGATGGGTATAATAATGATGTGTAACTCATGTAAATAATAAATATAACATGTTAATGATTCTGTATATATGATATACCATCCATTTATATATTATTTTAATATCAAAAGAATGGTTTTGTCGCTCGTGCATACGTACGGACTACCGTCTCCATGAACACGATGAGATTCATTCTCCATCGTATCCATTCAAGTATAATTATCATTTGATGATTTAAAAAATGATGTTTAAGGACTTGATATCATTCTAGATATGAATAATATAAAACCTATCCTTTAAAAACATGTCTTACGTAACAAATCATATAAAATAAAACAAGTAAGCTAACACCCGAAACAACGATAATACTAAGATATTATTATCAAATCAATATTAAAAGATCATATATAATATCATATTAATGTATATGATTATTGAATAATTTAATAACAATTATTTCACCATTATACAGGAGGTTAACCTACCCCAACCAAGGAAAAGTACAAGGTAAGGGTTATTTCACAATCTCTTCATTATCCGAGGTTGTTTATACGTAATAATCTACTGGGATTTCTTTATCATCCACATCCATGTTTCTTCGAAATGTATTTCAAAACATATTTATTATTTACAAGAATATGGGTTAAAGTCATTTATACCCTTGTTTGACTTTTTATAAGAGGTTTATAAAGGAATCTTTCCGTCGTTTTCAAAACAAGGTCCTTTTTATCCTTTTCGACAGAATTATGGTAAGAATGTTTTTTTTAACTTATACGGCGGGTGCAGCTATTTTCCGCCGTTATAAAATCTTCAAAGCTTACCTTACAAGCTTATAAGAATATTTTCAAAGAAAATGTTTTATTTTATATGGATCTTAAATGATTTCAAAATAAAAAGAGATATTTTTTTAAAAAGAATATTGATTTCATCTATGTCAACATCCTTTGATGGATTTTAAGATTATTTGAAGTTGATTTATTATGATACAAAACTTCTATATTGTATTGAAGGTTTTGTGATATGTTTGACTGTGGATGTGCTATTTTTATACCATTCATAGTTAATGGTGAAATCATTGACATTTCGTATGCTAGTTTTAATACGAATGTATATGTTATGTTTAAACCTTTTCATATGGGAATGCATTGGACTTAGTATGTGACGGGTGGAGCCCGCTATAGCTCCTTGATGCATCGGTATGTCTCATGAGGCAAACTAGTGTCTTGGCACAAGTCCTTGACAAAATCTTATTTGTATTCTTGGCACGAGGCCTTGGCTATGTGGTTATGATAGTCTGGCATTATGCATTCCAACATTATGAAAGTGGTTAGTGATTTTTCATGTGATTATTCGAGTAGTAGAATATCCATGTGAATGAGTAAATGGCATTATTTTATTTTATTTATGTCATACAATGTTGAATGTTCAAGTTTGAAAGGCTGTTTTTTATTTATACATTTCCCTAAATGTTTATTCTCGTTTATGAAAGTTTCTGCTATATTGTTATCCTTACTGGGTATTTGAGCTCACCCCTTTTCTATGTTTTATTTTTCCCAGGAAGTGAAGAAGTAAATTATGAATTACCTTCAGAGATATTATGTGGGGATATGAGTGTGGATTATGGAGACATTATGTTGTTGTAGTAGTTTTTAATTTTATGATGTAATGTAAAACTTATGAATATATCTAGTGTTTCCAAGGCTACTAAACCAATCGGTCTTTCGAGATTTGATCTTTCTTGTGATCATGCCAACGTTATGTAATAATGCACCGACTCTGGGTAACTAGGGTCAGGGCGTTACAGTTGGTATCAGAGGAAGTTTAGTACAAACCTTGGAAGCTAGATTTAGATAAACTCTGATTAGAGCACATAGACCTAAGATGAACTTTGAGGATTAGTATAGAAGAACTTCCTAGAATTTTGGTATTGTAGAGATTTTGTGAGTTTTCCGAGCAATACATCCCTGTCTGGATACGAGCAGGTAGAGGCGGCTCTGGCACAGATGTACCTAGGGGTAAAACCCGAAAACACCACTTTGAGCTAGACTCGAACGGGAACTGGTGCACGACAACGGGCCTTGCTGCACTCTTGGTTACGACACTCCCGAGGGATATGCTTAGGATAACTCTCATTTTCATTAAAAATCATTATGAAGGGTTTATGAGTATATACTTCCTCAAAGAAAACATTTTTATGATTATGGATTATATCCATAAATAGTTCAATTTATGTTAAGTGGTTTATAAGTATGGGATTATGTATTTGGATTCATAAACTGATCTAGTTTATGTCATTGTTTAGAAATGGCACCTAGTGGAAGAAATGGAAACCGTATCAATGCACGCACTCCATGTAGGGATTGCCCTCCTCCTCAAGATAATTATAGTGGGGCTGGTGATGAAACTGGTGCCGATCAGCTAATCACCATACTGGGACAACTTACTCAGGTTATGAATAATAACCTTACCCGTATGGAGCACCCTGATCCACAGCATGGAGCATCAATGTTAGATCGATTCATGAGGAAACAACCACCAACGTTCAATGGGAGTAAAAATCCGTTAGTAGCTGAGCAATGGATATTTTCCCTAGAGAAAATATTTCAGGCTTTGGGGAGCAGTGAAAGGGAAAAAGTTATCATGGCAGTATACCGCCTCACTGGAGATGCTGATCAATGGTGGTCATTGATTCAAAATACAAAGGAAGATGATGAAGTATCAAATATGGAATGGAGGGAGTTCAAAGATCTGTTTTTAGAAAAATACTTTCCTCGCGACCATCGAGCAGATATGGAAAGGCAATTTCTAAGTCTGAGACAGAAGAAGGATGAGAATGTCACAAAGTATGAGGCTAACTATACAAGGTTATCAAGGTACGCTGGTGATTATATACGTAACCAAAGAAGTACGATTGATCGTTTCTGTGATGGGTTAAAACCATTTCTCCGTCGAGCATTAGTCTCACAATCCTTTTCATCGTACGAAGACATTGTCTCATGTGCTATCAAGACCGAAAAGGAATTCTCTAAGTATTATTACTTTAAAGCAAAGAAAGAGAAGAAGAGGCCTGCTGATCAATCTAGGAATGGAAATAAGGGGATGAAAGGAAAGGTTAAATATCCATCCTGTGGTAAATGTGGGAAGAAACACCCCGGTGCTTGCTTGAATGGAATGGGAGTCTGTTACAAGTGTGGTGAAAAAGGCCACCAAGCTCGTGATTGCAAAGGGAAGAAGGAAGCCACCAACGTTCAGTGCTACAATTGCAGGGAGATGGGAAATTATGCGAATGAATTTCCTAAGCATCAGGAGAACTTACCTCAGAAAAGGCCAAGGGATCAATGCCAAGCTTATGCTATCACTACTGCAGAGGTAGAAGCTCCAAAAGACGTGGTGGCAGGTAATTTAATGGTTTCCTCAAGTTTAGAAAATGCATTATTTGACTCTGGATCGTCGCATTGTTTCATATCTTCCCAGTTTGCTATGAAAATTAGATATTTCCAATTTGATTTAATAAGGGAGTTGTCAGTTAAAACTCCTAAGGGAAGTATCATTGCAACAATGTTTTGTGAATCAGTCCCCATTAGAGCACATAAATTTTCTTTATCTGCTGATCTCATCGTCATACCTATGATTGAGTTTGATATAATCCTCGGTATGGACTGGCTTTCGGACTATGATGCGAAGATTTATTGTAAAAAGAAAGAGGTTACGATTCTTGATGATAATGATAAGGAACACCTTATCTTTAGAGCAGAATCGTCACCACCTAATTCTTATTTAGATCCACCCTCAATAGCTCAACTAAATTCAATTATTGGGGAGGAAGAGAATGAAATAACTGCGGGTGAGGAAAGGAATGTTCAAATAGTGTATGTACCTGTTGTGAAAGAATTTCTAGATGTATTTCCGGAAGATTTACTTGGACATCCTGTAGAACGAGAAGATGAGTTTTCCATTGATTTAATTCCTGGATCAAGGCCTATATCGAAGACCCCTTACAGAATGGCTACTATATAGTTAGTCGAACTAAAGAAACAACTAGAGGAATTGAGTAATAAAGTATTTATTCGCCCTAGTGTTTCTCCATGGGGAGCCCCTGTTCTTTTTGTTAAAAAGAATGATGGATCTATGAGGTTATGTATCGACTACAGGGAGATCAATGCTATAACGATAAAGAACAAGTATCCCCTACCTCGCATTGATGATTTATTTGACCAACTGCATGGAGCTCAATACTTTTCAAAGATTGACCTTCGATCTGGATACCATCAGTTGTGTGTGAAGAAGGAATACATTCCGAAGACAGCATTTTGAACCAGGTACGGGCATTATGAGTTTACCGTAATGCCGTTTGGATTGACTAATGCACCCTCTGTATTCATGGATCTGATGAATAGAGTTTTCAAGGAGTATCTCGATGAATTTGTGGTGGTATTTATTGATGATATCTTGGTATACTCCAAAACCTACGAAGATCATGAAAATCACTTGTGCATTATCTTGAAGACTTTGAGGAGGCATGAATTATATGGGAAGTTTAGCAAGTGTGAATTCTGGCTTCAGGAGATTTCTTTTCTTGGCCATATTGTCTCTAAAGATGGAATCTCTGTTGATCCTTCTAAGACCAAGGCAATCCAAGAATGGCCAGCACCTACGAGTATAACTGAGGTACGTAGTATTATTGGTTTGGCAGGTTATTATCGACGTTTCGTCCAGAATTTTTCCCGATTGGCTAACCCATTAACGAAGCTCACACGTAAAGGGGTTAAATTTGTTTGGACAAAAGAGTGTGAAGAATGTTTTGTAGAACTGAAGAAAAGATTAGTCAATGCTCCTATATTGACTCTACCATCGGGGAATGATGGGTTCGTTATCTATAGTGATGCATCAGAGAAAGGACTTGGCTGTGTCCTTATGCAGAATGATAGAATTATTGCTTTTGCATCCCGATAGTTGAAAATTCATGAACAAAAATATCCTACTCATGATCTCGAGTTAGAAGCTGTGATCTTTGCTTTGAAGATATGGAGGCACTACCTCTATGGTGAAAAATGTGAGATTTAACTGATCATAAGAGTTTGAAGTATATTTTCTCACAAAAAGAACTCAACATGAGGCAAAGGAGATGGCTTGAATTACTCAAGGATTATGATTGCACGATACACTACCACCTGGGGAAAGAAAACAAGGTGGCAGAAGCTTTGAGTAGAAAAGACCATGGAGTTTTGAACAATATGAGAATTGAAAGGGATCCAGTTTTCATGGATCTAGTGAAGATGGACATGGGAATAACCAGGGAAGGCGAAACATCATTTCTTTTTCAAATGGTTGCCAAACCATCTTTAATAGAAAGGATTAAGAGTTCTCAGACCGATGATGAAGAATTCCAAAAGAAGATTAAAGCTGTGAATGATGGGAGATTGAGAGACTTTGTGTATGAAGATGGAATTTTGAAATTCGGGAAGAGACTTTGTGTTCCCGATATACCTGATCTAAAAAGGGAATTTCTGGATGATACTCATAGTTCCAATTTCTCTATACACCCTGGGAGCACCAAAATGTATAGAGATTTGAAGGGACAATTTTGGTGGAACAACATGAAGAGGGAGATTGCTGATTTTGTGTCAAGATGTATGGTTTGTCAACAAGTGAAAGCTGGAAGGCAACAGCCTGGAGGAGTCATGCAACCTCTTCCCATACCGGAGTGGAAATGGGACAATATTACGATGGACATTGTCATGGGGCTACCAAAGACTCCTAGAAGTAATAATGAAATATGGGTTATTGTTGATCGTCTTACCAAGTCAGCACATTTTCTTGCTATAAGAGAAGATCTACCCCTGGAAAGTTTAGAAAGACTATATATTAATGAAGTTGTGAGACTTCATGGAGTACCCTTATCAATTGTTTCTAATCATGATCTCCGCTTTACTTCAAGATTTTGGAAAAGTATTTAGAAATCCCTGGATACTAAACTTCATTTGAGCACTGCTTACCACCCTCAAACAGATGGAAAATCAGAACGGACTATTCAGACCTTAGAAGACATGTTGAGATCCTTCTCACATGACTTTCAGGGTATGTGGGGTCAATATTTACCTCTGGTAGAATTTTCCTATAACAATAGCTTCCATTCGAGTTTTCAGATGGCACCATATGAAGCGTTATACGGAAAGTGATGTCGTACACCAACATGTTGGGATGACGTCGGTGAAAGAAAACTTGTAGGTCCAGAACTGGTGGAGGAAACGATGGAAAAGGTGAAGGTAATCCAAAATCACATCAGAGCAGCTCAAAGTAGGCAGAAGAGCTATGCCGATAATCAAAGGAAGGATTTGGAATTTCAAGTCGGTGATCATGTTTTCCTGAAGGTATCTCCGTGGAAGGGAGTCATACGTTTTGGTAAGAAAGGTAAATTGAGTCCCACGTACATCGGAACTTTCGAAATTCTAGAACGAATTGGGGTTGTAGCTTACCGATTGGCAATGCCGCCAAGTCTCTCCAAAGTTCACGATGTGTTCCACGTATCTCTGTTGAGGAAATACATGCCTGATCCAACGCATGTACTCACCTATGAGAAATTAGAACTGGAACCCGATCTTTCCTATTGTGAAGAGCCCGTCAGGATTCTTGATACGAGAGAACAAGTACTGAGAATTCGGACGACGCGTCTGGTAAAAGTTTTGTGGAGAAACCATAAGATGGAAGAGGGAACGTGGGAACCCGAGGAACTTATGATGAAGAACCACCCGATTCTTTTCATGCGGTAGTATTCTAGAAATTTCGAGGACGAAATTATTTGAAGGAGGGGAGAATGTAACACCCCAAGCTTCTACGGTACGCTTCTCATTGAATAATGTGATAGCGTGTGTTGTACGCAACACCGAGTTCTAACACACCATAACCAATCAAACTAGCCGTTATGAATAGTAATACCTACTTTTTAAAATTATATATATTTTATATTTCAAAATGGACTTCATTTTTGGATTTGGAATATCTAATTTAGCCTAAGGTGAAATTTTGGTACTTTTCGGATAACTTTCCTATTTTGATGAATAGTGAAAATTACTAAATTTTAATTAAAAACAACTTTTTAATCAAAATAATTAATAGTGATAAATTATGAATTTTAGTAGTTTTAAAGTATATTTAGAATATATTTTTACCATTTAATATAATGTTTGTCATTGGACATAATTTTACAATTAAACTGAACATAAACAAGTGTCAATCTTTTGATAGTTATTATCTCTTAAAAACACACTTTTTGTTTTGACAGCGGGAATTAATTTTAAATTAATTTCTGCCACTTCTGTGTTTTGAATTTAGGAAAATGGATTCCATATTTGGAATCAGGATGTTCAAATTCTGTAAATAGGTAGCTTTTATTTTTAGACATTTTGAATAATTACTGCGGTAAATATTTTATTTACCATGGTTAAGGGTAAATCCGGTAAATAAGGGTTAAAAAATAATATTATAATAATAATAAATTACCCTAAAACGTGTCTTAACCCTATTGGTTGATACATGGTCTACCATGGGAATCTTTGGGTCGATTTTCGGACCCCATGGATCAACTTGTAAGTGATAATGACACTTTATTTTAATTAAGTTAAAATGAATACAAAAATGACACAAGCATATATATTTTAGAAAAACAATTGTTACATAGGGTTATATATGTTGGATTTTAGATTATAAATATTCATTAGAAATATAAAAATATTTCCTACATAATGATATTTTATTTCTAATTTTTAGACATTTAATTGTTTATTTTATTTATGACACAATGATAATGCAGTAATTACTATAATAGTGAAAAATTAAAATAATTGCTATTATAAATACCCAAATAAATATAATATTAAACTTTTAATGAGTTAAACTAATTTTCTAGGATAATATGATATATTGGGATTTATTTAATTGACTTTTTTCGAAGTAATCAATCTGTTATGAGTTTCAAAAAAATCAACTATTGAATAGTGTCAAAATTGACATAAAAGAGTTCTTAAAACAAATATTATATTATTAATTGATATTAAATTCCTAAAAATCTAAGGTTCGGCCAAGAGACTTTTATCATGATAGGTTCATCATTAATGGAC
This sequence comes from Viscum album, assembly GCA_963277665.1. Lineage (NCBI taxonomy): Eukaryota > Viridiplantae > Streptophyta > Magnoliopsida > Santalales > Viscaceae > Viscum > Viscum album. The sequence continues at coordinate 1,561,295,317 of OY728161.1, forward strand.
CACTTGGGGGTCGCTTGGATGTATTTAGTATGTTTATTAACCATATTATATAAAAATACAAAGAGACATTGTAAAAGTGAAACTAATTAACTTAGAGTTAAAACTTAAAGATAAGGTTAATATAAGTACCCAAACCTGTCTAAATTCTATTGGTTGAGGTGTTTTCGACCCATACCCACCTTAACTTTTGAATAATAAACTTTTGATCCATTAGAAACCGAATATGAATTTATTATAAATTAATATTTCTAGCTTTTCCAAAGGTGCCCCTCACCCCTCTTATAAAAGGGCACTCCTCCTTCTCATTTCTTCACACCTTCAAAGCCTTTTGGTTCTGCCAAACTCTGCCCAAATACTCTCCCAACTTCCCTCACTACAACCTAGGGGCATTATTTTGATCAGAAAGCCAACCTAAGGAGCCCTTTTTATCAAATCAAAAGGAAGAACCCGAAGAAGAGGTAATGATTTCACCACCCTTTTCTAAGTTCATTTCTTCTTCCACTTCTTCTTCCTTTGTTGTTACCATTCTAAAATAATAAATCCAGTATCATATATAAACTGTGATGTTATTATAAATATGGTACAACCATATTCAGTATTCTATCCACCCTTTGAATAACATGTCACCATACGTGCGTACTTACGGCTTACCGTCTCCACATCGTGGTGTAATTGTTATTCGATATAATATTATTTGGATGGGTATAATAATGATGTGTAACTCATGTAAATAATAAATATAACATGTTAATGATTCTGTATATATGATATACCATCCATTTATATATTATTTTAATATCAAAAGAATGGTTTTGTCGCTCGTGCGTACGTACGGACTACCGTCTCCACAAACGCGATGAGATTCATTCTCCATCGTATCCATTCAAGTATAATTATCATTTGATGATTTAAAAAATGATGTTTAAGGACTTTATATCATTCTGGATATGAATAATATAAAACATATCCTTTACAAACATGTCTTACGTAACAAAACATATAAAAGAAAAGAAGTAAGCTAACACCCGAAACAACGATAATACTAAGATATTATTATCAAATCAATATTAAAAGATCATATATGATATCATATTAATGTATATGATTATTGTATAATTTAATAACAATTATTTCACCATTATACAGGAGTTTAACCTAGCCCAACCAAGGAAAAGTACAAGGTAAGGGTTATTTCACAATCTCTTCATTATCCGAGGTTGTTTATACGTAATAATCTACTGGGATTTCTTTATCATCCACATCCATGTTTCTTCGAAATATATTTCAAAATATATTTATTATTTACAAGAATATGGGTTAAAGTCATTTATACCCTTGTTTGACTTTTTATAAGAGGATTATAAAGGAATATTTCCGTCGTTTTCAAAACAAGGTCCTTTTAACCTTTTCGACAGAATTATGGTAAGAATTTTTTTTTTAACTTATACGGTGGGTGCAGCTATTTTCCGCCGTTATAAAATCTTCAAAGCTTCCCTTACAAGATTATAAGAATATTTTCAAAGAAAATGTTTTATTTTATATGGATCTTAAATTATTTCAAAATAAAAGGAGATATTTCTTTAAAAAGAATATTGATTTCATCTATGTCAACATCCTTTGATAGATTTTAAGATTATTTGATGTTGATTTATTATGATACAAAACTTCTATATTGTATTGAAGGTTTTGTGATATGTTTGACTGTAGATGTGCTATTTTTATACCATTCATAGTTTATGGTTAAATTATTGACATTTCGTATGCTAGTTTTATTACGAATGTATATGTTATGTTTAGACCTTTTCATATGGGAATGCATTGGACTTAGTAAGTGACGGGTGGAGCCCGCTATAGCTCCTCGATGCATCGGTTGGTCTCATGAGACAAACTAGTGTCTTGGCACAAGGCCTTGAAAAAATATTATTTGTAGTCTTGGAACGAGGCCTTGGCTATGTGGTTATGATAGTCTGGCATTATGCATTCCAACATTATGAAAGTGGTTAGTGATTTTGCATGTGATTATTCGATTAGTAGAATATCTATGTGAATGAGTAAATGGAATTATTTTATTTTATTTATGTCATACCATGTTGAATGTTCAAGTTTGAAAGGCTGTTGTTTAGTTATACATTTCCCTAAATGTTTATTCTCATTTATGAAAGTTTCCGCTATATTGTTATCCTTACTGGGCATTTGAGCTCACCCCTTTTCTATGTTTTATTTTTCCCAGGAAGTGAAGAAGTAAATTATGAATGACCTGCAGGGATATTATGTGGGGATATGAGTGTGGATTATGGAGACATTATGTTGTTGTAGTATTTTTTCATTTTATGATGTAATGTAAAACTTATGAATATATCTAGTGTTTCCAAGGCTACTAAACCAATCGGTCTTTCGAGATTTGATCTTTCTTGTGATCATGCCAATGTTATTTAATAATGCACCGACTCTGGGTAACTAGGGTTGGGGCGTTACAGTAATAATCAAGGAAATGTAGAAATGATGGGGTCCCAACTCAGTAATAACTATAGACAAGCTAAAGTAAGATTTTAATCCAAGGATCATATTCTAATGAAATCAACAATATGGTGCCTACCGAATCCAAGGAGATTGTACAAGGTATAACCGGGAAAAGTCGATATTGGGACCTATGGGATATAACCATTGAACATGCTGATCAATGATGGTTCCAAGGAGTGTATTCAAGTCATAATTTAATATTATATGAGGAATCCAATAGTTTCATACTGGGTATAAAAGAATAGACAATGATCTACATCTAGGTGTTACTATTCCAATTCAAACCATATCCTTGAATCTGAATGGTGTTCCTAAGTGTTAGTGGAATTCCTAGATACGAATCTAATGTGATCTCATGTAAGGCCATTTCTTTATTATAATGACGTCAATTATAAATTCAACTGGTTCAAGTATTTAAATCCATTAGTGTGAATAGGACATGTAGCCTGCAACCTTAAACAATTCAATTAAAGGAACATTAAAAAATCAATGTTCATTATAATACCTTTTTGTAATGTGGTATGGGGTGTTATCAATGTGAAATCTATATTTCAATCATAATTAATGTGTTCAGTCATGTACTTAATATACTTACCAATTTCCTTTTCACATTTAATTTTCAATTTGAAGAACATACCACATGAGGTTTAGGTGGTGAGCTTCCATGGAACATTCCATTATGAAATTCATAATATAAATCATCCATCTAATATATAAGGGTATAGCCTTAGAAGGGAAAATCAAATTCACACCTAAATGGTGGATCAAACGTGTAAAATACCAAGAACCCAATTATGGAAAAAAATCCAACAAGGGTGGATGGATTTATTGTCAAAACCACCCATAATTAATCAAATATATGGAAATAGAATAACCATATGGTTATAATGATTATAAGAATGGAATATGCATTTAATAAACCACACCATTAGAAATAATTAGGCCCAAAACAACAATTCCAAAATCAGAAAACATGATGGATGAGATATATACCACACACCTTATGATTATAGAACTCTCGTCCTTCACTATCAACAAAAGACTATGCTCTGATTAGAGAAGATCTATGAAAGGTAGAAAAATGGTCACACCATGATAACACGGTCAAGAGAAAACTAGAAGGATAAATAATTAAATCTACATGAGTATATTCCATTTCGCATCTTACGTGCTTAAACATATCTCAATAGAATCCCAGATGAATGAGTTCACTTGATTCTTACCATATGTCTTCAAAATGATCTAAAATGTGAGAAAAAGAGGTAAATCCAACTAGATCTGAGATTAGGATGAAGAATGATCTAATTCGATCATTAAGGTAAAAAAAGAAAATTTACCAAGGAAAAATTGCATGAGCACAGTGTGTTTGCACAGTTTGTCAAACTGTGAAAAAAACGAGGCATTGTTACCTGGGATGAAGGGGCACATGCATGGTTAGGCTGCATGAATTTGCACAAACCATGCATTATGGTCAGGGCTGGAAATTTCCATCTGCATGGTTCGCCAAACCATGGTCCAACTATTTGATAAATATGCAACATGGCCAGGTTTCACAAAATGATAGGTTACGAGCTCTGAACAAGACCTAGACAAACCTAAATATTTTTATAAATCATTATGAATCCATATTAGTTCCAAAAAAATGAATTAGATCTAAATTTAAGGGATACTTACCGATGTGGAAAACCAGTTTCTAACAATTAAAATATCGCAGTCCCTTGAAACTCACCTATTTCAACCTTAATTCATCTATTGGATGACTTTCCTGAATTTTTTACTCTATGAAAAAATTCTAGGCCCTCACGACCGATGTCTATTATGATTCGATGCCCGGATTGATGCTCCACACCTCTCCCTATCTGTAAACCTTATTCATGTTATTTTCTCCTTCATATCATATTATCCTCACTTTCTATTAGTGTAGTAAAATTATATTTTTTGAGGTTTATATCTATTTAATGAGATGTAAATCTATTATTATAGATCTAGAACTATGATTGTGATATCTTGATTTCTTTCTTCATTATTTTATTGGATTGTGATTTGGATCGCGATCTATGTCGTTATGCATCTAAATATTTTGGGATTTCAATTTTGTAATTTTTCTTCAACAAATTGAAGTTGGGGTTATAATATTAATTTCTCATAGTCATGATTCTGATTCATGTATTCATGTTTTAGTATTTTCCAAAGTTCTTTACTTATTTGAATTCTTAAATTGTGTGAGTCAATGAATCAATTTGATCAAATGAATTATTGGTTATTTAAATTAACAATTTGGGAATTAATTATTAGACTAATGGGATATCCATCTAGATAATTTACTAAGAAATTAATCATGAGAAATATTGTCTCTCTAATAAAATAATTAAATGTGGGATTTATTATGAGATTTTTGGATTTATGATTTAGATAATGGCCAATTAATAAATAGGAAATATTTTTAAATTGATGATATATATGGGGAATTAATTATGAGATGACGTGGATATTCATTTGGATAATTAATTATGAGAACTTCTGTTTATGAATTTAGATAAACAACTGGAGGATTGACTATGAGATTTAAGGATTTTTTATTTAGGAAAATAATATAGGTATTAATTTCATGATATTGGGATAATTGATTTATGATTATAAATTGATTAATAAATTATGATATATCAAGTTATATGAGTTGAGAATATGAATGGTAGAGTAGTTATGAGATATCAAAATTTATTAGTTGAGATAATTAATGGTAGATAAATGTTGAGATATCAAGATATATGAGTAGATATAATTAATTAATGAAAAAATTATGAAAAATTAAGATATATGAGTTGAGATATTTAATGGTAGAAAAATTATGATATAATAAAAAAATTGAGATAATTATATTTAAATTCATTTTTATATATCATGATATATAGGATGAGATAATTAATTAAGGAATTAATTGTGACATATCAAGATATAAAACATGAGATAAATATTTATTTAATTAGTTATGATATATCAAGATATGTAATTGAAGACAATTAATGGTAAAATTAATTATTGGATGTTGATATATATGAATTGAGATAATTAATTATAAAATTAGTTATCGTATATTTAGATTTCATATTTGAAAAATTATTTTTGGGAATAATTATGCTATAATGACTTGTGGATATTGACTAATTAATTAATTAATTAATTAATAGAAATGATATGCTTAAATAATTTCTGAATTTATTATGGATACTTATGTAATAAAGTAGTTGTTAAATTAGAAAATATATTGATATAATTAATTAAGTGTAGAATAAATTAATGAGATTCTTGGGATTAATTAATTGTTGAATATCTAAATTGAATTAATGTGATAATTTAAATTTTCAAATTATATTATGGGATTGACGAGATTAATTAATTTATGAATTGATTAAGGGATTTAATGTGATTATTTAATGGTTTTTTTAAAAAAATTGGTTTCATTTGAGTGACTATTTTTTTGTGGAATTAACTTATGGGAATTCCATATAAAATTAATTGGGGAATTAATTTAAGGGGTTGATGTGATAAATTAATTTTTCAATTAATTAATGTATTTTATGTGATTAATTAGTTGTCGAATTAATTAATATTATTGATTTGATTAAATAATTGTTGAATGAACAAGAGTTATTGATGTTATTATTTTTTTGTCAAAATAATTAGACTAATTGGTGTAATTATTTAATTGTTTAATTAACTAGAGTAGTTGATGTGTTTAGTTAACAGTTGAATTTAAAAATTAGATTGATATGATTAAATAATTTTTGGATTAATTAATATATTTTATGTGATTAATTATTTTTTGAATTAATTGATATTAATTATGAGATTGGATAATTTTTTAAATAACTAGATATATTGATGTGACTAGGAAATTGAATAATTAACTAGAGTTATTTTGGTGGTTAGTTAATTTTAAATAAAGTAACATAAATTATATGGGTAGTTAATTGTTAAATTAAATAGAGTTGTTGATGATATTAGGTAATTGATAGGTTAACCGTATAAATTGATGTTATTAAATAATTATTGAATTTATTAATTTTGTGGATGTGATAATTTAATTATTGATAATACTAATAGAGTTATTTTTTTTACAAAATATTGAATTTTTAATGTCACTGGGGTTGATAAATAATTGTCGAATTAATTATGCATTGATTAAGGGTAACATGGTCATTAGATTGTTAATTTATGATTGTTAAAAAGGACATCATAATGTGTCATTTAATGAGTGGTTACATTTTCTTTAAATTATTTATTTTTAAATGGTGAATGGTAACATGGACATTCAATGATGTATTATGAACAGTAACATTCTCATTATACTATGTGCAATAAAATATTGAATGGAATCATGTATATTAATCAATGTATTTGGAATTGTAACATGTACATTCAATGATGTATTATGAATAGTAACATGTTCATTCTATTATGTGAAATTAAATGATAAATGAAATCATGGGAATTAATAAATGTATTTTGAATGGTAACATAGACATTCAGAAGTGATATCCCTTTGGGATAGAATAGATTTTAGTAGGGGTTGAAGTAGGTATTTTTTTTTGGGTTTGTTGGAGATCTTGGTGTTTTATATGGATTAATCATGAATGTCTAATATGGTGATTAAATTTTTATTTATTCATTTTTTTTATTTCACTCTAAAACTACATAAACTGTTTAGAATAAATTTTATTTAGGCAGTATTAGTGGTGTCATACTGAGTCAAACTCATTTCATACTCCGACTTCATGATTTGTTTTCAAATTGATGTAATTTTTTCATGATAGGTTATGGGGAAATACCCGTTTTTATGGATGAGTTTGTGTGTTTCATTCATCAGGGAACTAGACTTGGTTCGGGACCCTCTAGGGTGCCTTCAGTGTATTTGATTTTGAGTTTTGAGATTTATAATTGGAACATATATTAATATGACATATTTGTTGTTATATTTTAACATTATATATAATTCATTGGTTATCAATAGATATTGGAATTATTTATTATTATATATACATATTGTACTGTTTATTATTATTACAATGGTGTATTACTTGATAATATATAGTATAGTCTCCTCATGATTGACTTATCAGACCCTCAAATTAAGTTAAAAGATTATGGCATATTGGGAGGCACTCATGTGGTTATGAAAACAACCAGTTCGGGGCACAGACATGTGGAACCTGGGTCGGTATGTTACAAATTAGAATTATAAGTTGTTAATTTTTCTTCGCCAATTTAATTAATGTTTGGGGAAAGAAATCATAATACTAGGATGGGTTTGGCCTTGGTTATGGTCTCATGTGTGTGAGTAGCTAACCCATGTACGAGGGAAACCCAATTACCTAGGGTGAGATTATTGTTATTGATGTTTCCTATTATGGCTGAATATTATATCACCTTTGGGGACAAACATGTTGTGTGGTGTTACTATTGATGTTGAGATTTTCAGATATTTTTCCCATGCCCATATATATAATGAGGAATGATTTTTGTTGGTCAATAAAGGCACTCAGGGTTATTGTGACATACATCATTTTAGGTACTCTTGGGAAAAAGTGTTATGGGATATTTTTTGTTGTTGAACTAATATTCCATTCTTTGGGAATTGAAATGAAAACAGTTCCTAACATAAAATTTAAAAATATTATACAACGTATCAAGTTAATAATAAATGGGGGACTATATGAGAAACTTTAATAATGATAATGTGTTTACCCATTGAAACCAATACCTAGGTGTATGTTTGTTATGTGTAGAGATAGTCCCTCTGTATTTAACACATGATGGGGGAATGGGATAAAGAATTGTTATGGTTTTATGTAAATAACTCATGTTAACATGGTTAATTTTATATATTGAGAATCCTTTGTGTTATTATTTGGTCCCATGATTTGGGTGGCTTCAGTAGTGAGAATGACACATTTTGAGAACTCAGTTATAGGTTGTGCAAGGAACAATTTGTTTATTGATCATGTGGTTAAATGTTTACTAACAAAAATGTATTATATCCCCACATTTTCATTAACCATTAGTATATGTGACTATGGGATAACCATATTTCATTGGTTCAGTATAAACCATTGGAATAGATTTGTATGACTTGAATTTTAAAACATTTCAATGTAATATATTGGGGAAAATATATTCCAAATGTTGTGAACCAATTAAATAGATATAAGGCAATGGTTAAAATCATTTAGATAAATCTATCCCAATTGTTTAAAACTATTGTAAGTGGGTTATTCTAATGGTTCAATTGTACTATTGGTATAGGGTTTGGATGAATAGTTTTGTCAAAGGCTCACTAAAAATCATCAGAATTGGGGGTTTTACAGTTGTAAACCAATATCTATGGAACCATTGGTTTAGACCTCCCCAACCTCAAGGCATAATCCCACTCCACTATCCCCCTAAATTTTAGAAGAATAAGAACACCGCCAGTAAACATAAAAAACACATACAAAAATAAAATAACACATTACAATACCCAACTCCACTATAGTCAATAACTTATATGAACCTAAAATACCACTACAAGATGCAATTTCATTACAGCAAAGAATAACGTAGAAGAACACATAAGAACACAGAAGAACACAGAACAACAAAGAATAAAACAGAATAACACAAGACAACACATAAAAACACAGAACAATATAGAAAAACATAGAATAATTTAACATAACAATCGAAAAAAATAGTTTCACCATCAACATGTAAATCACAATAAACATAGAACACCTATAAATAAACACTTTCACCTTTAATGCCTTGAAAATTTGCACAGAAGACTTGAAAACAAACATTTCCACCTCTAGTACCCAGAAAACATGCAATGAACACATGAAAAAAACCTACATAAAACACTTTTATTCTACATTCACAAAACACATACATAGAGGAAAAATTATATAGATGAAAATCAATTGATATAATCAACATGAATAGAACTAACTATAAAGAACACTTTCACATGCAGTCCCACTAAAAAATCTCGTAGAAAACATTTTCCACTATATTTCCAACTCCTGTGGGTATAGTCACCATAACATAAATCCTCCATAGAAGTGATATATTGATGCATTTAAGAAATTATAACTAATAATAAAATTCACATATATTCATTTTCACCAAATAATTAAACAAAAATAGTCATAAATCGGTAAAAATGTAACAGATTAATGTTTCCATCATCACCATCACAATCATCAATGGAATCCTCATCGTCTTCCTCATCCTCATCCACATCCTTGTCCCCATCCTCATCCTAATCTTCATATGTTTCATTATCCTTGGCCCCACCCACTTCTTCACAATCATTATATCTCTCTTTCAATGGTCAGCCCCTCCATTGGAATCACAATGAAGGTTATCATCTCGACCACCACTAGAACTTCAACCCATTACACAATAACATATACACATCCTGGAAATTTATTCATCACAATACGTGATAGTATCTACTGTATGTGATGGAAATAATACATTAATATGTTTAAATAATTTGGTGTACACTATAAAAGTTCATTCTTAAAATTTTATTAACCTTTTTCAACATGTTATACCTTTATCTCTTAATATATTACCCATTTGGAATCATTGTTACTAGAACCTTCACAAGAACTGGGCTAATACTACATCTAGATATTACTCTTCACTCATCATCATTGTACTTTTCTCTGATTCATATCTCCCAAAACATGATGTAATTGATCATTTGGGGAAAAAATTTAGGTTCCAGAGTATCAAGTGCCTCTAAAGTAGTTGTTCGAAATATAAATAATATATTATGTAAAAATTCGATAATAAAAATTGAAATCAACAATGATAAACATAAAATTCATTATTCTGTTAGTTGTTTTACTATACTTACATCTTTTTTTATTTCACTCAAGAAAAATAGATATTCTCAAAGAACATGTCCTTCAATAATTTTAAACAGCCTCTATAATGACATTATTATGACACTTTTAATCATGTAAAAAATTAAACAAAATATATTTAATATCCAATTCTAATAAAAATAATAAAAATAATTTATCAATGAGACCATTATAACTAGATCAGGGAAGTACCAATATGGGTTAAACCTTAGTATGATAATTCTATTAATTGGACATGATTCAACTAAAACATAAACACATTAATGGAAAAATGGAATTACGTAATTTTTAAAATTGAATAATTGAAAAAATATTTTCCTAAGAAGTTTTTTATTTTTTTTAATTTGTCAGCCATGTCACAATGCTTCTCTAGATGAACATTAGTACGTGAAGTTTTAATTCCTATAAACAACCTATAGAACCGATCCAAAATGATGTTTTTTTTGGAAAAGTAATTGTTAATCTTCTTAACCCCCTTATTTTCATGAGATGTAAAAAATTTATTACATATATGTAAGTGTTATACATGATTCATATCATGGTCTGACATTATAGTCATCCCCATGTGTAGATGTTTCTCATATCATCATTGTTTTAGTAATTTTTACTGTTGATTCCTAAAATAATCAATAATAAAAAAGTCTCTATAAATGAAAATAATGAAAATTTCTTTTTAAAAAAATAAAATTTTATTAATACCTTGTACATGTTATTCATTAAATGAGTAATCATTTCCTAATAACATTCTACCAGACAGTCATCCATAATGGTTGTGGCCTCTAAATCGACGACACCTCTTGAATTCCATTGAACACACAATTCATGCATATATCCTCTATAAATTTTAGCTAATTAATTAAGTCGTGATGGTCTCTTAGTGTCTATATCTAGAAAATTAAATAGATCAAAAATTGAAATATTAATTCAAATAAATACAATAACAATATAGTATTATATCAAAGTAATTTTTTACCACTAGTTTTTCCCAATAGTTATCCTTCATTTCATATGGAATTTTTTTTCTGGGAATGTGGATGGATGTGAATGATGTTGGAGTATTTGTATAGTATCTCAAAAAAACACATACATTCTTGTCCTATTATTCCAACAATTTTATATTCGTCATTATATTCCACCATCATATCGTTATGGAACTTCCACACCGCATAAAGGAATGTATTCGCACCCAAGTTTTTGGTAGATCGAGCTATTAAAAAATAATTACAATTATCATATCAATTAATATTTTAATGGAAATAAGTTATTTTAAAAAACATACCATTTTTCTATAAATATATATGAGGTCGTCTGATTTGTAGGCATCGACAGATCCCAAGGAATGGAAGAAACATCAACCTATAAAGATGTAGTGGGTCCAAATGTGTTCTATGAAAGGTTATAAGGTGTCAAATAATCAATCAAAGAAGTAGGAATGTAGTAGTCATCTGAGAGAGATTTATAAGGAAAAGAACATGAAATAGTTAGATGTCCAAATGCACAATAATAAAGAGTGGTGGGAATCAATGATTAATATTATAATGATAAAGGACGAGGATTGTAAGGAAATGGTTGTGAAAACAATGGTTTTATTCAATGTACAATATTTATGTAAAATTAATGGAGGAACTAAAATTTTAGTATATGGTATATCATGTGAAGGGATATGGTCTAATTGGGCACACAGAAACTGTGTTGTACTACCACCCCCCTCTAATCTCCAACATGAGCCCTAAAACCCCTAGTCTAGTAAGTGAACAACTGGATTCATGGTGGGGGATCTTGAATAAATATTAAAACAAAATCATCAGCATAACATTATATGTTGTTGATATATATTTTTGAAATAAAATACACACAATGGGAACTAGATGTGGGATTCACATATCTCTCATTTGGAAACTTTTTATTAGTTCTTTTTTCTTTTTCGTTCTTATGTGTTTCCCAATTTCTGCCTTTGAAATAAAATATGGAATTAATTATAAATCCATAACAACCATGTAAATGAATCAATAAATAAGATGTTAAATGGATTATTTAATGAATTCCACTTATGAAACAAAATAAAATCTAATAATTCATATATTAGAAACATTTTATATCTCGGGGGAATAATATAAAAATAAAAGACATGTCCATGAAAAAAAATAAGATCAAATTAACATGTTTACCATGGGAACTGGGATATTTTTAAAACATCTTATTAATAATTAATTAAGTAAAAGTAATCAATAAAGTGTTATGTAATGAAAATTTCAACAAAGATCCTTATTTTAGGGTTGTTTTCTAGCTTCATTATATATAATTTTTTTAAAGTCATTATTTAAATAGTATATTTTCATCTTTTGGTATTTTGGGGAATAAGAGTAGAACATAGATAAATTATGAAGTAATTTAAAAATTTTATATTTATTTTGTAAATCAATTTCATATGGGATAATTCAAGAAATATATCTATTTTATTAATTTATAGAAATTTGGGTATATAAAAATTAATGAAAAACTAAATTAGTAAACAAAAGATATTTTATTTGCACTATAAATCATGAAGGTAATGTTATAATCCAAACACTTACTCTGTTATAGCTCGTGGAAGTTTAATAATTCCAATATATCATCGAAAACTACTCAGTGTCATTTAATGATGACTACAATATATATGTGTCAGATGAATTGAATATGTTTCCTTTAAATTAGTGTGCATTTCATCTAGACTCTATGTAAGTGTGATTAGAAATAATAATAGTCTAAAAATATTATAAGATAAATTCTATAAAGTTAAATAAATAATTGGTTAATCTATATACTCTATCTTAATATCTAATTTAACTATTTAAATTATAATCTTATTAGAAAAATTCATTATGAGACCGAACTATAGTTATGGGAATGAGATTAAAAGTGTGTTTTCCAACTCTCTTATAAAACCTAGTAAGAAGTGCTTTATATAGATAATGGTTTTCAACAATCTTCTATATAAAAATATAAATATCATTATATGAAATCTCATAAAAAACAGTGTCCTCAATGTTAAACTATGTTATCACAAGGGTAGATTAAAATGTATTAAATGGATTCTCAAAATAAGTGATATAAATATATCCATCAGTTGTTAGAATATTTATTATCTCTTTAAAAACAATAAAAATAGAACTTTTGAAATTAATATATCATACTTCATAAAATTTATTTAATTGAGTTAATTCGCACTATTTATGTTTTATATATTACTTATCATCAATTTCATAACATAAAAAATATAGAAATAATATTTAGACAAACAAATAATAATGTGGAATTTGGTATGCTGATCTACATCTTGATCGATATTTCCCAAATTGTGGGGTGGGTGGAATCATTGTGTTTTCATCAATTCACACAATCTATTTAGTTAGTGGATTCCCCAGTAGGGTGATGTAGCTAGTGGACTATGATGTAATTCAGGAAGTAGGGTTCCATGATAGACATATCATGATAGATAATTTTTCCTGGTAAATGGATCAATAAGGATGGGTGTAGAAGATAGAGTTCTAGCCAATGTAGTGGTATAAACTGGACAAGGTAATTTTTGTTTGGACCAGCGACAGAGGTATTTCCGGGCCTTACTGGTGGGAGAAATAGAGAATACTGGACCAAGACATTTGTGGGATGTGTGGTATGTACTTTATTCTATGTCTTTAATGAAGATGACTGTGTTTGGTAACTAATAATAAATGATTAATAGACACCTTGTTCTTATATATAATTCTTATTTCTGGAGAACAAGTTTTTTGAATGAATAAACAGATACTTTATTCCTCCCTCAATTGAATTTATGTCCCATATCATTGAACTATAGATTAAAAAAAAGTAATATAAAATAAATTTTAATTCAGTTGGTAATGTACTATAATATACATTAGTGATATACACAGGTCAAGTATCTTTTATTGTGATGAATGTTCATAGGGAGAGAAGTATGTACCAGACATGTAGAATATGATATATACAGACTATAAATAGTACACTAAATCATAATAGGGGGTTATTATAGAATAAGAGGAAAAATAGTTTTTATTGTTAAATACGTTGTCTTGGAAGACTACCACTCTTTCTATTTTAGGCCAAACAATGTGTATAGGGAAATAAAGAACCCATCTATGAATATTCTAGAACCCCTACAAAACAAAAATAATATTCCAGTATGGGAAAGAAGGTTCCCTAAAAGATATTATATTGTATAGAAAGAAGAAACAACATTTGGATGGGTTTTCATGGACTTACTACTAATTTTTAGGAGTCCCGCATGGGGAATTATATGAGGTGAGGATGTTATAAAAGGAGTGATGGAGAGTAAGACAGGGTGAAAACATACTACGGGAATCAGTCCATTATCATGGGTGAGAGAGTGGAAAGGATTATTGTGTATATCACTCATCATATATTTCTATTTTATGTCATTATATATTTTTGATACTCATAAATCAAAATTTTGAATTTTTAAAAATATTATTCCACATATAGTGTAAGTGAAAATGTTGAAGATATTTTACTTAGAACATTATTTCATGAATAAAGTAGTCATGAGATAATTTGATTCCTATTTAGTGTAATTTTCGGATAATAGATTGTCATATGGTATAAAGTAAACATACAATATTCTTCTAGAAATATATTAATTTCAATATTGAAATAAATCATAATTATATTGACACGAGATGGGTTACACTTAAGTAGATGTGAGGATTTTAATATGGGATGGTTGGAGAGAGTTGGGGTGAAAATTCCATGAAGGAATGTACTGGTTTTCTATTGTGGGGGTAAAGAAGGGCATATTATGTTAGAAAAACGTGAAATATTATTTCATTTTTTGGTTAACATTGTTATATCATATAGGTTCATTAATGTGTCATTATTTTATAATGTTTTTGATATTTATGAATTTAACATTTGTGGTGATCCATAATAAGGATTAACATGTATGGATTCTAATATTTACTAGTGACTAAACTCCAAATTCTCATGAGGAATAATTATTATTATTGGACAAGGAGTGGTGGTTTTGATGAAAAAATAGGGACTCATTCCTCACCCTATTGTGTTTAAATCTTGTATCACTCAATAAGATACACAAGAGTAGAAATAATCCATGATTTATAATTCAATTGGCCATATATAAATTTATAGAAGCGTGATACACACAATCTATATAATATTCATTATGATGCATGTACCTATGCTATGGAAATTCTACAATATGTACATAATGTGATACTAATAGGAAAAACATCACATTTAAAAACAAAATAGGTTTTTGTGACATAATTAGAGGCTAAGATGCATGTACTGAGAAATACATAGGCCCTACATAATACTATGATTTTTATTTCTAGCTAAGGATCATGTACTGAAAAATAAGTAGTCCAATGACAGGGCATGTAGCACCTTTATATAATAGAATGAACATTCACGAAAGGGTAATCAAGGTCACTACATGAGAAACTATAGAATGGAATTTAATGACAACAACTATATTTTTTAGGTTTCTCTTTTCTAATTCATAGTGGAACGAAGTGTGGAATAATGGGAGGTGAGGATGTTTAAAAAGGATGGTTAGAGAGTGTAGGGTTGTATGTACTACAAAGGAATAAAATATTTTTCTTAGACTTGATAGAAGAAAGGAATCTTGTGTATTTCTCTAATTACCTATTTCAATTCTCCTTCAATTTAGATGATAAACATGGATAACTATATCTGTGGAATAGTTGAAGCTGATCTTAAAAAACCACCATGATTGCAGTCACCGTTGTTGAAGAGTTGATGGAATTTATATTCATTTTATAAATAATAATTTTATATATATTATTGATGAATAATTATCATATACATATCTTGTAATTTATTTACAAGGAGTATATAAAAGGAAAAACATTCATATACATTGTTTCAATCCATAAGCCATGAATGAATCTATGTATCATATAAAATTATATGTTACGTCAAAAAAATACCTTAGATACCTCAAGATAAACTATATTCTTGATATGGTTAAATAATAATATCAAATAAAGAAACATATCTATATATTTTATGAATTAGAAATGCATTTAAAAATAGAAAATTTAAAGAAAAAAAGAACTAGAAAAATAAGGCATGAAAAAATATAAAATAAGAGAATGATAAACCACTTCCAAAAGATGAAAAAAGTTGTATGTATGGATATCGATAATATATTTATATTGATCATTTGGATAAGTCAATAGATACATGTAGAGAGAATAAATATATTAAAATGTTAAAATACTTAAACCATCATATTATAGAATATTTTGCGTAGGATCCTTTTTATATCATAGCTGTAACAACCTGAGATTTTATGAGAATTATTCTTTTTAATTTCATTGATGTCTTGTGTTGTATGCAACACCAAAATTAGTTTGTTCTATAAGCAACACTGTATACGCAAAACTATTCTTGGCTCGTGTAACACAAAATTTCAAATTCGTTTGATAGAAGTTATTATACGAAAAATTGAGTGTATATATATATTCAACGTATTAATGAAATACTGTTGGATTATAATATACACAACAAGAACGGAATCTTTCACTACACGTAGCCCTAACATGGCTTGCTTTACACACAATCACGACCTTCCACGATATCGTGTGTTGTACGCAATACCGAGTTTGACTAAACAACGATATGTTAGTAAAATATTATATAAACTAGCCGTTATGAATAGTAATACCCACTTATTGAAATTTTATTTTTCAAAATTGACTTCATATTTGGATTTGGAATATTGAAATTAGCCAAGGCTGAATTTCTTGTATTTTTCTGAAAACATTCAATTTTTGATTAATAGTGAAAACAATGGGTTACTATTTAAAAACTGACTTTTTATTTACATAATTATTTATTTTATTTAAATTTATTTTGGTAAAAATTGATACATAATACCTATATAAGTTCAATGTAATTCATTGGAGTCATTTTATAATAATTTTAGATATATAAAAATTTTATTGTACTTTTGACTGTCTTTTACTTACCTCCTAGGAGAATTTTGCAAACATACATAAAACATAATTTTACCGATTCTGTGAGTGGAATTTCGAATATCCAAGTGCCACAGTTAATATCAAGGAGTAAAATTTGGTTCAATAAGATAAATATAATTTTTGGTGAATAGTAATTATTTACTTTTATTTGCCACGATTAAAAGTAAATAGGGTAATTAAGTGTAAAAATGATATTATTAGTACTATAACACATGTCCTAATTATATTGGATATGTGTAATTCGACCAAAAACAACCTTAGTAAGAAAATATCTCTATTTAGGTCAACGTGGATTAGATTAGGACATTTATTATTATTTTATTTAAAGAAGAATTAAAATAGTTAAAATCAAATATTAATAACTAAAACATTTTTAATATAGAGTTATGAATAATATAAAATCAACTATAAATATTAATTTGGATGATAAGAAGATTTCATACATAATGGTATTTTATTTATAATTTTTAGACATTAAATAAATTAATTTATTTTTGACACAATGATGATGCAGTAATTACCTTATTAATGGAATATTAACATAATTGATGTTATAAATACCCAAATAAATGTAATTTGAGACTTTTTATGAATTAAAATAATTGTGTAGTTTAATATGACATATTATTATTTATTTAATAAACTCTTTTTGAAATAATAATGCTGTTATGATTTTCACAAAAAATCTGTTACCAAATAGTGTAAAAATTGACATAAAATAGTTTTTACGAAAAATATTATATTATTAATTGATATTATATTCCTAAAAATATAAGGTTAGGAAAAAAGACCTAGATAAAGTTATATATATTAATAATGAACCACTTGGGATTTTTTTTCCTTGTTATAGGATGTTTATTAACCATATAGTGTAAGAAACCATGAAGACACGGTAAAAGTTAAATTATTATACCTAGAGTTAAATCTAAATGATAAGGTTAATATAGTTACCTAAAATTTTCTAAAACCTATTTTTTGAGGGGATTTCGACCCACAACCACTTTATCTTAGAAATAAATCAATTTGGAGATATTATAAACCGAATAGAACTTTATTATAAAATAATATTTTGTGTTTTTCCAATGGTGCCCCTCTCCTCTCTAATAAAAATGGAACCCCTTCCCTCTTCTCTTCACACCCTTTTGAGCCTTGAATCTTGGCCAAACCATGCCAATTACTCTATTCAACCTCTCTAGTTACATCATAGAGGTTCTAGTCTTCTCAAAAGACCAAATATAGTGCCCTAATAATTAGATTAAAGGAGGTGCGTTGAGGAAGAGGTAATCTCTTCTACCGACTCTTTCAAGTTTCTTCCTTATTATACTTCCTCTTATTTAGTTGTTTCTTTATAAATTAATAACATCAGTATTACATATATAATGATAAGTTATTATAAATATTAAACAACCCTATTTCACCTTCTATCCATCCTACGGAAAATGAAATCATCGCGCGTGCGTACGTACAGAATATCGTCTCCACGCTGTAGCGTAATCAGTTTTTCCACTACCACCTTACTTGGATGGGTATAATAATGTAAAAAATAACTATATATAATTATTATAACATCATAATGATTCTATGATATTATATCATCCACTCCAATACCATTCTATAAATATTGGAACGATATCATTGCTCGTGCGTATGTACGGATTACCGTCTCCACGACGCGATGAGATTCATTTTCGATGTTAACAATTCAAGAATGATTATAAAGTATATATAATAAGTAATAATTAAATATATGAAACTATAATAAAACTAGATTTATGTGTATATATATATGTATGTCATCTACTTAATTCCATTGAATTCCATAAGGAAATGAAAAACAACATTCATGCGTACGTATGGCCTACTTTCTCCATGAACAGTGTATTTCATTTCATTCATCTATCTATTATAAATATATACTGAATATATATGATATATAAATCATGATTTACATTATTGAAGTATTTAAATAATTATATAAGTAATAATAATATCATGAACAACAAGTCCAAACACGTACGACAAATGAAATGAATATTACCCCAAATGTTGCTTTAACATGGAATTGACAAATGAACGGGTAATATAAATACTTAAATGAACCATATATGATATCATAAATATTATTATGATTCTGTTACAATTTAATAATATTTTTAAACCCACTATACATGATTTTTAGAAACATTCGTAAGAAATTGGACATAAGTTAATGGATAACTTTTCCAATCTCGTTTTTACCCGAGAATGTTTATTCGTAAGTATTTACTGGGGTTATTGTTATCATCCATTCACTTGTTTTATAAAAATTTTCACATGTATGTTTAAAGTCCTTTTTACCCGATTTTTGAATTTTACCACATGTTATGAAGGGAATCTTATTTTTTTACCATATGAGGATCATTTTTACTTTTCCGACAAAAGTACGAGGAGAATGTTTTTTACATCATGAATGGATTTTTATTGTTTAATAATGCCTTAGTTTCATGAATATTACCATAAAATATTTCATGATTATTTTCAACAAATATCATTTTATGGAATTTTGTGAAAAGAAAATTATTTTGAAGAAGAAAGGATATTTTCATCAAGAATTCATTTCAATTGTTTTATCAAAACCATTTTCCATCTAAGATGACATTATTTCATTTGTGTATTTATCAAGTATAATGTCTCTATTATTTACATGGTTTCAATTTTCTTTTGATTAAATTATATCCATTTTTTCATATGGATCATGTTGTGATGTGATGATGTTTTTCAAACCCATTTTATTCTTTGGGTTATGATGAATGATTTATGTTTATGTTGTGGCACACATAAGAATGATTTCATTATGAGATGGGTGGGACCTATATCTCCCTCCAATGCATTAGGTAAAGATTTATATCTCATAAGATAGAAATGTCTGGAATGGTAAGTTAATCTGGTTCAGTGATACCAGATTAGAATAAATAGTGAACTCGATTCAGAAAGGGACTTTTTCAACTAAGATGGTCTTGGCAGCAATGTCTTGGCAACTATGGAAATCATATCATGTAATTAATGGTTTTCTTCAATTACATGATTTATTCCCATGCTATTTTACCATGACTGATGTTCCTTTATGATATATTCCATATTAACTTCCATGATTTATGTCTTTGCTCATGATTTTGATGTTTAGATTTCATATTCATGTTTTTTCATTCAAATGTTTATGGATTGTTTTATGTTCTCTATGTTTACCCTTACTGAGCATTTGAGCTCACCTTTTTTATGTTTTCTTTTCCCTTTGATATAAAGAATGGTTTTAGGTAAGAAAACCAAAAGGGGAAGATATTTATGGGAGATGCTGAAGATCTTTCACCATGATTAGAAGATTACGTTCTGAGTTTCCAAAGATACTAAACTAATACGGTCATTGGGCGTCTGTTTTTGTCATGTATTAAGTATTCTGCAAAAGTAATGTAATGTCCATGTACTTCAATATTTGGGTCTTTATAGTTGGTATCATAGTGGAGGTTTAGTTAACCTTTGGAAAATAGGATGTGAAACCATTAGTGAAATCCCTAGAGATATTTCTAAGGTATGTCTTGGGATGTACCTAAGGATAAGTATACGTATAAGTTATAATACTATAATTATGGTAATGATCGTGGAATTTAACCTCTGATTTTAGATATTGACGGTACTCCCATTTTATTATGTTGTTTTCCCTAGAATGATTTTTACCTCTCACACTATTCTTTTTTGTTTTTGGAAAATGGCTGGAAACATGAAGATTCATGATCATGGAGGATATGATGGACAATGGAATGATATTCTTCATGAGCATCCAAATGAAATAGGATTTGGAAGTACAAACATCATTATTATGCCTAATCATCAATATCATAATATGATCAATTATCTAAACTTTGGTATGTTTCCCGACCCAGCTAATAATAGAAAGATGGAGTTTCATGATGATTATAGAGGAAAGAAAACTCAATTTCTCTGATGTCAATCATGTGGGAAGATGCTTCAAGGAGAATGTTTCAAAGGAACTGAATATTATTTGGGTGCAGAAAAGAAGGAAAAAAATCTAGTATGTTCAAAGGAAAATGTTTAGTTAGCACTATGGAAAAGGATATTGGTATTGCTACAACATCAACAATGATTGGAGGTTTTAAATGTGGAATGTATGGGAATTATGCAAACCAATTCCCCAAGGGAAAATCTCATGAAGAGAATATACATGGTCATATGGGTAGTATTTATGTGGATGATGATGAGAGGACTACAGATGATATATAAGATGAAAGAAGTGTTGAATCTTGGTCAATGGTTTATGAAGGTAGTGGAATTATTGTATGTGTATCAAGAGTTATGTTGTATACGTAATTTAATGGTACTATGGAATAATGAAACATCTAAGGATTGTTACACTATTGTTTTTCCTAAAGTATTTTAAAGAATATGTTGAATGGTACTGGTAACCCTGAAAGGTTATTCAGATATTTTTGGAAAGATAATGATACGTGGATAATGGAGGGATGAAGAGAAAATGAAATTTTGATAGTAATCATGAACTCATGACTGATATAAGGACAAAGTGATATCATGTTTTGAGTATATAGAAAGTTTTGGTTTTTGGTTTGTGGAATGAGTTAACTTTTGACAACATTCATGTTTCTACTAAGGTTCTATTGTAATTCATGTTTCAAGTGAGTACATGATTAAGGTATTCACATGTTTGGAATATGACCAAAAAGATATATCTTATGATATATGGTAGATAAATGATGGTATTCACCTTCTTGGTATATGACCTCTCTAGTAATCATTTTCGTTATACTATAAGATTGGACAGATGTATTTTGGATAAGCCTAACGATTGGAATGGATTATGTTGGACATAAGATAGTATTATTTAAGGATATAACTTGTTTTTTGATAATATTTTTGGAATGTTATAATAGTATAGTTTAAGAAAAAGGAAAACTCATAGGACGAGCGACAACCCGTCACGTCGGACAAGGCTGTGGGAATAGACCCCACAAATGAATTACGACATGCCTTTATCGCATACCATTATCCTACAGGAAGCCCCTAGTTAGTAGAAACTAGTTTTATTTTATTAAGAACTATGATATATGAAGTATAAGTCCATTTTAGCAACCATATATGATTAATCTCAAGATATATGGACTTATGTATATTTAATAAATTGTGCTAAACTTTTTGCGATAGAAGAAAATGGAATAACCTATCATTCTATCTCATGATCTGTAAACACTTCACAAATGACAAATTCAACTTGTTTTCTTTAAGAGATTAAGTGGAAATTGTTCAAGGCACGAACAATGGTGAGATTTTTCCACAATCATGTATGTATTTCATTTAATTCAAAAATTCTTCAGCGTTAGGGGAATGATCTTGAAAACTAAAAAAGTTGTCCTAGTACCCTCATAACCGATAAATCAGATGGAAACATAGGTCATCACAAGTTTATTGCTTTGTTATTGATAGATATTTTATAGCCATGTTCTCTTCTACTCTCCATCATAACGTGATGGTTAAATTTCTCTTCCATATCCATATTTTCACATATGTTCTCCTATGTGGAAACCGAGTGATGAGTTAATTTGGGTAACCAATACATTTCAAACTTTATTTTTTTAAAGTTATGTTTTGGTATTACTTTTTACGATGTGGGTTTCTATGAAAGAAACTTTCAAGTAATAAACCATTTATAACCAAGAGTAATTTCGAGGGAGAAATTCATTTTAATGGGGGTAGAATGTAACAACCTGAGATTTTATGAGAATTATTCTTTTTAATTACATTGATGTCTTGTGATGTACGCGACACCAAAATTATTTTGTTCTGTACGCAACATTGTATATGCAACACTATTATTGGCTCGTGTTACAGAAAATTTCAAGTTCGTTTGATAGAAGTTATTCTATGCAACATTGAGTCTATATATATATATATTCATTGTATAAATGAAATACGGTTGGATTCCATTATACACAACAACAATGGAATCTTTCACTACACACAACCCTCACTTGGCTTTCATTACACACAATCACGACCTTCCACAATAGTGTGTGTTGTACGAAACCCCGAGTTCCACTAAACAACGACATGTTATTAAAATATTATATAAACTAGCCATTATGAATAGTAATTACCACTTTTTGAAATTTTATTTTTCAAAATGGACTTCAATTTTGGATTCATAATATCGAAATTATCCTAGGGTGAATTTTTTGTTTTTTTCTAAAAACATTAAATTTTTTATGAATAGTGAAAACATTGGGTTACTATTTAAAAACCGACTTTTTATTTAAATAATTATTTATTTTATTTAAATTTTTTTAGGTAAAAATTGATACATTATACATATATAAGTTCAATTTAATTCATTGGAGTCATTTTATAATAATTTTAGATATATAAAACTTTTATTGAACTTTTCACAGTCTTTTACCTATCTCCTATGAGCTTTTTGAAAACGTACATGAAACTTAATTTTACCGCTTCTATGAGTGTAATTTTGAAAATCCTAGAGACATGGTTAATATCAAGGAGTAAAATGTTGTTTAATAAGATAAAAATAATTTTTTTGGTGAATAGTAACTTTTTCTTTTATTTACCACAGTTAAAAGTAAATATTGTAAGTAAGGGAAACAATGGTATTATTATTATCATAACACATGTAATAATTATATTGGATAAGTGTAATTATACCATAAATAACCTTAGGAATAAAATATTTCCCTTTAGGTCCACTTGGATTAGAACATGACATTTATTATTATTTTATTTAAAGAAGAGTTAAAATAGTTAAAATCAATGTTTAATAACTAAAACTTATTTAATATAGGGATATACATAAGATAAATTCCACTATAAATATTCATTAGAAAGATAATATTATTTCCTACATAATGGAATTTTATTTATAATTTTTAGGCATTAAATAATGTAATTTATTTATGACAAAATGATGATGAAGTAATTACCTAAATAATGGTATATTAACTTAATTGATGTTATAAATACCCAAATAAATGTGATTTTAGAATTTTAATGAATTACACTAATTTTATAGGATATTATAAAGTATTATTATTTATTTAATAAACTTTTTTTGTACTAATCATTCTGTTATTAGTTTCACAAAGATCAATTACCAAATAGTGTAAAAATTGACATAAAATAGTTTTTAAGACAAATATTATATTATTAATTGATATTATATTACTAAAAATATAAGTTTAGACCAAATGACATATATAAGGTTGTAGATATTAATAATTAACCAATTTGCTTTCTTTTATCTTGTTATAGTATGTTTAGTAACCCTATAGTGTAAGAAAACATGAAGACACGGTAAAAGTTAAATTATTTAACTTAGTGTTAAATCTAAATGATAAGGTTAAAATAGTAACCTAAACTTGTCTTGAAACCTATTGGTTGAGAGGATTGCGACAAATACCCACTTTAGCTTCGAAATAAGTCAATTTTGAGCTATTATAAACCGAATATGACTTTATTATAAAATAATATTTTCAGTTTTTCCAAAGGTGTCCCTCTCCTCCCATATAAAAAGGGCACCCCTTCCCTCTTCTCTTCACACCCTTTTGAGCATTGAAGCACGGCCAACCCATGCCAATTCCTCTTCTCAACATCTCTAGTTACATCCTAGATGTTCTTGTCTTCTAAAAAGACGAACTCTAGTGACCTAAGATGAAGATTAAAGGAGGCGCGTTGAGGAAGAGGTAATCTCTTTACCGACTCTTTCATGTTTCGTTCTTCTTCTACTTCCTCTTAATTAGTTGTTTCTTTAAAAAGTAATTACATAAGTATTACGTATATACTGATATGTTATTATAAATATTAAAAAACCCTATTTCACATTCTATCCATCCTACGTAAAATGAAATCACCGTGTGTGTGTACATACGGAATACCATCTCCACGTCGTGGTGTAATCAGTTTTTCCACCACCACTGTACATGTATTTTTATAATGGTGTAAATAATAACTATATATAATTATTATAACATCATAATGATTCTATGATATTATATCATCCACTCCAATACCATTAAATAAACATGGGAATGATATCATCGCTCATGCGTACGTACGGATTACCGTCTCCATGACGCGATGAGATTCATTTTCCATGTTAACAATTCAAGAATTATTATAAAGTATATATGATAAGAAATCATGAAATATATGAAATAATAATGATACTATAATTATATATATATATATATATTTATTTCATCTACCTAATTCTATTCAATTCAATATGGAAATGAAAAACTGCATTCATCCGTACGTACGACCTACTATCTCCATGAACGGTGTATTTCATTTCAGTTATCTATCAATTATATATATATACTAAATATATATGATATGTAAATCATCAATTACATTATTTAAGTATGTAAATCATGATATAAGTAAAAATAGAATCATGAACAATAAGTCCAAACCCGTACGACTTATGAAAAGAATATTACCCCAAACGTTGCATTAACATTGAATTGACAAATGAACAGGTAATATAAATACAAAAGTGAACCATATATGATATCATAAATATTATTATGAATAATTTACAAGTTAATTGATTGTTTAAACACGCAATACATGAGTCTTAGACACATTCAGAAGAAATTGGACATAAGGTAAGGGATAACTTTTCCAATCGTGTTTTTACCCAAGATTGTTTATTCGTAAGTATTAACTAGGGTTATTATTATCATCCATCCCCATATTTTATAAAAATGTTTTCATGTATGTTTAATGTAATTTTTACCCAATTTCAGAATTTTACCACATGTTATGAAATTAATCTTACTTTTTTTACCATACGAGGAACTTTTTAACTTTTCCGACAAAAGTACGAGGTGAATGTTTTTTATGGAATGAACAGATTTTTATGGTTTAATAAAGCATTATTTTCATGAATATTACTCTAAATGATTTCATGATTATTTTCAACAAAAATCCTTTTATGTAATGTTTTGAAAAGAAAATGTTTTTGAAGAAGAAATGATTTTTTCCTCAAAAATTCATTTCAAATGTTTTATCAAAACCATTTTCCATCTAAGATGACATGATTTCATATGTGTATGTTTCAACTATAATGTATCTATGATTTACATGGTTTCAATTTTATTATGATGAAATGATATCCATTTGTTTTATATGGATTATGTTATTATGCGATGATGTTTATGAAACCCATTTTATTCTTTGGGTTTTGATGAATGATTTGTGTTTATGTTCTAGCACACATAAGAATGATTTAATTATGAGATGGGTGGGACCTATATCTCCCTCCAATGAATTGGGTAAAGATTTATATCTCATGAGATAGACATTGATGGAATGGTAAGTTAATCTGGTTCAGGGATACAAGACTGGAACAACGAGTGAACTCGATTCAGAAAGGACATTGTCCACTAAGATGGTCTTGGCAGAAATTCCTTGGCTACTATGGAAATCATATCATGTGCTTAATGGTTTTCCACAATTACATGTTTTATTACCATTCTATTTTATCATGATTGATGTTACTTTATGTATATGCTCTAAGAACATCCAAGATTTATGCCTTTTCTCACGATTTTGTTGTTTAGATTTAATATTCATGTTTTTTCATTCAAATGTTTATGGATTGTTTTATGTTCTATATGTTTACCCTTACTGAAATTTGAGCTCACCTTTTTTATTTTTCATTTCCCTAGGATATAAAGAAATTTTTTAGTTAAGAAAATTAAAAGGGGAAGATCTTTATGGGAGATTTTGAAGATCATTCACCATGATTAGAAGATTACGTTCTGAGTTTCCAAAGACACTAAACTAATCCGGACATTGGGCACCTGTTTTTGTCATGTATTAAGTATTCCGCAAAAGTAATGTAATTTCCATGTACGTCAAGATTTTGGTCTCTAATATAGCTTTTATATTTAGTTTTTTATTATAATGTTTTGCTAAAAAATCTTTCCTACGGGATGAAGTATCCCAAATGGATCCCAAAATGAGCGGTTAATCGCACTAAAAATGTGAAGCATGACAAGAAGATTATTCATTATATATTTTTAATATAAATTTTTTTTATGGGATACTTCTCCAATTATTAATTAATTTTTTACATTATCATATATATTTGGTATAATATGTCAACATATAACATTGATAATTTTCCATAATTTAGGGGGATAAATGTTAGTGCTACAAAGAAATCATCTAGAAATAAATAAAAGAATTGAATGAATCAGACTATGAGAAATACATTTGAGAGATTTCTTTACTTTTGTGATAAATACAACCCATATGGACACACTTATGATTAATGCTAATATGAACATGAAAGATAATAGTTTTATAGAAATGTGAATATTATGTAACATCAGAAACATATAGGCTATAAAAAGAAGAATTCCTTTTGTATTAATGATGAAAATAAGTCATTGTGAATGTTACTCTCAAGAAAAAGGTTATGAACGTTATGAATTATTTCTTATCATGGAAAATAATATTCTTATATGGTTGTATCACAAGAGATTATATTTTAGGAAAACACTTTTAAAACCATCCCATGTTGTTGTTGTATGTCATGTAAGGTAAATATGAAAAATCCAAAAAAAACTATCTGATGTATTGGTAATTCAATATACAACAAGTGTCAAATAGACCGAGATACACATGAACAGTAAAATAATGAAATGAAATTTTTAGAAAAAAGTGGTTGAATGTAATATTTAATTTTTAAGGTTAGTGTTTTTATGAAATTATTTTCATTTTTTATTATATTAATATCAATTAGTTTAATATATCTAGTGAAATTCATTTAGTTATATGTTACAATTTAACTATTTAAATTTGGTTTTTTATATTAGAATACAGTTTAGTTCAATATTAAAAAATAAAAGTCAAAGAAAACTAATACAAGTAAATTTTGAAAATGCACATGAAGGTTTTATTGGATTCCAAATTTCTGTAATCAATAGTAAACCAATTTGTATAGTGACAAACTCAAAAACTACGGTCATTCTAAAACAAAATATATGAGAACAAAAATGAATGATTTTACATATTTCCCACCATAATATCATTTCATCATCCAACTATAAAAATTGATGTATTGGAGTCATCATAATTAAAAAATGGATGGGGGTTAAAGGGAGCAGGGATAATATAAATTCCATCATCACCAATAATGAAAAATAAGGATTTGGATTAATTCATTAATGAATCCAAATTTAGGTTTAAAATGATCTTTAAATAAAATATGTTATTTCTCCATTGATTCCAATACATATGATTCATCAGTATCATGAGTATGAGTCATTTCAATAAATAGGAATCACAATCATAAATAAATTTTATTTTTCTCACCATTAAATCTAACCATTGGATTTTCATTTTTGTGACTCGAACATGAGAGTAAAAATAAAATATTTTTATCATATAATGTATACCATAATAATATCTATTTTCTAATTATGGTCTACTATTAGTTTCTCTAGCATAATAGTATTTTCGGGAAGTTTACAAAACACCATCATTTTTTGTTCTTATGTTCTATTCTTGTTGAGTGATAAAGAATCTATACCCATTGATTATAAGGACCCAACATTAAACATTGCATAATATTGAATAAATGAATAATTCACATTGATGATCTTTTCAGTATTAGTGTTTTATAGAATTATGACATAACTGTTACATATCTAAAGATTACCAAGATGACACTTCTACACAGTTTCCATTTTTTCATAAAATAAAAACTCTAGAAAAAAAGATCCATGTATAGTTCTATGTTTTAGATAGCATGAAATTTCCATGATCCCATCCTTGGCCCTATTCTACATTATGTCCTGTGAAAAACATTTCAAAAACTTGTGATGAATATAAAAAGCATAGTAAGGGATACACAAAGAAAAAAAACTGTTAGTTTTTCAAAATAATAAGTAAACCATGAGTACATTAACATATGTAATAATTTTCACCTTTATGAAGTAGTAAATACATTTAAATGAATTTAAGATCACTACATACCCTTTTTTAAGAAAAATGTTTCCATTAAACCCATATAAATAACACCTAACATAAAAAAGGTAACTTGGGACATTAACATTCCTAAATAGAATAAGAATACGGTCGACTTCCACACATATAACATAATGGAATAGCTATACGGCTGACTTCCATACCCAATGCATTGGAGGTTATAATGTAACCACCAATCCTGGTTTTCACGGCACCACCCAACATTTGGTTTATCACATAACCACCCATCAATTGTCCAAGTACCATTATAAAATCATAACACATAAAACAAATATGAAGAAAAGAAAACATTTAAACATTTGAATAAAAATATATCACATAATATATTGAAATAAAAAATCCATTATCAATACCTTTTTCAATACCAAAATACATAAAAGAGTATATGGAATTTATTTTCCTTGAAAAAAAGACATTACTGCTTGTTAGGGAAGCCAAATAACTAATAATACTCATGGCGGTGGATATGTCGTTGTCACCGCTTACATTAAAAGAATCATTACATTTTTTCATTTAGTAAAACTCTTCGTAGAAAAACATTCCCTTTGAAAATTCATGGGTTTTTATACAGCATATAAAAGAAGGTCGTGTATTAAAACAAAATATGCCTCAATTAAATGAGATTGAGATGAAGTCTCTTAGCCCGTGTCCGACTTGACTGGATCGTTCTCCAATCTCCAGAATAATAATCTAATTTTAATTTCTACTTTTTAATACCTATTTTCAGGTTTATTATTCCTTTTATATCTCTTATTACCATGATATAAACATTAATTAATCATTTAAGTTAATAATGTTTGTTTTGTCGATATTTGGTACTTGATTAAAAAAAGAACACATTATATGTACAAGTTGTCCATTTGGTAAATAGTACATTATATCCAGAATTAAATTCATTATTTAGATATCATATATATATTATATATCCAGTATATATATATTTATTACAATACATATCATTTTGAGGTATGAAATGAAATGCACCGTTCATAGAGACGATAAGCCGTACATACACATGAATGCTAATTTCATTTTTATTTCTTATTTTAATTGAATTAAAACATAATGATACATAGGTGTTTTATAATTTAAGTATAACATCATATATAATATCATTAACTCCATCCTTTCTATGTCGCACATATGGAATTAATGAATCATATCAAATTGAGGGGTGGTAGTCCACACTTTATCAAAAGAAATTATCGTGTTTATCCATATTGGATACCATAAAGTTAAACTATAAAATAAAAATACTAAAGAAATATGAAAAGATAAACATAATATATATCATATATTAATATATTTTCATATTAATGGCCATCATGATAGGCATTAGAAGATAATCGAACAATCGTCATCTCGTGAGGCGTTAGTTTTCCATCCACAGAAACGGTATGTTATTCACCTATTATATGGGGGTGTGTGTAGGTGTTGTTTGAATAATTCTCATAAAAATATACTATTATATTGAGGATACCTGTTTTGTTATAAAATAAATTAATAAAAATAGTTTAAGTGGTTGTATTAGTAAAATAAAAGAAAATAAGTGAAGAGAAACGGTTACCTTTAATTTGGGTAACTTCCTTTGGTTTGAACCAAAAGGACGTCTTGAAGTTCCTTATGCCTAAGGTAAGGATGCAATGATGAGGATCATGACTTAGGGAGCTTAATGGGGTAGTGTTTGGACGATCTGAAAAGCTTGAGAGCTGTGAGTAATTGGTTATAAGTGGTCACTTTTTATAAGGGAGAGGAGGGGCTCTTTAAGAATGTGTGAAAATATTATTTTATTATATAATGATATTCGGTTTCTAAAGGTCCAAAAATCATTAGAGTCCAAGATAAGATGTCTCATGGTAAAAATAAAATCATCCAATAATAATATGACATGTTTTGGATGTTATTTTAATATTTAAAATTATATTTATTAAAATGATTTATTAATGAGGTAAACATTTCATCATTATTGTGTCATAAATAATTTAATTTATTCAATATCTAAAAATTATACAAAAAATACCATGAGGTACAAAATTATTTTATATTTACATTGAATATTTATAGTCAAAAATATTACTTACATAAAACCATATAAAAATTAATTTACTAAAAGGGTATTCTTTATGTCATTTTTGCCTTTACATTTATTTAAATAATCTAAAGTGTCATTATCATTCAAAAGTGGTTCCATGGGGTCCCTAAATAGACCCGAGGATTACCATGGTCTTATATTACTCATCTAGTAAGGTTAGAACAATTTTTATGTTAATTTTGAAATATTAAAATATTCTTTTTAGCTTAAATTACCCTATTTTCCTTTAACTGCTCTAAATAAAAGTCCAAAGTTACTATTCACAAAAAATTATTTCCATCTTATTAAAACAAATTTTACTTACTAATAACAAACATTTATTTCTGATTTTCAAAATTCAATTCCCAGAAGTTGTAAAATTTTATTTAAATGAAAAAATCAGTTTTTACACTACAACAAGGTGGTTTCACTATTCTTCAAAATTTGATGTTTTTCTAAAAAATACCAAAATCCAGCCTTATATATATTTCATATTCCGAATTGAAAAATTATTTATATTTTTATAAGCTAAAAACATAGAAGTGTCATTAATTAATTTAAAATTAATTACCGTTGTTAAAACAAATAGCGTGTTTTTAAGAAACAATAACTATCCAATGATTGACACTTGTTTATGTCCACTTTCAATGTGAAATTAATTCCAACGACCAGCATTGGATTAAATGTTAAAAATATATTCTAATTAAACATTAAAACCAATTAAAATGATAATCGAACCATATAAATACATTTTATTAAATTGGATTTTTAAATAAAAATACACTATTTTTCACTATTCGTTAAAAAATTAACATTATCAGAAAAATTCCAAAAATACACAAAAAGTAAATTTTGATGTCCCCGTTATAAATAAGGATTTTGTTTTGTCAAATATAATGTATTAATGTGACCAAAACTAGATTTATAGAGGATTCTCTATTAAAAGGTGGTAAATCGACCTTTTAATGTAAATTATGCTTAAAATTAGATTCATTCATATTTTAAGAATCTAAATTTATATTGGATAAATGTAAATACACATAAAAAACATGTATAATCATATTTTAGTTAGTTTTGTTCATTATCACCAAATCAATAGTTGGGAGATAATTACCATTTAAAATTATAATATTATATTATTAGTTTGCAACGTAAGATTTCAAAGAACCTGTTGTTGCGTATCTTGTATGCTATCGAACAGAGAAACCACTTTAAAGTAAAATTAATATTTAATTCAAAAATATTAATAAATATGAAATATGTCTTATTCTATATTTACATAGGATGTTACATCCTTCCCTCCTTTTGGGAATTTCATTCTCATAATTTTAATTATCAAAATAAGTGGGTGTATTTATCCCTTATAGGATTTTCAGATTCCCACGTTTCCTCTTCAACGATATTGGTTTTCCAAAAAACCATTACCTGGTGAATTACCTTATTCTGCAACACTTGCCCTCTATGGTAAAGAATATGGACTAGATGTTCCTCACAATAGATATTCTCTTCCAACTGAACTACCTCTAGTCTCAAAACATGACACGGATCTAACATAAACATTCTCAACGTCGAAACAAGAAAAACATTGTGTACCTGGGATAAACATGGATGTAAATCCACTCTATATGCAACTGATCCAACTATCTCCAGAATTTAATAAATTCCAATGAACCAAGGAATCAACTTTACCTTATTTCAAAAACAATCCCACTATTCCATAGAGAAACTTTGAGAAAGATGTGATCACATACCTCAAAAAAGAGATCCTTCCTCCAGTTATACGCAAAACCTTTCTACCAACTCTGAGTTTTTATCATGTTCTTCTGAATCAACTGAACATTTTTTGCCATCTCTTCTTCCAATTCTAGTCCATTAGCTTCCTTTGAATGACTTCATCCCAAATAGCTGGAGTTCGACAATGCTTTCATATAATGCCTCAAATGGAGCCATCTGTATACTGGATTGAAAAGTGTTATAACATTAAATTCAACCGAAGAAAGATGTTTGTACCATCATCCCTGATAATCCATCGAGCAAGCATGTAATATATCCTCCAATGTCTGAATTGTTCTTTCTGATTTCCCATCTGACTGAGGATGAAAATTTGTACAAAAATTTAATTCAGTACACAAGGACTTCTGAATGCCATTCCAAAATTTAAAAGTAAACCTGGGATCACAATCATATACAATGTAGAGGGGAACTCCATGAATCCTTATTATCTATTTAACATACAACCAAGAATTTCGATCTAGAGACAATGTATCTCGAACATGAAGGAAATTAGAAAAAAATTTCAATCGATCAACAATAACCCAGTTTGCATTATTACCTCAGATGTCTTTGGTAATCCCACAACGAAGTCCATGGATGTATTTTACCATTTCTACTCTGGCACCAGTAACAGATGAAACATCCCTTTCGTTAACTGCTACTCTACTTTAACCTACAGACAAGTCAAACACTTCAATGTAAAATTAGCAATATCTTTTTTCATTCCATCACACCAGAAATTCTCACGAAGATCTCTGTATATCTTATTACTTCCAGGATGAACAGAAATCATAGGACAATGAGTTTTACATAACAACTCATTCTTCATCTGTGAATCACAAGGTACACATAATATCTTCCCAAACCTCATTACAAAGTCATTATCAATCTTAAAATCAGTCATCTTACCCTTCTGAACCAACTCTACCTTTTTCTGCAACTCATTGTCTTCCATCAGTGCTAGCTTTATTCTGACTGATAGAGATGATTTCACTGACACCTGAAACAAAACAGAAGAATTTTCTGCACCAAAAACTTTTATACCATTGTTTATCAAATCAAAAACAAAAGAATATCGTTCCAAATGTTACCATGGATAATTTAGCATTACTTTTTCGGGTCAAAGAATCAGCCACTTTATTTTCTTTTCCTGGATGGTAAAGGATCGTGAATTTATAATCCTTGATTAATTCTAACCATCTTTTTTGTCTCATGTTCAATTATTTATGAGTGAATATATACATTAAACGTTTTGTCTCTATATATATATCACATTTTACTCCATAAAAATGATTCCTCCATATTTTTAAAGAAAAAACAAGAGCATCAAATTCCATATCATGTGTAGGGTAATTTAACTCATGAGGATTCAACTGACGTGAATCATAAGAAATTACTTGATCATTCTGCATAAGGACACATCGAAGTCCATTCAATGAATCATCACAGTGAATAACAAACTCACTAATTCTGGAAGGTCATACCAAAACTAGAGAATTCACCAATATTCTTTTCAATTCCTGAAAACAACCATCACATTCTTTTGTCCAAAATAACTTAACAACATTTCAAGTTAACATAGTCATTGGACGAGATAACTGTGAAAACTTCTCATAGAACCTTCAATAATAACCTTCAAAACCAAGAAAACTATGAATCTATGTTATATTTGTGGGTCTAGGACATTATTCAATAACTTTTGTTTTAGCGGGATCAATAGTTCTTCCATTTTTTGAAACAATGTGACCAAGGAAGGAATTTTTTTACAACCAAACACACACACTTGCTGAATTTCCCAAATAATTTCTTTTCTATTAAGGTTTGAAATACAACCCTTAAATGACTTCCATCTTCCTCCTTACTTTTGGAATAAACCAAAATATCATCAACGAACACAACCAGAAAATTATCAAAGAACTAATGGAAAATTCTATTTATAATATCCATGAATACAACAGCTTAATTGGTTAAACCAAAAGGCATAACAAAAAATTCATAAAGTCTATATGTAGTACGAGATGTTGTCTTCAGAATTTCTTCTTCCATTACTTTCAACTGATGGTACCCCGATCCCCAGACAATCTTTGAAAAATACTGTGCTCATTGTAGTTGATCAAACAAATCATCGATATGAGACAAAGGATACTTGTTCTTAACAATGATGTTATTCAATGCTCTATAATAAATGTGATGTCTTATTGAACCATATTTCTTTTTAAAAAACAATACAGGAGCACCCAATGGTGATTTTCTAGTATGAATGAAACCTTTATCTAATAACTCCTATAGTTTCTTCTTTAACTCTAAAAGTTCAAATTGAGACATTCGATAAGTGGGTTTTGAAATTAGATTAGCATCAATAACTAAGTCAACATTAAATTAAACATCCCGATCAGGTATAATACCAGGAAACTCATCGTGAAAAACATCAATGTACTCATTTACCACTAGAACACCATTAAACTGAACAGTTCCTTTATTTTCAACAATTTGTGCAAGGGAACATTCATTTCCATCTTTTACTAGTTTCTCAGCTTCCTAATATGTTATCAAAAGAAAGTGTTCCTTCTTGTACACAAACTGTTAATCCATCTGAAAAGAAACCTCTTTATCTCTATAGTCAATCTTAGAATTATAAAATGAAATCCAATTCATACCCAAAATAAAATCGAACCCTACTAGAGGAAAAACAATAAGGTTTGCAGGTATATTCTTTCTCCACAGAAGGACGTCAATGTTCTTATGTTTTCTTTTTTATTCAAAATTTCTTCCATGTGTTTTTAGCATATTTTTTGTATTCA
Organism: Viscum album; assembly: GCA_963277665.1. Lineage (NCBI taxonomy): Eukaryota > Viridiplantae > Streptophyta > Magnoliopsida > Santalales > Viscaceae > Viscum > Viscum album. The sequence continues at coordinate 1,561,331,510 of OY728161.1, forward strand.
TATCTTGAGATAGAATTCCTAATTTACTAGAAAACATCTCAGAAATTAAAGAGTGTGTAGACACTAAATCAAACAACACATTGGCATAATATGAACAAACAAAAAGTGCACGTGATACTACTTCGTTTGATGTCCCATCATCTGCTGAAGTTGTTGGAAAGGATTTCACCACCCATATCTCCTTGTAGTCTGGATGATTTCCCTCATTTGAGTTCTTCTTTGGACACTCATTTTCATATAAACCATTTTAATTACACTTAAAACATATTACCATTTTTTTCATTTCCTGCTTGATAAACTTCCTTACAGTTATGAGTAATATGCCCAGACATACCACACCGGAAGCACTTTCAAAACATTGATAAACATTCATCATCATGCTTTTTACCACACTTCTCAAATGTTGGATATTTAATTTTCATACCGATATACTTCTTTGATGAATTCTTTCCCTTTGACTACCAACTGGATCTCTTATTCTGTTGTTTGTCATAGAACACCTGATTATCTGAAAACTCGATTTTCACCTTCTCCGCACATCAAATAAGTTTTTTATTACTTATGAACTCAGGAGAGGATAATTCTATTCAATATCATGGCTTCAGTACTCTGTAAAATCGATTTATATTACTATCAAGATCTCAGATGATATTTGGAGCATACATTGCCAATCGAGTGAATTTTACCTTATAAGAAGCCACTAATTAATTCTCTTGCCTCAATTATAGGAATATTTTCTCCATTCTAAGATAAACCAACTTAGGAATATATTTCTTAAGAAACATACCTTTGAATTAATCCAAATTGAGAGCATCAATCGCCACAAAATACCTGATATTTTTCACCATTGAACACCATTGATCAGCTTCACCTTCATAACAGTAAATAGAAAGACTAACTTTTTGATGTTATGAACATCCCATGACATCAGAAATCATTTCCATTGAATTAATCCATCCTTCTGATAGAACTGGGTCAGATGATCCTCTAAATGATGGGGGATGTGGCCTCATGAAATGCTCCGCTTCTGACATGTTCCTCTATGATTGATCTAGATGATCTCATGCATGAATACGATTCTTATTCTTTTAATGAGACCAAGTCCTTTTGAATGTTCGTTGTTTGTAGAAAAGATTAGTCTTGGAGGAAACATGTTGTGGGATGAAACTCTACATGAAGGTAATTATATTTCCATATGTTTTTATTCTATGTATTAAATGAATTCCCCAAAATTATGAAAAGGAACGTAAAACAAAAATGTTGTTGTTTTATGTTTACTACTGGGTAACCAATGATCGTTTAACACATATTATGTTTGTGGTCTTATTGTTGTTAATTTTCTCCTAATCGTATTTTCAATCACTATCCATCTGAACTTGACCCTTTGTTTTACCTTCCATATCCATGTTTCCTACATGGAATCCTAGTACGGGTTATCTTGGGTGACCATTGTACTTCCCTTTCTTTTTTCTAAATTAATAGTTTTACTAACTTGTTTTCTGATGTGGGTCTTTCAACTAAATTTCCAAGCCCTATTTTAAAATTGCAAGGATGCAATTTCTTAAGGTGGGAATATTGTAACTACCTAAATTTTTGAATAATTTTTTTCCCTAAATTTGTGAGTTATTTTATTTTATACACAAAAATACTATTTCATTCAATAAAATGAATATAATTAAAATAAAACTATTGGTTTTCAACTATTATTTTACCTTTGGTAAATATGACCGTTAGAAACTAAATGTGGTGATTATTGTCTATAATTACAAGTGATCTTGATTGATTAATATAGAAAAAATATTCGATGGCCTCATACAGAAGTATTGGGCCGATCGAAGCCCATCTGATGGAACTCTGGAATGAGGTAGCACCTTTGGGCTTTGCTCTGGACCAATCCCATGCCGAACATCATCGTCTAAAGCTAGAATGGAATCGCCTTTGCAAGAAGTACAAGATGATAGAAATCACTACTTGGGAAATGTTGGTCGAGCCACCCCAATATTCTATCACCCTATCACACCTTACACATAGGTCATATGCTGGTGTTATAAGGGGTTATGTAAAGAGACCGTAACTGACATGTGTAATCCTTTGTTTTAAATAAAAATTGTGATTTCTTCTTATGGTGAAGTTTGTGAATATCAAGTGTCTGGATAAATATAGGATGTATGTTATTGATGAATTTTGGAAAACGGGCATTTTATAATATATTTGTAAACCTTAAATAATTATAAATGTGTAATGATTTTAAAAAAATGGACTTCTACAGTTGTTTTCAGTATAAAATTTAGTGTCTAATAAGATCAACATAATTTTGATGAATAGTAAATTATGAATAATGATTTTTTCTTAGGATTATTAATGTGACCAAATGGATTAGTAAACTCACTTAAAGAAAGTATTAATATAATTTAGGCACCTTGATTATGCAATGTGATTCAATAAAATAGATAAATAACTATTTCAAAAAAAATTAGTCAAGTATTAGTTTTTTGGTGTGAACAGGGTTTTTAATTTAAAAATTAAATTAAAAATATTTAGAAAATATTTTCATAAAATGGAGTTCATTTTTTAAATCAGAGCATCAATATTTTGTTAAGGTGAGTTTTTCGGATTTATATATAACATTTGAATTTTCTGTGAATTGTGTTTTTATTTAAAAATAATCGAAAATTATTCAGAAAATTATTTTCATAAAATAGAGTTCATTTTTCAAATCAGAGCATCAATATTTGGTTAAGGTTAAATTTCATAATTTTGATGAGAAAGTTGAACTTTCGGTGAATAGTGTAAATACAGTTTTTGAGTTTCGGGTGTTTAATGACTACATTAAGGAGGAATTAATTATAAAATAATTCTAGAAGACTTATGAATATTAATATAAGGGATGAGGTGTCCCAAGTGGACAATTCCTTGGGAAAATACCACGGGAAAGAGCATTGTTTTTTCAATACCAGCGATGAGGTGTCCCTTGAAAAAATAATGTTGTGTCCCCTCACTTCTCTTATTAATACCAAGAATTTCCCTCATTCATTTTTTTTTCAAATCCTCCCCAATGAATTTCTGGTCTCTTTACCTCCCAAGGAGTCCTCTGAAGGTGCCCCCAAGCCCTCAAGGTACCGACCATCGAGTTTTAGGAGTAATGTTTTAAGGTAAGGGATCATACCTCTCTCTTTCATTTCAAGTACTCCTTTTTATGTCATTTCATTTATGTTTTACGTTTTTATGTGGGAGTATGTTATTTTATATTCACCTTAATTTAATTTTTTGTTTTTATATGATGAGATACCCCCTATTACTCTCATCAATTCATTTTAAGACATTTTAAGTGGCACCGTTAAGCTGCCGAATTTTTGTAAGGGATCTTTCACCCTTCTCATTCTCAAAGTTCTATTTTCATTTCATGTATTACATGTTCATTTTTAATATGTTAAGGTATGATCTCTATATCCACCATACTGTCATTTTATTTTCATATGATGAGGGACCCTATTTGATCACATCAATTCGTTTATTTGATGTTTTAAGTGACACTGTTATGCTGCGGAATATTTATAATAGAAATCTTATTTTTGGTTTCCTTTCATGTTTCTCATTTCATATGGTATATCTTTACAATTTCATTACCATGTTCTTATATTATTTATATTCAGTCCCTCTAATTTTTTTTGGATCATTTATGAGTGGTTAACCCATGTACCCTGTCTTTTCAATATTATCTAAAACCCTGTAACATAGCCATTATGCTGCAGAATTTTCGTCTCAAAATGTATCTCTATTTTTTTCAAATTCTTCAATTTTATTAAGTGATTACTAAATGGAATTTCATATAATGGGGTATTCAAATATATATATTAATTTTCTATTTTAATACTATGATTTACATACATGAATCCCACTTTCCTTTTCCATGGGTTTAAAATGACATAAAGGTCATGTCTTAAAAAAAGTTTTTAAAGCATTATGATTGTGAAATGAACCCCATTTATTTTATGATATATGGGTTATTTATGAAATGTTTTATGATGATATATTTTTTTCATATGATTATAATGAAAAATTTAAGGGTGCCCCTGATAGCGCTCGAATGCAATGGGCAATGATGTAATCTCTAGGGATTACAATTTTAACGATACCTTGGTGAATATCCTTGGTAATTTTTTTAAATAAAACCTTGTTGATGGAAATTGGTGGTATGTTATTGATTTTCTATGGTAAATTTTTTAGATACATATTAAAGTTATGAGTCATGTTCTTTTCATAATGATATTCCTCACGATCTCTTTCACAAGACTTAATGTTATTTATCACGACTTTAATGATTTATCTCAAGTTCGCATGTAGAATGCTTCCCTTTTTTCACTTACTGAGCCTTATTCTCACCATTTCCTTTGATGTATATTCCAAGGTTATGATATGCAGTAATAAACTTAGGATGAAAAAATGAAGAAGCATTTCATGTGTTTAAGTAGAATTTTTTTTGTCATATATTAAGTTCCTGGTTTCCAAGGAACTAAACCTTTAAGATACTCAATATTGTGTAATGTGATGAATGTTTATGTGATAAAAAGGTGGGATGCCATATGGTGTCATCAGGAACATGGAGGATTATGTGGATTAATAGAGAATATTTAATAACGTGATAATGTATGTATTTATTTATTATAATTTTTTCATTATATAAATACAGAAAATATTGATGACTATAATTTTTTATACATGATTGGTGGTGGCCTATTGAGTCTTACTCACACACTACTCGAGCTATCTGATCGCTACCTAAATAAACATTGTGACTTATTGACATGTCAAGGGAAAAGGCTCTATGTTAGATTGATGAGTTAGGGTGGAGCATGAGTGATGGGACTAGACATATTACTGGACTCATATTTGTGTCATCAGAATATTTTCTATTGAGTGTGACTATTGACACTTCAAACATATATAAGCATGACATATATATTTTTCAATATTGAAATTATACATTATAGTCTGGTTAAAAAGTGATATTGATATTATTTGTGATTATATACGGTTCTGATACTATATATTAATTTTTACACTTTTTTATTATTCAGATAAAAGAGGGTATAATATGCTTATGATTGTCTTATCTAACCCTCCATGCTAGTACATAACCTCTTGTATATTGGGAAGCGCACTTGAGGTCATGCGACCAACTATATTGGGTAACCATTGTGTGGATGACAGAACATGATAGTACATACCAAAACTATATTACTTCCTAAATTTTAACATATCTCAAGAATTAATTTGGTATAATCATGTATGATAAACAACAGTTGGTAATAATGAACTCTACTATCAATTGTCGGACCATTGGATGGCTGGAAAACCAAAAAAAATAAATAGAGAGCGTTCCACCTGAATTTTTGAATATGTTTATTTATGATTTAGTGACACAATTATTTTTCATATAATCTAGTTCCAACTCATTATATATTTTCAATTCAAAACTAAAATTTTATTTATTATTATACTATTGTATAAAGGAATAACCAGAATGTGATGTTCAAATTAAAGGAATTTTACAAACATGAAAGAAGGGGATTCAATAGGCCACCATAATGGAAATTTATTTTCATGGAATATTTCATTCATCATTAATGTTTGTTATTATTTTGGAGAATATATAAAAATATTATCCCCACGCATGACTAACACAAAAAATATAGAACACATATTATCTCATCTTGTCACCATGTTTGAAGGCCGAAGAAAATGTGCAACATTTTTTCTAAGAATATGATTTTCCATATAGTACAGGTTATTAAGAAAGTTATTTTTTAGGGATAAATATTTAAACTAGTGTGAAAATTGATGATTGCATGTAATGAATAAACAATACTGGTTGCAGAAAAATGTTCCAGATTATCATGTTGATAGTAGCTATTGTAGTTTTTTTAGAAACCGTGATTGCAAGAAATGAAAAGTTATTTTATGAATAGAAACCCTCTGCCTAAATAAGAATAATTTAACTGCATAACGAGACTAACACTATATTAATTGATCAAACAAATAGTATGAATAATTTCATAAAATTTCAGAACAATATCAAGTGGTTGGGTGTGATAGTCTAGTCGATGAAATAATTATTCTCAAGTATATATGCTATATTCCTCCCATCAACCCATGTTTCAATGAAAATTTTAAAGGATCTTCTTATGAAAATCAAGGAACATAAGAATTTGGTGGTGTATTTTTAATTCTACCTGGATTTTTCTGAGGACTACATTTTCAATACACTATAATTTGAGTATCCTATGAAGAAGAATTAGTGGCTATTGTCTATATATCCCGGTATGTTGTTCAATATAAATGGAATATGTTATGGATTGAGTATAATTGTAAAATTTAAGACAATGATATGAAAAGTTTTTAAACATTCCTTGTAAAATTAAATATCATTAGATTAATTTCCTTGGCAATGTCACTCATCCCAATTTGGTTATCCCACATTCATATAGGGAAGAAAATCTAGTGGTGGGTTCTCAGTCAAGGATGGTAATCATGGAGATGAACATGATGTCGTAATTTGGGACCCCTTATTATTTTGTTACAGTGGTGGATATATATATTTATATGAGTTTTTCTACTCATACACATCATTTTAATATCCCATTAAAATGATTGAATTCATTTTTTGTTCACTATAATATTTTCTTTGGACTAGGTTTGTAATGACACAGACCCCAGAAATCTAGAGCTGATTTCATACGCTATAACATTGGTATAATAAACAAGAAAGTAACATCCCTACAGACTGAATAGTTTATTAGTTTGGGAAAACAATATATGAACATATTTTTTCATTAAAAATTGAATGAGAAAATTGAAACATGCTAACTCTTTTAGAATCATTAAAAACACATATATCATCAATACAATCATACATAATATACATATATCCATTTGAGGGGAATATAAAAGACAGTAAAGAGGTTACCTCAGATTCTTATTAAGGGTATATAATATATTGGAAGCATATATATGCCATAATGAATGGTTAATTACTTAAAATATATTCCTTTAGTCCAAAATCATGAGAATAATAGGCCAAGAATAAATGAGGAATAAATAATGTCATATAAATAATCAAAAGTCAATTAAGTTTATCTCGTGATATTATAAAATAAGAATTATCACATGGATTTTAAATTAATAATATTATAATGTGGGAATTTATAATTAAAAAATCATAAACATATCATTGAGTCCTCAACTATGACATTAAACAATAAATGGTAAGTCAATGGCCAAATCGAGTTCTGTTTTGGCTCATGAGACATACAGATGAATCGAGGGGATATAGCTAGCCCCAACTATCACATAATAAGTGAAATTAATTACTCATATTAATGGGATTATTTATAAACCACATAAACATATGGAACATATGTATATATATATTTCCAATATGTGATCATATTCACGAACCATTCTGATTATTATATTGAGTCGTATCATAAAAGAAAATTCATTTTAAAAAGTATCATAACCCATTTAATATGATATGGTAGAAAATAATAATATGATATAAATGTAAATATTTCATAATATTCAAAAGTGGTGTTGAAATATATTAATATATTCTAGTTAAATCCAAATGAAATATTTGATGTAAATAACATTTTTATTTATCAATGAAGTGTACTATTTAGAAAATTCATTTTTATTTATCATTTTTGTTTTTATAAAACTAGAAATTAAAAAAAAATATAGTTTTTAAGAAAAACATTGTTTTTTTTTAAAATAAAGTTGTCTTAAAAAATATAAGGTTGATACTTGAAAATTTGTATGATATCAAGAAGTTCCCCCTAATATGGAATGCATATTTGTATGAACTGAGACGTGAACCTTGTAAAATATCTATTTTCAAATAATAGAATGATGATCTGATCTAGATACAAGATTTTCGAATAGATTAATAAAAGTTATAAAATCTATATGAAAACTGCAATAAAAAAATATGTTTAAAGAAGGAGAATGTATAATATGAATGAAAACAGAGGTTCAAGAAGATGCACTTACCATATTTATGAAAGTGTTCTACACAAGTACATAATGTTCTGTAAAATGAAATTGGATCCATTAATAAATCATTATAGATCCTTATATAAATTTTTTTATTCATTATAATTTTATTTAATTCATTTATGTTTTTTTATAAGTAATTGTATTCAATTTTTTCCTTCGGGGGTGTTTTTTCGTTTTCATGATCGGTTTAGTTTTACATGTATATGGAAAATCATGAAAAAGTGAATTAAATATACTGACATAAAATTTTAAGGAATTTAATAAAATAAATTATACTTAATTGTTTTAGATGTTATTTATTTCTATATATGAGGATGATTCATTAGATATAACATTAACGACAATCATTTAGATTCTTTTGGACATTTGTCATTCCTCACGAAATAGTTTGGTCTTATTAATTAATTTCAAGAATATATACTCATTACAAAATGATAAATAATATATAATATTTATAATAAAATAATTTTTGAGGGAAATTATTTTTTTATAAGAAAACACTAAGTATGTAATTGAAAATGATGTCCCATTACCCACGATGATGGTAAATCGACATATCGCATAAGATGTATTCATTTTTTTGAATAAAATGATTGAGGTGAAGGGGTTTTATGATGGAAATTACCTTGAAACAATAAAAATATAGTATATATATGATAATAGATTTATCATTAATTTTTGGACAGAATAGATAAATATATATTACATGTAAGATAAATTAAAATAAATAGTAAGAGAATGAATGAAATTGACCACCACTTCAGTTAATCTCATTGAGAACTTACTCTATGGAAATTTAAATGGTCTTTTCCATGAGACAAGAAATAAAACAACATGTGGAGAGGTTTGGCATAGAAAATGTGAACAATTGAAGAATATTTCAAGGCATTGGTGTGTTAGGAAAAGTTTTTGACTGTGGTGTTGTTTATAGTGGGAGAAGAATAGTGTTTTTGAATTTTATATTGATTTGTTCATAATCTCATATCAAGACTCTTAATAGTTTAAGAATTTTCACTCAATATTTTAAAAAAGAATTATAGATCTATTGTATGGGCTTAGTCTAGTAATACATCTCCAATGTCTCCATAATTCATTTAATTATTAAATAAGGTAAATTACTATATTTTAACATTCACCAAAAATTCATGTAATTTTGATAAATCACACAAATTAAACTTCAACTTCGTTATGAGAAAACTAAAAAATGAACTCGCTTTTATGAAATAAAATATTTCAAATTAAATAAATTTAATTTTTTTATAAAATCATCATTTAATTTCAAAATAACAATTTTAAAATTATAACATATTTTAAAAAAATTTAAAAAATAATTGAGGTATTACAAAAATATCTTATAATCGTAAGGCAATAAAATATTAACATATGAATCTATTTTATAAAAATATTTTTTAAAATAATTATATGAATTATAAAATATAAATTATAAATTATTATTTTAAAAATAATAGTAAGAATTATTTTATCATTTTTGAAATATTTGATTACTTATTCTATGATATAATTAGACTGTATTCATATTTTTAAGATTCCCAAATTGTATTTATACTTTCGTAGGTGAATTACTCTTATATTTGGTAAAATCACAATTATTAATGGAAATATTACTAATCATATAGAAATATTCAATAATATGTTGTGGTTTTAAAATCCATAATGCAAGAAGCATAAAATATCAAAGGTGATAAATTTTAAAAGGGACATAAAAATTATCTTAGGGGTTTACATTCTCCCTTTATACAAAAAAATCATTATCAAAATTTCCATAATTTTACTTCATATTTAGATGTGGTTAATTATTCACCATAAATTCCTTGGGTTCCTATATTGAATCATCAGTTTAATTATTTTTATAATATACATTTACCAGTTGATTTTTCCTTTTTCTCAACACCTTCTCTCTAGTGTCCATAATCAGAATATGATCAACATTGAAAGACAAATCATGTTGCAAATCTATTCCTTCATATGAGAGGACATGCATTGGTTCTATCATATACTTCCATAACAAAGTAATGTGGAACAAATTTTGTACTTACTAGAGGCTTAGTGTCACTCCCAATCACTATTTCACAGCTCCAATTCCATATAGGAATTAAAAAAGGTCAAATGTACCGGGTGTTATTATCTATTTCTTTTCTAAATATTATAACACACACACACACACAATGAGATACTTTTAGAAAAACATGATCTTACACCTGAAACTCCAAATCATTTCATCCTTTATTAATATAATTTTTTTCATGCATTGAGCTACATTGATAAGTGTTGTAATAGTTGTTACCTTTTCATTTGATTCCTAGACAAGTTATTGGAAAAAGAGTTTCTTTCAAAAAATTCCACCCAACATGTTGGTTCTTGACATGTATTTTCATAATATGCCTCATATGGTGCCATTAGATTAATTGAATGTAAACGATTTCTCTTTGAAAACTCTACCAATGGTAAATGTTGACCCCACATACAGTGGATGTCAAGTGAGGCAGATCTAAAAATGTCTTCAAATTTTGTTATTGTCCTTTAGGATTTCCTATCAGTTTGAGGGAGATATGCAGGACTCAAATAAAGATTTATATCCAAATAATTCTGAAGAAATCTCTATTATTTTGATTCAAATCAGGGAAAAAATTCAAACATATTATAAATTGGTTGTCAATGAATTCTTACAAGATCATTGATATTTATTTTTTCAAGTATCTCATGTGTAAAATCCCCCTTATTTCAAGGAAATGTGTATATTCGGTAAGACATTCCATATTAATCGAAATTTAATGATTATTTCTGGGTGTTTTGGATAATATAGTGAAATATTCCATTTTAATTTCAACCCATTTATAGGTAGGAATAATAAGAGGTCACATAACTCCTCTAGGATGTAGTATTTTAGCCGTCAGCTATTAAGAAACTAAACATATTTATACATATTCATTAATTTCCCACTTCATATTGTCCCAAAATAAATGACACATCAAATACCTATACATATTAAGGATACTACGGTGTATATATAAATTATATCTATGAGCATCATCTAAAAATTACATTTTTATATTTTTTATAAATGTTAATGAATTTCTCTTCCTAAATTTCCAAATTTCATTACAATTCAAAATGTTTGTCAACATCCCGTTTTTTATAGCATAAATTTTCCTCTGAAAATTCTCATCATTAGTCTAAGAACTTTTAATAGTTTCTAATAATGATGGATGGGAAATCAATATAAAAAGTAATTATGTTTCATCTTCCTTGATAATTCACATTTCTATCTTTTCTATATTAATTTACAGAAGGTCCTTTTCAATTCAAATCTCGTTTATAACTCCATGATATTTCTATAAAAATTCATATGCTACCTTATTCATCATTTATTGGTGGTTTTGTATTTAAAATTTATATTCCTTGTGTATCTTGAGCCATTTACATATACTTTTATTGAGTAATTTTTATGAGATGATATATTTCAAAATATTTTAATCTGTAAATATGTCTCATATTTCACCATATAAATATTGCTTACATAATTTTTGAGAAAATATTATAGCTATAAACTCAAGATTATTTGTAGGATAGTTTAGTTATTGTGTTTTTTAATTACATTGATTCATCAAAAATAGCACTATCATTTAAAATAAGCAAACAACCAATTCCTTTCATTGATGTATCACTATAAATAAAAAATAAACAATTTATGAATGGTGTAGTCAAGATCAGAGAATTCACTATTCTACACTTCAAATATTCGAAAAATTCGTCACATAATTTATTTCCATATGAATAGAATCAATTTATGAGTAATCATGGATAACATATTACCTAATATGTAATAAAATATAACATAAATATTGATAAAAACATTATAAAAATGAAACTATTTGAATCAGTTATGTTCGCTGGTATAGTTAATTCTGTTACTACTTGTGCCTTCATAGGATCAAATTAGATACCATATTTAGATAAAAAATGACCATGAATGAAACAATTTGATTCCAAAATTCACATATGTTAAACATACCATATATCCCTTTTAACCTAAGAGGATTTAGAAAATCCAATAATTTTTTCTCATGAACCCTATATATTTTTGAATATATCAATATATATTTAATAAATATGTCAAAAAAGCAATCTAGATATTCCTTGAACACTCTATCCATTAGATCCATAAAAACAAAGGGAGAATTAATCATTCAAAAAATAATGAATGTAAGATTATATTGCCTATAACAGGTTTGAAATGTTTTCTTTGGAATATATTCCATTCTAATATGCAATTTATGATTTACATATCAAAGGTAAATATTTGAAAAATATTGACATCCATGATGTTGAGAAAATAATTCATCATTGTGAGGAAAATGATACTTTTTCATTATTGTAAAACACTTATTTCTTTATATTCAATACACACCCTCACTGGTCAATATTTCTTCCAGAAAAGTGATCCGTGGATGCCCATAGAGAAACAATATGAACAATAAATACCTTATCTCTCTATTCCTATATTTTTTTTAATCATAACAACTAATTTTATATTGGGAATTCTTTAAGGATTCATTGATATATGCCAGGAACCATGAATTAAATAGAGAGAACTAAATATAGAACTCACACTGGTGTCTTTATAATTCCTCTTGAAATCCATCAATATATTCATATACAATAGGTACATAATCAACATAAATATCCATATAGTATTTTTCTTAATATTCTTCAAGATTTTCATTTAGATAATCAATTAGTGATCGGTATTAATAGGAACCAGATGATGAGGTTTATAATCTAAAGATAAGAGACTATACACCTTCCTCTCATATTTGCAACTTCCATATTAATAAATAAATTTTCACATAATATTTTGAATGATGATCTATACTAAGGGTTATATCAAAATAAATCGTAGATATACTGATAAGGGTTTAGAAAAATGACATTTATGTTTCATTATGAAAACTGACACATATGGGTTAGAATTATACATCAACTAAATGTATTGTCAAACAAATGTGATACTAAATAAAAATGTAAATGGGTGTTTTTTATGTAAAATTTTGAATATATAAAATATTGTGATGATCAAGAATCAAACAATTCATTATATTTTTTTTGGAGAAATATCAATGTACCTATGATGACATCATTTGAGACATGAATCTATACTGTTGTGATCACATAATCATTTAATTTTCCCATATCTCTTTTCTGGGGAATGATTCAATCATTGATAAGAATATAATTTTCATACTATTACATCTCTATATATTGGTATCATTGAAAAATTGATACATATTTCCATCAATTTAAATCACAAGATTCAAGGAAAGTTTCTAAAAAACTGTAACATACTTCTTTTTCTTTTAAGTATGCACTAGTGTGTTTCCTTCCACAACTATCAGACATTTGAAAATTCCATTTTTTATTATTACCTGTTTAAATTTATTTCTATATAACCCCGTTTTTTTCTTAATTTCTATTAATTTCATTATATATAGAGAATTATTTATTTATCTTGATAGCATATGACAATATATCTTTGTTTGATTGAAGATTTCAGGATACTAGTTTCCTTTGTATTGATGTTTTAAAACAACATTGAATCAATCAATCATTCTCCTATGATAACATATAATGTCTGAGGATAGTCTTGATAACCTTGTGATGTTGTCTTAATACTATAAAACATTTTCATCTTATTTATGATTCAGTATCATCAACTGGATATCCATATCCACTCATTGTTCATGAGGAAAATAGTATTTTTAAAAATTTCTATAAAATCATTCAACTATATATTTTTAATTTTTTACTCATCCTTCGGTATTTCTGTCAACATCATCCATTGATAAATATCTCCTATTAGGTTATATAGTACTATTATAACCATTTCACTTTCATTAAATCCCATAGTGAGAAATATATTCTCAAAATAACATATCCACTACTTCTCTACCATTGGGTATATAGTCTAATTGAATGATGTAGGTTTTTTTATAAAGTGGTCATACATTTTGCCTCCACATTGTGGATCAACAAGATCTATATGGGTATGGTTTTTATTTGTAACCTTAGGATCCTATACTAATATTGTTATAAGTTTGTCAACACCAGTTGGACATCTAGTACCAACATCATTATTGTGCGTAGAAGGGAAACCCCTACATGAGATTTGCACATTGATATGTTATTCATTTCTTCCAGTAGAATTCATTTCACAATAATGGGATATAATAAATTATATTATTAATCATAATTAAAAATTTCAAACATCTAAAACTCAACATAAAATGAAAAACATATGAAAATATAGTATCATAATCATAAAAACAGTTTCTTTGGGAACATATTTACTTTTAAATCCATCATAATGGTTTGTAATGAAAATATAAATTTTCTTAATAATATCCCCTAAGACAGTCAAACACGGTGAACTAGAATGCCAATTTTAATGTACTAGGTTGCGTTGAGTTAGGGCCAAAACACCATGTTAGATTTAGTACCCATATGTACATCTGTTCCAGAACCACAACCGCTTATAGTATTCGGACCAAGATGTATTCTAAGGAATACCCATATAATATCAACTTTAAAAATTTCTAGTATTTTAATATATGATTATACTCAAATTCAATCATAGATTTATGTTCTCAAATAACTATTTTCTAAATTTAGATTCTATGATTTCTACTATAATTTATCTTATATTAACTGTAAAGACCATAACCGCAGTTGCGCGAATCTAGTGCCTTACATTATTACATTTCTATAGTAAAAAATGAATTCGAATCCCATAGGACCAAATAATTTAGAATTTTGAAAAAATAGATAAATAATTATGTTTTATATAACAGCATTGAAGGACAAACAACATAGGAACTCCATATAAAACATTTAATACTCCTAGATTATGCCTAAATTCCATTTATAATATAAATATTTGCATCCTAGGGATAAATAAAACATAAGAATGGGGTGTTAATAGATTCTTAGTTTGAGAACATAATTAATTGGTAGCTCATATAACTAGTAAGACATGGTGAATGACTAATACAAGATGCCATTGGGACATAATCTTTAACATAATATGGAATAAATAAAAGTTTATTTAATAATTCCATATAAATAATCACATGAGAATGAAGGAAAATCAAGGATATTATACTAGTAAAATAGTCAAATGTGTAATCAATAAAAAAATATCATAACGAGGAAATTCATAATTATAGTCATCATAAATATACCATTGAGTATTTAACCACATCATCTGAAAATAAATGGTTGAGGCCTCTGCCAAAAACATTTATGTTTTCTCCCATGAGACATATGAACGAATCAAGAAGATATAGTGATCCCCAATCATCACTTACCACATACTATGCATTAATAAGATATATAGGGTTACAAATAGATAACATATACTTTTGAAATTTAAATAGCAATCCCCAATCTGTAAATATAATCACTAACCATTCTGAGTAATATTGTGAATGGTATCAATATAACACATCCATAGTTAATATTATAATAAACCATTTATTTTTATTTGGTATATAAAAAAAATTAGATATAAATAATATTCAATAATAATATTCAACAAATGGGTTTAAATAGATGAATATACTCTTATAAAACCATTTTGTTTTTTAGAGAAAAACACCCTTTTAACAATACAAATAATTTTTCTTTTGGAAAAATAAATTTTATTTTTTATAATTGTTTGTATAAGAAAATGAATAAATATAGTTTCTTATTAGAAAATTAGTGACTATAGAGAAATAATGGTGTTATAAAATAGATTATGGATGATGCTTGAAAATGTGTAAGAAATTCAAGAGTTTAATTTTTTCAGGCTCGCATATCAAGATGTATTGACAAAAGAACGTTGTTCAAAATGTTTTCCACTATTAGGGAAAGTAAAATAGATCTATATACATGAATTTAGAACATATAAATAATATTTAGAACAATTGGATAAAAATAATATAGAATTATGCTTGTTTAAATAGTGTGCTAGCATAACTCGAATGAAAAATGGAGGTTTGGGATGAAACCACTACCAAATGTCTGAAACTGTTTTGTACTTTATAATAGTCCCATGGATAATCAAAATTGATTATATAATAAATTAATTAATAAAATATTAATCCTGTATTTTATTTTTTATTTTTTTATTAAGTTCATTTATAGAATTTTGATGAATTACGAGATACCATTTCATCGTTTCAGAGTGTTCTTTTCCTTGGTTTTCGTGATCTATTTTCGTTTACATGTATATATAATATCATATAAAATGGAAATAATTTCAAAGAATTGAAATCATATTTTACTAATTAACATATATATGAATCAATGGTATTATAAATTATTTTTTACCATATATAACGATGATTCATTTGATAGAACATTATTGATAATCGTTTATAACAATTTGGGGGGTTTTCGATCTTTACGTACTTGATTTGTCTTATAACTTAATATAATTTATATATAATGGGTAAATAATACTAAATAACATAAAATATATATATATATTTATTTATTTATAAATTATAATTATTTTTTTACAGCCATTATTTAATCATTAAATGGATAATGAATTCACA
Organism: Viscum album; assembly: GCA_963277665.1. Lineage (NCBI taxonomy): Eukaryota > Viridiplantae > Streptophyta > Magnoliopsida > Santalales > Viscaceae > Viscum > Viscum album. Next base: position 1,561,348,186 of record OY728161.1, read on the forward strand.
TCATCCACAATGACGGTAAATCATCACATCATTGATGAAGATTCCATTTTAACAATTAAATAAAGGAGGAAAAGGGGATTAATAATGGATCTAAAATTAACAAAATAAAATTATAGTATATATACAAAAATTTATTTATCATTATTTTTTGATTGAATTGTTATGATATAATAAAAAAAAATTAAAAGAAATTGAACAAGATTTAAAACAAGGATTACCAATTCAATTCTTCTCCTTCATAACTTTTTTAAAGAACATTGAAATTGTCATTTGTTGAGAATAATATAAGAAAAAAATGTAGGGTAGTGGGTTGGAATATGAAATTTGTATAATTAAACAATATTCAATTCATTGGGGTATTAAATATAAGGGTTAGTGAGAGGTGGTATTAAAATTCGAGGAGAGGGGTGTTTTTTAAGATTTTATTCATATGCTTATTATTTTTGATCAAGTCTATGTATAGATTCATAATTATTAAAAAATATATTAAAATAATGATGAAAAGTTTGAGATTATATGATTAAATCATCCATACATAACCTATGACCCAATAATTCAAGTAAATTTCAATATGGTAAAACACTAAATATAAGGCCCCAGCCTTAAACCATACTTAATCTTGAGTTATTACAAGATTACACATTGAGGATCTTTTTGGGTTTAGAGTTTTAGAGAATTAGATCATAAAACATGCATTACATTCCACATATAAACAAAGTGGTTACATAAAGATAGTATTCTTATTTCCCATCAATGGAAAAATATTTAAAATAAAACATGGATTCTTTCTTGACACTTCCTTGACACTATCATTATATCATGTACCTTTCCCTTGACCTGGGAAAAACATTTCAAAAAACTTGGGATTAGCATAAAAAGCTCAGTAAGGGATATAAAAATATGGAAAGGAAACATGGGTACTTATATACATAAGAATGAAATCATACTTTACCCATAAAACATAAGCACTTTAACATAACTCATCAAATCATGAATAAATTATAGAAATCATAAGACATAAAGGTAACTTGAGGAATTCATAACATTCTTACATAGGGAGTAACCCTCTTGGTTACGTTTGGAAAACTCATCACAGTATATTCCCTAAATCTCTTCGGAGAAACCTTAACGTTTCACTCCTTCGCGTTACCCAATGCATTGGAGAGCTATATCGGGCTCACCCGCCCTTAGTTTATCACGGAACCACCATTCTTCATAATAATGCCCAAGAACCTCAACATAATCGTATCACATAAAACATGCATAAAGGAAACATAACATTTCCACCTTTCAATCACAAGATATCAATACAACACATTGATATAAAAACATTATGAAAACCATTTTCAATACCAAAATAAAAGAAAATTAAAACATGGTATTTATTTTTCTTTTAAAAAGAAGGTATGGCTTGTAGAGGAAGGCGAAACTCAAATAACAGTCATGGTGGTAGAGAAGTCGTTGTCGCCGCATACGTACGACAAAAACATTCCCTTTTGTTGTTTAGTAAAACGCTTTGTATAAAAAAGATTCCTTTTGGATAAACGTAAAAGTCAAAGGGGTTTATAAACCGTATAAAAGAAGGTTGTGTATAAAACAAAATATGCCTCAATGAAAGGATATTGAGACGAAGTTCCATACCTCGGGTCCGACTTGACTCGGTCATTCATTAATCTCATGAATAATAAACTTGAGTTAATTTCTACTTTCTTAAGAACCTTTTTCAATTTCATTATTCCTTTTATATCACTTATTGCAATGTCATGAACACTATGTAATTATTTATGTTAATAACGGTAGTTTTAACAATCATTTGTACTCGAGTCAAAAATAAACCCTTTATAATTACAAGTTGTTCATGTATCCATTATATCCAGAATTATAATCATGATGTATATATAATATATATAATATATATCCAGTATATACATTCCTTTATAATATTACATAATCATTTATAGGTAAGAAATGAAATGCACCGTTCATGGAAATGGTAAGCCGTACGTACGCATGAACGCTACTTTCATTTATATTTGGTATTTTATAGAATGGAATCATAATGATATAAAGGTATATTATAATTCCAGTATAATATCATATACAATATCATAGTTCCATCTTTTATACGTCCCACATATGGTATTTAACGAATCAAATCACTTTGAGGGGGCGGTAGTCCGCACTTTCTTAAATGAAGATATCGCGTTTACCCATAATGGAAACCATAAAGGTATGCGAAAAATGAAAAATACAGAAGCTTAAGGAAAACATAAACATATTATATATCATATATAAATATAGTGACATCTTAATGGCCACCTTTTAAGGTGTTAAAAGAATGTTGAACAATCATCGTTTCGGGAGGCATAAATTCACCATCCACGGAAACAGTATGTTCGTTAACCATTAGATGTAGGTGTGTGTAAGTTTATCTCGAATCCTTCTTATAAAAACATCCTATTATATTGAAGATACTGTATTTGTTACAAAAGAAAAGAATAAAAAGAGTTTACGGGTTTGGAGAAGCAAAATCAAACAAAAGGACTCAAAAGAAGACGTTACCATAAAATCGGGTAACTCTCGTAGATTTGAGCTCAAAGGATTCCTTGGGAAGACTTCTTCTCAAAGTGAGGATTCAAGGAGTAAGATAGGGAAGTTTAGAGACAAAATGGGCAGGGTTTGGCCGAGACAGAGGCTTTGGGAGTGTGGGTAAGGAGGTAGAGGTGGGGGCCTTTTATAAGAGGAGAGCAGGGGCACTCTTGGAAAGTAAAGATAAGTTACTTTATTTTAAAATGAGTTTCGGATTCAAAAGGTCCCACATTGATATAATTATAGGATAAGGTTATAATGGTTCTAAATCCACCCATACAATAGGTTTTGGCCATGTTTAGGTCTTGGATTTTACATTATCATTCCATTTTATTTAAATCGTTAAATAATGAGGTCATCGATGCGTCATCATGATGTCATAAATAATTTAATTTATTTAAAGTCTAAAAATTAAAAAAAAAATACTATGATTTAGGAAATATTTTTAGATTTCCAATGACTATTTATAATAAAAAATCTGATCTTTATAACCCCGTGTAATAATTTTTTTAGTAAAACATCTCATGTTTGTGTCATTTTTACTTTTACATTAAATAAAAAGTTATTTATGTCATTTTCCAACCAATGTGGCTCCATGGGGTCCCCAAGTTGAACCATGGATTTTCTTGGTTATCCATGACACATAAAATGTGGGTAGGACATGTTTCAAGCTCATCTCAGTTTATTAAAGCATTATTTTTACCTTAAACTACACTAATTACCTCTAATCGCGATTGAGAACTTAAGAGTTACTATTCACCAAAAAATTATTTTAATCTCATTGAACCAAATTTTACTTTTTAATAACAACCATGTATGTCGGATTTTTGAAATTCAAAACACAGAAGTTGTAAAATTTCATTTAAACGAAAAATCAGTTTTTATAAGTAACACTTAGTGGTTTCACTATTCATCAAAAATTGAAGTTTTTCAAAAAAATACCAAAAATTCATCCTAAGATATATTTGATATTACGAATTCAAAAATGAAGCCTATTTTACAAAATTCAAAACATATTAGTCACATTAATTAATTTAATAATTAATTCCCGCTGTCATGACAAATAGCTTGTTTTTATGAAACAATAAGTATCAAAAGATTGACACCAGTTTAAGTCCAATTTCAAAGTAAAATTGATTCCAATGACCACCATTGGATTTAATGGTAAATATATATTCTAATTTCACTTAAAAACCAATTCAAATGATAATCTAATCATATAAATAAATTAGATTAAAAAGCAGTTTTGATGTAAAATGCAGTATTTTTCACTATTCATTAATTAATGACCATTGTCTGAAAAGTACCAAAAATTCACACAAAGTAAATTTTGATGTCCCAATCATAAAGAATATGTTTATTTTGACAAAAATAGCTCATAAAATTGTCAACAGATAGATTTAAAAATAGTTTTCAATCAAAAGGTAGTAAAACAATCTTTTAAAAATATTAGTGTATTCTATGCTTAAGGTTGGATTTATTTTCATTTTAAGCCTCTAAATCACTATCTAATTCATTAATATACATATATAAAAAAATCTATTACTCATTACTTACTTGGGATGTTACACTAAATTTTATTATTCACAAAAAAATCATGTATTTTAGAGAAATCCCCAATGTAATCCTTAAACATTTTTTGATTTGGAAGATTAAAAAATGAACTCAGTTTTATGAAAATAATTTTCTAAATATAGTAAATTTATTTTTTAAATTAAATCATGCTTTTATCAAAAAATCAAACTTTTAACGTTTAAACTTAGATTATAACAAATTGAAATTTTTTATGGTAACATTAAATTATCTTCTAATAATAAGAAAAAAATTATTGATTTATGATATTATTTAATGAAAATAAATATTAATTTAAATAATTATATTAATTGTGATATTTTAAAAAATTTAAGTTTCAAAAAAATAATAATACTCGATTTATCGTTTTTAAAATATTGAAATATGTATACTATGATATAATTATATGAAATTATTATTTATAAGATAACCAATGATTATTTATACTTATATGGATGACTTTACTATTCTACTTGGTCATATTACTAATGGTCGCATTATTATTCAATGTTCATACTTAATATTATTTTATAGTTTTAAGCGTAGTGATGTGTGAAGCATAAAATATCAATTATGCTTAATTTTAAAAGGGAATTACCATATGATATTCAAGTGTTACATTGTTTTTATTGTTCCAAGACTTTTGAGTTAAATAATGATGACATAATATTTCCCTTTTCAATGGGTCTTAAGTGGTTGGTGATGTTTATCATCATTATTGGCTCTTTATTTTGAGAACATGTCACCATATTATTAATAATCCATGAAATTAATGCATTGGACATTATCTATTGAAGTTTTCATAAATTTTCCCCATTTGTATCTTTAAAAATAGTCATCCCATTATCAAATATTTCAGTTACCTGATAGCCTTATTTTCCAAATATAATATATTTATTGGTCCCCTTATTATAATTTTTTCATTTCTCAGTTACTAATTTATGTAATAATAAAAAAATCATATTATTCCCTCCACGTTTTTTCATTTGGATTTACATGGAATTAAATAAATATTATCTTTAAAAAATGGATTAATGAGTAAATGAAACATCAATATTGATTGTTTTTTAACATTATGATTTGGTCATAACTATTGAAGTATCTAATGTATAACATCATTTAGAGTGTTGTTTTTTTGAAAATTAAAAATTTATCAATCATACAATCTAGTTTAATAGTAATTCCTAATGTGTACCTCACATGTCTTGTATAATATTCTTCATAGGTACAAAATTATATAAAATAATTTTTATTAACATAATTTAAACAATTATAAATCATTGTATTATGAGTAAAAAACAATAAATTGTTGAAAAATAATTTCAAAATTTCATTCCACTCCTTAGAGTCAATTTTATCTGCATTCCACATATTCATGATATGTTATCACTAGTTTTCCACTTCACCATGAAAAAAATAAAAATCATACATAATATTTTCATTTTCATTGAACTATAAAATGGAATATAAATTTTAATTTGAATTAATCATTTTTATAGAAATTAATCAAATGTTAAATCTGAAAAAAAATATAGAAAATGTATCATGAAAAAATAAATAAAAGTATATTATATTATTTGATATTTTGGAATCACAACATGATTCATGTATTTATATAGATACATAATCATTTCAATAATATTTTTTATTCTATTAGTCATAACGTTCTTTTTTCTATGGTACTATGTAATGTGTTTAAAATAACATTAATCATTAATTTTGTTTATTATATTTATGAAAAAGTTATGAAACCGCAAAACATTGTATGAAAAAAAATAATTAAAATGGGAAATAATATTATCATTAAAAAAATTATAGTATTTCTAAATCTTGACCACATCTATTCAATATGTGAAAACATAGTTTTATATTAAGTCAACATTGGTCTTTATCTATTCATATAAATCATAATGTCATATAATGAAAATTGTGAATAAACTTTTCATATCCATTAAGAGTGAAAAACTGTGTTCCCTATATGGTTTCATTCATCATAAACTATAATTATTTCCAATATATGCTCTATCAACTATTTCAAGATTAGTACCCATAGATTCATCTATTCCAAACCCACAACCACTTATATTTTGAAAATAGGTAATTTTTTTCATTTAGAAAACTCATTATATTTTATAATAACATATTATGTTATATATTACATTATAATTTCCTATGGATTCTTGAAGTGTTTCTCTTATCACATTTTCCAATAGTTAATAATCCATCATTTGATGCACGCTATAGTGACCAATAGTTTTAATATATTGAAATTTCAAAATTTAATAATATTATTAAATAAATTTAATAATAATAAACACCTGAGGACCATTATGGTTTAGTTTATTTTATGAAATGAATATTTATATTAATGGTAAAAATATATATCTACATTATTTAAAATTATGTTCTTTTTTACAATAATTCTTATTAAAAATTTCATTACTAATACATTTCATCATATCATAGTGGATGGAAATGAATGAATTGGCAACTTTAGACGCTCAGTAGGGTTAAATGTAATTGAAATCCATAAATAGTAAAAAATTATTTTTAGACATGAATATTGATATTGGAACCTGATTATTACATACATTAATCTTACCCAAACATTCCAGAATAATTAAACATGATAACTGGGTTATGGAATTGTTTAATAAGTGACATTAAATATAAGAGTAGGAAATAAAAACTAAAAAATATCAAACTATGTAAATATATCCGAAATATATGGCATTATTTTATTTTCTAAATAAAATCAATGAAAATATTTTCCATAATTAAAGGATCACTACCAATACTATCATAGGGTATTGTGTTCACTTAACATTCAATTATTATATTAGACATGGTTCACTCCAAATATGAAATAATTAGGAAAATTACAATAATAAAATTCATTAATTCTTTATTCCAGTAATTATTAAATTATGATATAAATATGTGTTTCAAAATAATTTTAGGGATATATAATTATGATCCCACTACTCCTATAATGAAATCCATATATTGGTTTTCTACATCATCATGAATCCATAATCCTATATTCATAGAAAAACACTTGTAAAGGATATTAGCATCATAAATATAATCCTTCAAGATAAATAATAATTATTATAACATTTAATCATATCCCTAATAAATAATTATATACATTTAATTATTTTTTAATATGATATTAAATTTTATTGACAAATACGAAAATTCAAGAGAATGTATTTAAAAATTTTGAAATATCTTTCATAAGATATAAATATTTACATAATATTAATTTAAAATAATAAATTAAATTAAAGTAGAAAAAAATATATGTTCAATCTGATAAATTTTTATTCAAGATAATGAGATAATAGTTCATTTACTGTGTGGTAAAAAAAATTCATTCACATTTTTTATAAAACTTGAAATTACCATGATTAATAAATGAGCAGAATATTCCATTAAAATTGTGTAAATTATAGTAAAATATTTTTAAAAATTTAATTTCAATAAAATTTTTATAAAATAAATATAATTATTGAAAAAATATGAAAATAGGAAAATAGAACAAATGATTCCATCACGAATGAATAAACGATGTAAGTTTTCATCAAAATAATTTACATAGAATATTAAATATATAATGTCAGAAAAATGAAATAGAAACCATGAAATAATATAAACAACATTATATAGATAAAATAAATAAGAATTGTTAGATATAGACCATAAAAATTCATCATCAATGTATTTATTCATAATAAAACTCAATAAAAATTAGATAGTAACATAAAACCATTAACTCTTGTATATAATGCCTAACATGACTTATAAGCTTATGTGTAGTGAATTGTTATTTTTTAAAATTAGATAATAGAATCATAATAAAATCATTAATACCATACATGGTTCACTGATAAAAATTTATCACCCACTCAAGAATAAACATTGTTATCATGATCATTTATGGTATAAATATATCATATATAATTTATCTTTTTGTTTAAAATATACAATCAATGAAACATTGTCAAAGAGAAATCATTATTAGAATTTTAATTATTATATAAATATTAAATATAGTAATTATATTCATATTTTCAAAACAAAATATATGTAAGTGATTAAACTTTATTTACATCATTAGGTGAAAATGACAATTCATTGATACACAATATGGGTGTTTTAATTATTTGATTTTCACAATGAAATTAAATATTAATTCAAAAATCCAAAATTAATATTATAACAAAAATATAATAAATATCCATTATATATATATCATTATATGAAATAATTAATGATGGTGTGTAAATTGAATCATATACCTACTAGGATGATGTGGTCCATTCATACACAAGAGTGATGCCTTAATTTCACATTTTATTGAGAAGATTTAATAAACCACCAATTTTCTTTGGATTGAGAATAATATGAATCATTATTATGACATAAATGACATACCCATTATGAAAAGGAAAGGAAAAAAATTGTGAACGGTTTCAAATACATGTGGAGGATGATTTACCCTTTAATAATAAATGAAAAACCAAACAATCCATATCTCATAATAACAATATTATGCATGATCAAAAGAAATAGAACTCAACTTATAATTTTATACCAAAGTGAACCAACAATGTTCCATAGTGGAAAAAAACTAAGCATAAATGAAAACATTAGACGATAACTAATTAAGAAACAAAAATAATCATAAGACTCCTAGATCTACTAGCTCCATACTATACAATCATAAAACAGCCCATCAACTCATGAATTAGTGATTAAAACCTGCGGTACTCTATCTTTTCTAACATTCTATAAATTGAAAAATATAGAAGCACCATTGTTCCCAAATGGGGTGTGTATAAAACTCAGTATTGCTTCCTCAATGTCTTCCTTAATCACTCTATATGGATGGAATATTTAGCAACATTTAAATGAAACAAATGATACAAAAAATTCAAATAATATTTTATAAAAAAATATAAACAATTCACAAAATATTTTATAGAGAAATATAAAAAAACCATGTTATCCAATTTTCAACATTGTTATTTTTATTGTAAAAATTTAAAATAAATATTTATAACCCTTTTTATATTTATATTGGAAAAAGAATTTAATTCCATAAATCAACAACTCCAAAAATTTATGCATACATATGATAGTTCCATTCTCATGAACTATTTTTCACTGATCTACCAAGTCAACACAAAATAATTAAATCCAAATTGGAATTACACATTTGGAATTGAAAATATATGATTTCCACCATGCATTGTAATGAAATATGAATACGCATACAATGTTTACCAAAAACCCATTCCGATTACAATAATTTCATTAATTTCAATAAATACTACCAGTTTATTGATAATTTACAACAAGCCAATATAACAATAAAATACTTTTAATAAACTCAGAAATTTTTTGAAAACATTTCTGTAAAATAATATTACAAAAATTCTTGAAAATATATAACATAATATCTTCTTTTTGAAATCAATAACAAAAACCAATTTCGTAGAGGACAAATTTTCAAAAATTTCATACTTCTAAAAGCATTCATTTAATTGGGTTTTAAATCAATTTTTAGTATCCAATTCATAATTATTGTCACACATAATAAGAAATTGACGAAATTTCTAACATTTCTAGAAAGGGGGTAGAGAGTTAAACCAAATACCTCAAAAGTTTTGACAAAAACTGAAAATGAATAAAGAACGCTCAAGAATTAGAATCAAGATTCCAAGAATCCACCTTAGATATCCTCCATATAATTAAAAGAACCATATATTACAACATATGTAAGGGAAAATCCATGTTCTACCCATAGTGGTTGTATATTTAAGAAATCAAGATCTAAGAAATAGTGGAAATTATTATGAAGAGAAGGAATCTACCGCAAGAATAGGCTATTGAATCTCTATAGAAATCCTTTATATCACATTCTTGTTGATGTTAGAACCTTATATAGCCTTTGTATATTGAAAATTTCATTATAGGGCCATTTAGGTTGAAAAGTGAGGATATATGTGAATAACGAACAAAATCTAATTTTTTAGAAAGTGGTTTCTATATGAGCGTTGTTTTGTCACACAGTTTGGGAAAAGCATATAGAGCTCATTCACCCCTCCTTTTTCCCTAATACACAATAACATCACGCCTAACTCTTCCCATATAAAGACATAACATTTATGAACATGAATATCACAATGAAAGGGTTATATAACAAAAACCAAGGGTCCTACCTTCTCCCCATCATTAGACTTTTGGTCCTCGAAACGTAGAATGTGATTTCTACCCTAAAAGAGTTCCTATCATTTCTAGTTATTTATATTCATATGTTCCCATTTCTCTTCATGAATTAGATCATGTTTCCATAAAACCAACACTTTATTGTCCCTTTTTTCATGCTGTAATTTCTCTTGCATATCCGCAATCTGCACCGGGATACACACCAAGGAATCATTCGACACTAGGTCAATGTAATTCCATCTAATCACATGGTCAAGATCAGGCTGATACTTTTTCAACTGATATACATGGGAAATATTATGAAGGGAACTGAATCATTCTAGAAATGCCAATCTATATTCCACGTCTGCAACCTCTTACACCGTCTCAAAAGGCCCAACGTATCTTGAAGATATCATTCCATGCTTCCCAAAACAATGATTTATATGCCTCAGAGTGAATATTATTAACACATTATCAGTCACCACAAAAACAATTTCTTTAGATATGATATGTATATTATTTTTGATGACTTTGAGATGTCTCTAACCACTTTCTAATCAACTAGATCTGCACTGTCATTTTACGGACATTGCTCGGCCCAGCTAGTGATATCTCACATGTTTCAACCCCACAATGTGTATAATGATAAGGACACTAATACAATGATTCAAAATAATCCATATATATGAAGTCTTGATAACTATAATTAAACGAGGACTCTACCAAGATAATGAACAAATACCATGATCCACTAAAATCCATTACACAACCCCAAAACATATCTTCCAATGTTTGTATCATTCTTTCAAATTTCCCATCAGTCGGAGGATGATATGACATACTCATAGTCAACTGATTCCTAATGGATATTTGTATGGATTTCCATAATAGAGATGTGACCATCAGATCATTATCGGAGACTATTGACATTGGTATGTTATGTATCATTAAAACATTTTTGTATAGTTATTGGACAGATCCTCTAGAGTATGAGTTTCACGAATATGATTGAAATTATCTAATATTTTTAGCCTATCGACTATAACCCATAAGGAATCATTTTTTTAGACCATTCTTGGTATAACTGTAACAAAATGTATAACAATTTTTTCTCATTTCAACAATGGAATCATTAAATATTACAATATACATATTGTTATTTGATGATCTTCCATAACATGTTCAAATGTTTAGCACTTTGAAATGAACTCAACTACTTCTCATTTCATTCCAACCCACAAAAATTCAGACTTCAACACATTATAAATCACTTGTATTCCAAGATGTACATCGCTTCATGAATGGTGGTGGGTATGGGGATGTTTTTTCTAACAAATCATATGTACACCGATCTAATTTTGGACCCCCAAAACTAAACTCCCATCAGGTTTCCATCCCTCAGTGGTATCCCCACCACTGTGTTTTGAACTAATAAGCATGCATTTTTTACTTAGATGTTGGTTCCTCCATTACTATAAATACCAAATCATGAGCCACATAAACTGAAAATAAAACTACAACACCACCAAATTCTTTACATTTTTCATGCATATCTAAAAATACCGAAATCAATTGCTACTCTCCTCCAATGGCCCGAAGGACTTCATTTTTTATTTATTATTGATAATACATCTTTCAAGGGGCGAGGTGGAACCCTTAAAAGGATCATAGGCATAAGTATTACATGGCCCATAGGCCTTAGAGTAATTCATTTCTTATATGCTTCAAACATAACATACAACCCAGACTAACTACTTGGAACTGCTCCTCCCCAGCATTTTCATCGTGAAATCATCACTCCACCTCTGCATGGCTGTTGGGCTAGGCATTCTCGTGCATGCACATACTTGTCCCAATGGCAGGTGCCATACCCTCTCATTCTTGCAATCTGTTTAGATTCTTCTATGGTGAAAGCTTCTTGTTCATCCTCCTGGTAGAGCTTGTTCCTTGTATGGAGATGTTATGAACAATATATTGATAATAACGAGTGAGACCAAGGAATCTTCGTATCTAAATTTAATTTTTCAGTGGTTGAAAATAGATAATAGATTCTATCCTTTCATGATGTACTGAAACACCTTTTTCAAAAATCACATGTCAACCAAAGCGTACCTATTTTATGCAAAATTATATCATTGAAAATTTGACATAAAATTGATGAGCTCTTAAGATTCCCAAAATTTTTAAAATGTGTTTCTCATGATCATCCATTTACCTTAAGTACAATAATATGTCATCCAAAATAACAACAAAATAAAATTTCAGCTATCTATCCAATATCTGACTCATCAGTTCCATAACAACAATAAGTTAATTTTTTAGATTAGATGGAATGACTATGTATTCTTAGTGTCCATATATTCTTTTGATATTAATCATCACAAAATATTCCTTTTGAACTCGAAATTTGTGATATCTTAACCGCAAGTCAATTCTAGAGAACCACTGAGATTCCCTAAATTGATCAAACAGTTCATCATTGCATGTATGTGGATATCTATTCATTATCATCCATCATTTTAATTATGCTAATAAATTAATTGTTTTATTGTTCCATATACTATTGTTATGTACAATAATTATGTTTCTCATGAAGAGGTACATGGATGAATAAAACCATTGCTTTCCATCACATATTACTGCACTTTCAACTCAAAAAACTGTGTTGGTTTCATCCTATATAACGAAATGGAAATATAACTGCTCCATAGAAGGATATCAGTTTTAAACTCCTCATCCCTTATAGGTGGTAACCCTGATTTATTCTAGGAAACTATATCATGTTATTGATCAACAACTACTGGAAAACTAGTATCCTTGAACTCTTCCATTGATTCCAAATTTGACACCCCCAAATGATACTGGATCATTCCGACCACTGGTGAAAACTATCTCGTTGCACCTATCTTTACAACCATGTATCCTCTTATGAGATAATCGACACCGTCTTCAGTTTTAAAATTACCCATTCTACTAAAATAGTTGATGCTAGACTAGAACAATGTCAACCAATCCATGCCAATGTTGACATCAAAGGCATCCATTGGTAACACTGAAGAATTCCATGTCTACTCAGCTCAATCAACAGTTATAGAACATGCTATACAAATAATGGCTTGACATTCACTTTCAACAATATGGGTTTGATGTTTTATCACAGAGGGAATCATCTCATGTATGAAACATAGAAAATCGACATCATGAGAATAAATGAGAGAATCACGTGCATCAATATCAAACTACACTTTCACAAGTGTAGAATTATATAGAATAGTACATCTCACCCTATATGGTCCATCCTAATCCTCCACAATCATTGGCTCATATCTATACAATTGATTCTTCATTGCATATTGATCGTTGTTTCCTTATAGAGGTTTACCTTTCTGAGGATTCATTGTGTTACTATAATCACCATGGAAAATAATTCTCTACAAATGAGACTGATTCTATTATACATACCCTATAAAATCTTATGATTCCTATAACACCTATGAAGTGTCTTGATTTACCGACCATAGAGCACTATAATAATAGTTCTGAAAAAGTCCCCTCTGATTACAATTACAGAATGCTCTAAGTTGAGTCGTATTGTCTCACTTCATTCAGTCAAACAAACCAAATTGGCAACATCCTGGATGGTTCTCTTGTTTTGGATGATTATTCATGGATTTAATAGATTATTTATCATTCTCATTCCCAAATTGGAAATAGGGTCCCACTTCTTCCTTCCCCCATCATTCGAATTCCCACAATTTTTTATAGGTATCATCATGTTTACTTCTCCCAAAGCTCCTAAAAAGTCACTTGAATCTATCGTATCTATGTTCACCTTTATTGTGTAATCCTTTATACAGAGAACTACAATCATAGAGTGAATTTCGTAAAATATTCCAATTAAGAATATGTCAACATTTATGGAATCACTAGATACAAATTCTATTGCACAACACACTAAATTCATGAATTCATTCACATATTCATTGATAGAGAGATTTTTATAATTTAGGTAGAATAATTCCATTATTATATTGTTTTTGAACATGTAAGGATAGAATTATTTATTAAACAATTCCAAAAAATGATTTCAACTAATTCCTCGATCCAGTTTCGCCGGCACTGCTAAATTCCACCACAAGCATGCAATATTTTCAAGAATATAAGTTTCCAGTTTGAATATAACCTCTATCGGTTTGTTGATGAAATCAAATATATGATTCTCCGATTTAAGGTGAACATTTTCCCTTTAGAGTTTCAAATCACCCTATTAGACGGGTGGATTATTCATCTGGAACTGGATGGAATGATCTACCTATCTTGGGTCATCCCTCTACTTCCTATTGTCTATATATTGTAATTCTTAGATGGTAGTATTCACCAGTGCTTAATTCACATGTGGCATAAGAGAAACCACATTCTACATAGCCTCCCCATGTTGATTTCTATGATGCTGACTGAGTTCCATTTTCTAATCAAACAAAAAAAATTATAACTCTCCATATAGTGACCATATCGTTTTCACATAACTTTACATGATTTTTGGCATTATTATTCATCAAAGTACGAGACAAGTATTTTGAATTCTAGTGTCTCTGATGACTTAGTACATAAAACTAAAAAAAATGGAAAAAACATCCTTATTTAATCTTAATAAATATCTCCTAATATTCTTTGGGCCCTTACATCTATATAGAATAACTTGGGGTAACATGAACAATGGGATGATATAAAAATCCAAGTAAGGTAGTATACATATGAATAAGGATTTAGAACAAGGTTTAGAATGAATTTAATAATGATAACAAAAGCATGGATCATATGGATATATACATTATAAACATGGGATCATTTAAACCCGGATTCATAAAAATGTAGAATCAATATAAAACATGACTTTTTTACGATTCAATGCTAACCGCCAATATCAATTCACATTGTAGAACCAGCTAAGGATAAATTCCAAGACCGTCACACATAACTTCCCCTGAGACATAACATTTCCCAATTCATTAGAGTGCTATCTGGTTTCACTCATATTAAATTTTCATTAATTTTTCTTCCACATAATGAATCATACATAATCAATCATACATAAATATAAGGTTTATGCATGGAATGAATTGGGTATCACAATCATGTCATAATGCATATCAAATTGGTGTGTCATAAAAGTTCCCACAAAATAATGGAAATAAATAAAATTAAAATTCATAAGGGATAAATAGGCGTGTTTCATGGTAAATGATGTCATGTCGATGTGAAAAAATGAAAGAAGATTATTTAGGAAATTTTGGATTTAAAATTTTTTTGACCAGTATTGAGGAAAATACATTAAAGACCTTAAAATAAAGAGTGGGAAAACCATTTATAAAAAATCAGAAGTAAACCCAGAATTATTTCATAATAAAATTACTGATTTCTTAAAAATAATGGTTTCTTCAAATATAATATATAGTTCACATGAAATCGGGTATGAATTTGGGACGTTACCTTAAAACAAGTTCGCTTATCAGGAAGTATTGAGGGGGGAATTACATAAAAGCATGTATATCCACAAAAGATAATTGATAATAGATATCGATATATCAATTTAGTACATGTAAAAAACATCTAGAAAATAATGATAAAAATGATATGATAACATCATTTTGGTAAAATGAAGATAAGGCAACCCGAAGGAATAACGGAGGTTCAGGGTGAATCCATCACTAAATACAGGAATGATATCATGTGTACTTAAAAGATATTAATGAGAGATAAATGATTTTCACATTATTTAAAAATCATGTGGATACTAATGGGGAGGTGCTTAATAATACCCCATCACTAGGAATTACACGTAAAATGGAATAATATAGAGGACAATCCTGAATAAAAGTTAAATAAAGAGGATCCCTTACCTTAAGTCTGATGGTGTTCTTCAATTGATATTAATGACATGAATAATCAAAATAGGCTAATTAATTAATAATTATAGAACTTATTATATATGTAAAATATTTATCATGATATTTTTAATGTTCATACAAAACCTTTTGTATTAGATAAGTGTTTCAATTTCGTTTTTCAGGTCCGTTTCTTTTCTTAGTGTTTATGACCTGTTTACTTATTTTCAGAAATGGATTAAAAATTAAGTTAAAAGTGGAATTCAAAAAATTAGGTTATATGACATTAGTGAACTTATAATAGATTGCATGGTGGTAAATTTAATTTGGTCACTTTGAGTGAATTAAAATCATTATATAAAACATTAGTGATAATCTTTTGGGTTAATTAGTGGTTTTTGTCCATAACGAACCTATTTTTTTTATAAATAAAAAAAAAATTATAAAAAAAGATTAAATAAAAATATATGAGACATAATACACATATTATAGTTCTTTTCAACCATTAAAATTTTTTCATGCCCGGAATTTTGTATGGTAGTGAAAATCGAAAACCCATCATCCTTGAATGTGGTAATTTAACACATCTCAGATGGTGTATTTAATACTAAATTAAAATAAGATTAAAAGAGATATGATAAAAACTTAATACATTATCACAAGGAAATTTTATTACATGTTTGTTAATGGAGTTTTCATAAATTTTTTTCGAGGAAAGGATTGGACATAATAGAAAAAAAATGATCCTAAAAAGAAAATGAAATAATAGAAAAGATGAATTTTCCTCATGATTCAATCGTCCTTGAGAGCCTCTTAAGAGTCGAGGATTTCATCTTTTGAGGAGACTAATAGATGTTGGACATGGGAGAAGAGACTGAAGAGGGATTTGGGTAGAATATAGGCCATTAAAAAGTCATGAGTGGAGCTAAGAGAAGTGGTAAGGTATCTTGGAATTTATAGTGGAGGAGATGAGGGTCTTCATAATATTATAACCCTTAGATTATTATTTTTTCATAAGATAAGAAATAGTTATTATTCAATGAAAAATAATTTTAATATGTGCAAGTGAGTTCTATATTTGGGTTTTTACAACACATATAATGTTAATAATAGTGTATTTAAATTTAAATGTATTTATATGGTAAATTAATGTATTTTACTGTATTCCCAAAATTCAAGTGTTACAAATAAATTCCCAAAAATTCACCCTAACAATTTTTCAAAATTCTGAATCAAAAAATGAACTCTATTTATCATAAATAATTCTTCATATGATTAATATCATGTTTAATTAAAATTATAATTTATTCTAAAAAACATTTTTAAAACATTAATTTACATATTCCAAAATATAGGTACATCATACTATCACTGGAATCTTATTTATATACTATCATAAATAAAATTACTATTCCTTAGGGTATGTCACTATTCATAAGGGTAATGTTACTATTCATAATATCATGTTACTATTCACCAAAAATTATGTTGGCCATATTAGACTCCAAATAACATATTGGTCTTAACCTTTTATGTCAGATTCTCAAAATTCAAAACACATAAGTGTCAAAATTATTTTCAATGGAGACATAATTCTTATTAGTTAATTGTATTTTTTTCATTTTATTATATGAAATAATTCTAATATATAAATTTCCATTGAAAACAATGGGTCGTTACAACCCCCCCCCCCCATAAAATTTATCCCTTGAAATGTCGTTTTACATTCAACGCCATAAATAGATGTAGGTACATTTCCATCATTGCATCCTATAGTTCCTACATTTCCTCTTTGTACTTATGGTTCTTCTATAGTACTTTAAACTGGTGAGTGGTATTTTTACATATGACATTATCTCTATAGCCCAAGATCTTCACTAGCTTCTCTTCATATGAAAGTTCATCCTCCAACTATACCATCACTATAGAGAGTACATGTTATGGGTTTGGAATTTACGTCCTTAAGAGGGATACATAAAAGACATCTTTTACATTGGACATTATAGGAATAATTTCTAGTAGATAGGCCAATGATCCATCACGATCAAGGATCTCTAAGGGGATAATGTACCTGGGACTTAGCTTCCCTTTATTCCAAAAACATCTGGACCTTATTCTATGGAGATATGAATAGAAATACCATGTCCCTGACATTGAAATCAAGGTCTCATCGATAGTTGTCTGCATAAAACATTTTTTTGTCTTTGGGATTCTATGATGTGTTTCTAAATGGTTTTCAACATCTCCCTCATTTCATCGACCATTTTAGGTCCTTGCTGCTTATGCTCACTAACATAATCCCAATACTCTAGTGTTCTGAACCTTTTCCTATAGAGGTTTTAGTATGGTTTCATTTTGATGCTTGAGTAGAAACTATTGTTTTAGGAGAATTCAACCAGTTGAAGAAGTTGGCCTCGTCCTCCTTTGATTTCCATAGAATATGCTGTCAACATATCTTCTGTGTCGAAAAAGTTTTCTCAGATTGGCCCTCAGTATGAGGATGATAGGCTATACTGAACATCAGTTCAGTGCTTAGAGAATGTATAAGACTTTTCCAAAACATTAAGTAGAATCACAAATCATGATAGGATACAATAGATAGTGGGACTCCATGTAGCCTTACCACTTCTTGGATGTAAATCTGGGCTTGTTGATTCAATTGGAATTCCTCTCGAATCATGATAAAGTGACCATCCTTTGTATGAAGATCCAAAATTACCCATATAGAATTGTTTCCTCTAAATGTTCTTGTAATTCCAATGACAATGTACATGGTATTGTTCTCCCACTTCCATGTTGTTATGGTATTGGTTGCATCATCCCCTTATACTTTTGTCTTTCAGACCTCAGTTGTTGACATACCAGGAACTTTGTTTTATATTCAGCAATCTCCTTCTTCATATTGTCCCCCCTAAAGTTCTCTCAGTGATCGCGATACATCTTTGTGCAACCTGGGTGAATATAGAAGGTTGATCTATCAGTGTCATTCATAATATCCGTCATTATCTATGGATTGTATGGTACACATAATCGTAACCCAAATTGTACAACTCCTTCCCCATCAATATTGAACTCTGAGGATTTTCCATTTCTAATAGCTTCTACCCTATTTAGAATTTCCCCATATTTTCATTGATCATACTTTAGTTTCTCAATGATGGATGTTTGAGAAATCATATGAAAAAATATTGATGATGTTCCTCCCTTAATTATTCCCTAGTCCATCCTACGCAAATATAAGAATATGAATCATTTTAAATTCTAATAATTGATAATGATGTTGGATCATTTCTACAAAGATCATCTTCCACCTTGTTCGCCTTACCTTGTTGGTAGTGGATTGAGCAGTCATAATCCTTGATGAGCTCTATCCATCTTCGTTGGTGTATATTAAGTTATTTCTGTGGGAATATATATTTTAAAATCATATGATATGGACATATCTCATACATTTCCCAATAGGGATAATGCAGCCTGATTTTTAATGCAATGATCACAACAGCCAACTCTAGATCATGTGTAGGATAATTTTTCTCATGAATGTTAAAGTGCATTGAGTTTTAGGATACCACATTATCATTTTTAATCTACACACAACCTAAGACTATATTTCAGTCGTTTATTTATACCAAAAAGTTTTATCCACTTATTGGGAGTGTGATTACTCGCAATGTGATTATCCTCTTTATCAACTACTTAAAACATTCATCACTTTCCTAATCCCATACTAAATTTACTCACTTCCCGGTCAGCTTGGTCATTGGTGTTGAAAATACTGAAATTTATTTCCTAAATCGTCGATAATACCCAGATGATCACAAAAAGCTATCAATCTCCATAAAAAATGATGGTATGGCCCACTCTTCAATCGCATTTTTATTGGAAGGATATTCATGTTTCCCATTGCCGGCGATAACATGCCCCATGAATGATACATCCTCCACCCAAAACATGCATTTACTCTACATTGTATATATATATTGTCCCTTTTCAATGTTTTTAACAATTTATTCGAATTATCTTCATTTTCATCCTTTATCTTGGAGTATATCAGAATATCCTCAAAAATGACTACCAAAAAATTGTTGTGGTAATCTCTAAAGACACTACTCATTAAATCCATAAAATGTTTTGAAGCATTAGTGAGTCTGAAGGGCATCACTATGAACTCCTAGTGTCCATAAATCATCCAAAATAAAGTCTTGGGAATATATTACTTTATCATATTTAATTGGTGATATCACAATCGAAGGTCCATTGTAGAGAAATAACTAGGGCCACGAAGATTATTGAACTATTCATCTATTAGTGGAAGGGGATAATTATTCTTTGTCTTGGATTTATTTATCCCATGATAATCAATGAAGTGTCTCATTGATCTATCCTTCTTCTTGAAAAATAGGACTGGTGCACCCCACAATGAAGCAATCGGGCATATAAAACCCTTCTCCATATTCACTTTTCATTACTTATTCATCTCCTCCAACTATATAGTGTAAATTCTATAAGGTTTCTTTGATATAGGTATAGATCAAAGAATATGTTCAATTGAGATCTCAACCTCTCGTTTAGGAGGAAGTGCAGAAAACTCTTCAGGGAATACATTAGTTTAATCCCTAAGGATAGGCATATCTTCAAGTAGGATTCTCTCTTTTTTCCCAATAATTTCAGCTAGTCATGCTTGCTCATAAGGAATTAATATCCACACTAGAGACAATGATTATAAAGGAAATTAATCTTCCTCCTTACACATGTATATAATTATAGGATGCTTTGGGATGTGATGAGTTATCTCGCATTCTAGATAGTTGATGTTGTCTATATATAAATATAGACATTCCATGAACAAGATAACATCAAACTCCACTAAAGGATGTCTGGAAATATTTTTTGGGAGGTTCAGTCCACAAATGTTGACCCAGGAGGTGTTGTAAACTATGGATAGATTAATTTCTCGATTCTATATTCTCACATATAACATATCCTACAAATTTTGAGGTGGTGTTTGAAAAGTTATAATAAACATGTATGATATGGATTAAAACACCGAACCTAAATTAAATAGAACATTATCTATTAAATAATGAATAATTAGCATACATATCACAACATCATTGTCTGGATCCACCTCAACAGTTGTGACAGCATAAAACCTTCCTTTCTTCATTGGAGGTTGATGATGATTCCCACTAACAACCCATCAGATTAGAAAAAATAATCACATAATACCCATTCTCCTTGTAGTTTTAACACTAAACTATATGTTGAGTGTTGATCAAAACCTTCCTTTTATCATCAACATTAGTGGGATTCTTCATATCTCATATGTAGTTTTTAGAATGATGTCCCATTCATTCTCATTTAAAGAAATTATTTCTTCGGTTTAGATAGTTCCAAATATTCTTCTTCCCACAACTATTACAAGTGGGATATTCATTTTTATTTCCATCATGGGATATATTTTTTGAGACACGCATTTTGTTCACCATTTTTCACTTATTTTCACCAGGCCCCCAAGACCACTGAGAGTCTCCAATCACTATTTCATCCTTGATGGAAAAAGGGAATATCTCTTCATAACTGTCTATGTCATTAATTTCCAATGAATTTCATATATACGTCTTTTGTCTACTATAGAAAAGATCCACCTTGATTTCGGAGTTCATTAAAAATCAAAAGGTGTACCATGAAAGCCTTGTAATGATTACTTCGAACGCCCTAATGGAATCATCTTACTTATTTTTGAGGCCAAGGAACTCTCATTCCATATTGATATTATGGTTTTGAGGAAAATATTTATTGAAACTTATCCTCTTGAATTCATCACAATCTATGGAATCAATTTACTCTTGGGAATTTGTATTCATGATAAATGTCCACCACTTGTCATCTTTCCCAACAAAACATTAAACTACAAGTACAACATTCAATTATTCCAAGAACAGGAGCATATAAAATAACTTTTCAATGGTGGTAATCCACTTTTCAGCGAGGAGGGGATCCAAATATTTTCTAAACATGGAAGGCATTTTACGCATGAAGGATGCTATGCCAACTTTCCATTACCTTGGATGAGGAGGTAATTCCACATGATTGAAGTAATTATTCAAAACATGATCCAGTTGGTCATGTACTATCATGAATATTTTATCACATATTCTATTCATATCATTTATATCATTAGGTAAATTATTACATTGCCTATCACATTGTTTGTTGGAATGTGTTCTTCTATTTCCCACCATTAACTAAGAAAAATAATGTAAAATTGTAGTTCTTGAATTGATAGATATTGAGAATATAAAAACATTGAATATAAAAGGATAAACATGTAATGTATAATTATATCCTAACTTGTTATTCCTAGGATTAAATATAGGTTATCCTTGATCTATATTGTAACATTTATTCTTGTGGTATTTATTTTATTCCCATAAAAATGGTTTCTACTATGCTCATTAATTTACCATAGAATGTCCCCTGGGACTGTCAAACCAAGAGTGAAGCTAGGTCTGTTTTCTTGTACCAGGATAGAATGGGTTAGTACCTAGACACCTTATCGTAGTTTTCTCTCCTAGGTACATTTGTGGAAGATCCACATCTACCATTTGGTATCCAGGAAATGATGTATTTGATTTAAAACCCCATTACACTATAATTACAAAAAATTATGGATGTTTTCATATACATTGTTGAATCCTTAATGTTCTCACTGAGGTGATCTATTCCTAATATCCAAATATAACTTAACCATCCACTGATACAAACTATTTTGACCCATGCCTTTTCAGATAACATTACATGATTTTATACATAATTATACATTATAGTACATGAATAGAATCGTGAAGTCTAGTGTCTTTGCTGAATAGGTGCATAAAACTAAAAACATGGGACCAAAAACACTTATTTATTAAATATTCATAAATATATCCTTAATTTATTTGATCAATTCATATTCATAAGTTGACCAGGGGATAACATGAATAATGGGATGAGATAAAAATCACATTAAGGGATTATACATAATAATAAGGCATTAGAACTAGGGTAAAAAGCATGAAATAATGATATGAAATGAATAGAACATATGTAATCATAACATATAAACATGGGATCATTTAATCATTAGTCATAGAAATGTGGGAAAACATAAAGCAAGACTTTAGTAACATTCAATGCTAACTTCCATGATCGTTTAACATAGTACCACAAGCCAACTCTAAATGTGAAGACCGTCGCACATAACGTATCATGAGGCATAACATCACCCAATGAATTTGAGAGCTATCAAGGTGCCCCCATATTAACATGTAATGAATATATTTTCCACATAATTAATCATACATAATCAAACATACATAAACATAAGGGTAACCCATGGAAATAATTTGTTACCACAATCATGTCATAAATAATATCAAAATGGTTGTATCTTAAAAGTGTCCACGATAGAATGAAACTAAAATATAAATGTACATTTATAAGGGAGAAATAAAAATGATTCAGGGTATGTGATGTCATGTAGATGTGATAACATATAAGAAAATTATTTTAAAAAATTTAGTATTAAACCATTTTAGTGCGGTTTCATTGAAAATAATATAGATCCTATAAAATAGAAAAGGGAAAATCCATTATATAAAACAAGAACTGAACCAATAATTTTTTCATAATAAAATGAATAATTTCATAAATAAAATGGTGGATTAAAATTGAAGAAATAATTATCTTGAAATTAGGTAATAATTTTGGATGTTCATATAAAACAGGTATTCTTATCAAAAAGTATTGAGGAGGGAATCACATAAAATAATGTATATCCCCAATAGATAATAGAGAATAGATCCTGATACATAAATTTTTTACATGTAAAAATAATCTAGAATATGGACATAAAAAAGATATTATACCATTATTTTTTAAAAAGGATGATAAGGAAAGATGATGGAATAAAAGAGGATTGGGACGAATCCCACAAGAAATGTCGGTGTGGTATCATTTGTACATAAGCAGAATTAATGAGAGATAAAAGAGTTTATAAATATTTTAAAAAATAGAAGTACAGTGTGGGAGGTGTGTAATCATACACCAATCTTATTAATTACCCTTTAAAGGATATAACATAGACAAAAATCAGGAGTAATTTTGAAATAGATGGGATCCCTTACATTAAGACTGGTTGTATTCTCCACTCGATATTAATGACCTGAATAATCAAATTAGGTTCATTAGGTAATAATTAGATAACATATTCAACATTTAAATTTTTTATTATAACCTTTTTATGTTCTTTCATGGCATTTTTTCTGACACAAGTCGTTCGATTTCATTGTTCGGGTCCATTTGTTTTCTTGGTATTTATGCTCAATTTACTTATTTTCATGAATGGATAAATATGTAAGCTGAAAGTGTTTATCCAGAATTAATGTTATAGGAAAATATTTAACATACAAGATATTACATGGTTGTAAATTGAATTTGGTTACTTTCTTTGATGTTGAATCATTATATAAAACTTTAGTGATTACCTTTTGGGTTAATTGTTGGTTTTTAGACACAATTAACATGTATTCTTTTATAAATCAAAAACATGTGTAAAAGGAATTCCAAAAAAATATATGATACATAATATATATATTATCGAATGGTTAAAACATGAAAGTTGTTGTGTTACCTGAATTGAGTATTGTAAGTGAAATATAAAGCTCGTCATCCTGGAATGTAGTAATTTAACACATCTCGGATGGTGTCCTTAATACAAAAAACATAACAGTAAAGAAATGATGATAATAACATATTCCATTATCATAATAAAATTACAAAAACATTGTGGTACTATAGTTGTCATAACATTTGGATGAGGATAGGAAAGGATGGAAATGAAAACAATTTAACTTTAAAGGAATTAGAGAGAAAGGAAAAGAGGATTTACATCATGATTCAATCATTCTTGAGGGCCTCTTAAGGTGATATGTTTTGGACTTTTCTGGAGACCAAGGGATGCTGAACATGGGGGAAGTTCCTGAGGAGATATTTGGGCTGAATTTTGGCATGTCGCTAGGCTTGAGAGGAGTTAAGAGAATATGTAAGGAAGGGTGGTATTTATAGTGTACGATATGTCAGTTTTCATAATATTATAATCTGTACTTTATTATTTCCCCATAATACATGAAATCATGATGATTCTAGGAAAAAAATTGGTTATAAGTGAATTTTAGTACTATATTTGGTTTATTAAATCACTTATGATGTCAGTAATAGTGGATTTAAATTATAATGTAGTTATACAGTAAATTATTGTATTTTACTATTCACTAAAAATTCATGTATTTCAAAAAAAATATTAAATAAAAATCTCAATAAATTTTTGATGTGAAGAAACCAATAATCAACTCCATTTTTTCAAATATAATTTTACAAATATTAATAATTTAATATTTCATTAAAATTATAATTTATTATAAAAAATAGTTTTAAAATATTTATTTACTTATTCCAAGATATTGGTACATCATACATTAACATGAATATTATTTAAATACTATCATGGGTGAGAATACTAATCATTAGGTTAGGTCACTTTTCCTAAGGGTAACATTTCTATTAATTAGGGTATGTTAATATTCACAAAAAATTATGTTAGTCTTATTAGTCTCCAAATAACTTACTCGTCGCAACTGTGTTTATCAGATTCTAATAATTCATAACATAGAAGTGTCAAAATTATGTTCAAATGACACATAGTACATAGTAGTTCATTTTGTTATGATTTCAGGAGATTAAATGACATAATTATATGAATTAAATTTCCATTTAAAACATTTGGGTTGTTACCCTATATCTCCATTAACTGAAGGATATGAATTTTAAATTCAATCAGATGAACAATGACAAAAAATCACTACATATTTAACCATTTTTGTAAAGGATAAAAGTACTCTTGTTTTTCAAAATCAAACCATTTTAAAAATACATTAATCATTCCATTTTCAAATTCTATCATTTGAAAATAATTTTTCTACATTTTCATTAGAAATAAAAAATACTGCTTCAAATCATATGTCATTACTAAAAATGACATATGATATCATAGTGAGAATTCATTAAATACAATTCATGTAATGGGCATCTCATTTGAAAAATAAATTATAATTTGAATTAAATATCTTATAAATGTCTCCAAATCACTTATGTTCATAACTCCCTGGTTTCTTGATGATCAAAATAAATTGTCTACATACATCCTTTTATGATATACATTTCAGGATCAGACAAACCAACTCTTTTATAAGAACAAACCCCATGGAACAAACTAGAAAGTAGTTCAACTCGAATTCCATGAAAGGGTTTCAAATACCACTGGGAGAAAATTTTCCCTTTAATAGTAAATTAAAAAAAGAACAAAACACAACCCGTAATAAATATAAAATTACTGATCAATGGAAAGGAAACTCAATAATTTCATTTATACCAAAGTGAAAACAAAATGTTCTTTCGTGGATGAACACTGAACCTCAGAGAAAAGAAAATAATATAATTAAATAATACACTAAAGTAACCAAATGAAATTATTCTCCTCTATCTCTGTGTTCCACTATCACCAAAAGCCCAAAAACTAATGAATTAGTGTTAAAAACTTGTGATACTCTACCATTACCTATGTCCCAGAATATGTATTCTGCAAAAGAACTAAAGTTACAAAGCAAGGATGAGTGTAATACTCAGTAGCTCTTACCCCAATGACTTCAATACTCACTCCACTAGGATGTGAAGCTTTGAATCAGTTAAATAAACCAAATGATACAAATCAATTTCCAAAAAAATAGTAATAAAATTTAAACACTTATCAAAATAGATTATAACCAAATAAAATTAAAAAAATTTTAACCAATAATCGATAATGTTATATTCCATTTAAATAATGAAATAAATAATTAAAACACTTTTTTAACATCTATATTGACCAAAGCAATTAATTTTACATATGTACAATTCCAATAATGCATGCATTGTAAGGATAGATTCATACTCATGACAGATTTCTTGTAGATATACAATGTCTTCACAAGGTAATTAAATATCATGTTCCCTTAAAACATTTTCACCAAGAAAAAGGCCATATTTCAACCATATATCATAATGAAATATGAATACACACTCAATGTTTTACAAAAATATTTGCTAATTTCATCAAATTCATCCATTTAAATTTAAACCATCAGTTTATTGAAACATTAAAATAAGACAGTTTAGAAACCAAATAATTTCAATAAACTCATCCCTTTAATGAAAACATTTAAATTAAACCAACATACTAGAATTGGAGAAATTCCCCAATATAAAATTTCTATTCTGAAATCATGATCAAAAGCTAATTTCAAGAATAGAAAATTTTCCAAAATTAATAATACCCAAAACCATCCCTAATGTGGTTTCCCAATAAATGTTTAACAACTAAATCATAATTTATATCACACAAAAAAAAGTTAACTTTAATGAATTTCAAAATGTTCAATAATGGGTTGTTGGGAGTGAAGCAACATACATCAATCGTTTCCATGAAAACTAAAAACGGATGAAGAATGCTCAAGAATATTGATTATGTCTCCATGAAACCACCTTATATATCCTCACCTATCATGAAAAGCACCAGATCATACCTTATTTAGAGTCTAAAATCTTAGAGCTACCCAATATAGGTGTATATATAACTATAAAAGAAGAAAAAAGAAGTATATCTATGAAACCATGGACAAACGTTAATGAATGAGCACTTGTTGCATGAATCATTCCTCAAATCACAAATAAAAGTATTTGGATTGCTTCCACATCATTGGGAGAACCTTATTTTACCTATGGAGTAGAAAATTTCATGTTAGGGACGTTCTAGGATAAAACTAGTTGATAGAAGTGAAAAATGAACTAGATCCTCTATTTAAGGAAGTATTTTCTAGATGCATGTGGATTGGTCACATGGTATGGGAAAAGAATGTTTAGATCATTTACTCCCACCTCCCCATTCCCCAACACACTCCAAAATAACTACAAACTCTCTCTATCTCAACCCATAACATTTATACACATGAAAATAACAAAAAAGGGTTACATACCATAAAGTGAGGGTGCTATAGAAGAGAAGGTAAATGGTTATTAAATCATTATACTAACATATAATTATATTTATTTTATTTTTATTTATTATTATTTTATTGAAAAAATGGTTACTTTAATTATGTGTTCAAACTAAAATGAATGAGTTTTGTTATAACTTTACATATTTTTTTGTTAAATCATTTTTCTTAGTCCTTATTCTTTGACGAATTCAACATCGAATTATAAAATAAAATATACAGTTAAGGAATGGTCTATAATATGGTATTTTGGAAATAATTCACTAATATATATTTCATAAATATTTTGATTAAGAGTGGAGTATAGGAGCACATTTATATTCACATGGAGTGAAACACATAGAATTACTTAAATGAGACCATGAATTTAAGGCCAGCTTAATGGGAAAGTGGATCCAAATGAATAGAGATTATACATTTGGTTATTATATATTAAAAATATCTTTATAAATTAATATTTTTACGTTTTGGGGGTAATATATTAGACTTATTTCATTTTTTAACAACCTATGTACACTCATTTTAAACTTTATCAATGTATTTTTTTTAATTTTTCTGTCATTATACTATGAATATATTTTTTTAACTATTAATTTTTTATTAATATTATATAAAGTGTTGAATAAATTTTTTTATAGTAATTTTTTATATGTATAAGAATTAATTTTTAATTAGTCATGGGAACTACAATGAAATAGTATTTTCAAAACTTGAGATTTTATATGTCAAAAAAATTTAAGTCTGTCATATGACTTATAAAAACAATTATATGAATGACAAAATATTATACTGAATAAATAATATATAAATTCAATTAAAACAGTAATTTTTAATAATTAAATATTACACTTATATGAAAACACATTTTTTGGATGAAAATGTGTTTTATCAAAAACGTTTTCATAAGAGTAAAAATTAACATATAACAAATTCATGTAAAAATATCATTCATATAAAATTATTTATATTTTATAAAATTAAAGGATAATTAGGTAACTTATCTTAATATTTAGAGCATAATAATTACTAATTTTAAATAAATTTACATTTCCTATAAAATTATTTTTGTTTCACTATGAACTAAGAAGTTATTAATTTTTAAAAAATTCTATAAAATCTCCCAATGATTATAAATACACACAGATGTAAAATTTGATATTAAATTCCAAATATTTTATTTCTATAAATTTCATAAAGTATTTATAATATTTATGTTAAAAAATTTGATACAAAACTTTTTTATAGAAAACATATTTTAAAAGATTAAAAAATCATTAATGAAAAATTAGAACACATTTTTATGAATTAATAAATAAATATTGGTTATAAAAACTATTATACATTGTGTTTTATAAAATATTTAATATTATTTACTACTAGTTATTTAATATATATTTTATAATGGTTTATTTTATCAGAGATCTAATATAAATTTTGTTTTTTGTATGAAAATAAATCAAATAGCTAGTGTTCTTTATAAAAAGAAATACATATAAAACCATTTAATCTTACATTTGAATCAAAATAAAATGTTTTTTCTCCAAAAATTAATTCATTGTGGTATAAAAAATTAATATTTCTCATATTCTTTACATCATGAGGTTATAATGTATCATCCTCAATTTTACAATTCCTTTAAATAATTTTAATATTGTGAGTAGTATGGGAATGTAGTACATTATCTCTTCAATCCAAGATTTGTTTGGTTCCCTTCCTTTATATATTTATCGAAATAATTGTAAAATTTTATAGTTCAATACATCTAAAATTATTTATATGAACATATTTTGTATAGAAGAATGCAATAAATCCTTATCATGGGAGATTTTTGGTTGGGGTCGCATGGGATAATCAACATTCCCAAATCCACCAAGAATATCATAGGGGATAATATACTTGAGGATTAACATATTGTTATTTTATAATCTTATAACCCTCTTCCACTAATAAATTCACATGAAAAACTTCTTACCAGCATCTCATTCCATATTTCATAGAAGATTATCTATATAAATCATATGATTATTGAACATTTATTTATATTTTATTGGATGGATCTAAATCTTCATGAATTCTCACATCTAGAATAGGTCCTAATAGAATTCATTCATCAAATTCTTTCATGTTTATTGGAAATCAACAGTATATTTCAGATTGGTATTCATAAGGATTCATCTAAACAATCGAGTTATAGATTATATTATTTGATAATTCCATTAGTTGAAGGAGTTGTTCCCAAGGAAATTTAAAATATATGGAAAATTATATCACCATATACTCTAGGTTTCTAATGATATTCTCATACAAAAAAATTAAATGAGGATGAGAGTTTTTCCTAAAATATAGAATTTTATCAAGTTCATTCGGGTGTCTTCACTAGAACATCGATCTAAAACTCTGATTTTGATTAGATAAAATATATTATAGTAATCTATTAAAAGTTAAAACATCGTTAATTTATTTCATTGATAGTTAATCAAGAATTAAATATACTCTGATGCAAATGAGGTGTGATGAATTCATAGTGAGATCAACTTCAACCCTAATGAAAATATGTCCATTTCATTTTTTGGGCCATCTAATAATTAATAATGTAGTGTATTTTACCATTTCAATTTTGGCATGGGTAATGATAGTAATATTCACTTTGACAACTACATATTATCCAAAAAATAAACACATATCAAGAAAAATGATACATAATTATCAATACCCCTCTTCGTGATTTCTACTAGAAATACAGTTTCATACATATATATATACATCTTTAGGCATTTAATTAGTATAGAAAATGCTGATATATAATCTATTTATCATAGTTATATCATAATGTATAGTATCTATGTGACGCGAATTTTTTAACAATAAAATATCCATTCATCACATTCATGGTTTAACATGTAAACATCTCAAATATTTCCTATACATATCTATATCCTCTAGTTTTTCTTTTTTTGATTACACATATAGATGGTTTAACACTAATGTTATAAAGATAATATTCATCCCAGTCATTCAATATTTCTAGGTTACTAACTTTTAAATCCATATAAACATGAAATTTATTGAACCCCTTCATAGATAAGTTTTAATGATACATTCAATTGAAATAATTATATTACTAATAGTGGATGTGCACTGATTATTAATAATATTAAATCCACTCCAACCATGTTCAATGTGCATATTCAACTCTAACTAAATGAGAATATACAAAAATTTATTATTATTATATATTTAATGTGATTCCCCATGATGATAATTCTCCTTAATCATTAATGTAATGATAACTTCTACTAAATCCAAATAAGGATTTATGTAATTTTACTCATGAAAAATAAATTTTAATGAGGACTAAAATATCACCATAAATGTTTTCATAAGATCATATATTGTGTCTTTCTTCAATACAACACTTTAAATCACAACCCCTTATCCACTCTGAGGTACTATGATGAAAGGTTTAATGACAAACATTATCATCAATTCCTTGAGATTTTCATCACATAAATAATTCTAATCAAACATAAATCATTTCAAAGATATCATTTAGATTGGGGTAGATAAACATAAAAATAATTCATAATTTAATTAAAATATCCATATATTCCATGAAAAATATTTATGTAATTCATAGGGGTTTTTATATTAAAATTTATAATAACTAAGGTATTTTGTGGATCCACTAATATAAGTTAAATTTATTTCATATTATTCAAAATTATAATTTTATTTTTACATTCAAAAAATATATATTTTATTTTTTCAATCAATATATCATTCTATATGGTCTTTAATAAAATCCGCATGTGATATTCATTCTCTAAGTTTCTTAAGAAATATATAACAATAGAAGCTATAATTATTATCACATTCAAATGAAGGTACCACACATATACTCTATTCATTAAATGGTTAAGGGTATAGGAGGAATTAGTAATAAAAAATGTAATGTCTATATATTCATAGTGACCATACCTTTACTAGAAATATGTGTTGGTTATGAACATAGTATGGAACTTTTACTTAAAGAATATAGATCTAAAATCAATCATTTAAAACATATATCTTGGTAATTATTCAAAAAATAATCAATATAGGGAATAGAATGTTAATTCATGACTATGATAATGGTAATTTCCCAATAATAAATAAAGTGTCACATCTAACTATCATTCATATAGATAAAATTTCTGAAGCAGCTCATAGTGATGAAGATGGATTAATTAATCCCCTATAATAATTCTCCTTGGGATGGATCATAAATTCTAATAAATCAAATTGGGAATCACTCAATGATTTATTATAAATTTTCTATCACCTCGATTGAGTATAATAGAAAACTAAACATTATTATTTGAAGGATGACTATATTATACATTTAAAAATCTACAAATTCCAATACTATCCAAATGTAATTGTGAGAATGCTTATCACTTATAATTTATGAAATAATCACAATTGGAATAAGAATAAAGACGAATGAAATGGATTTAATTTCAATTTCATGTTCATATGTATCATAAAATTGATTTAAATATGTTGGTTTAGAAAATAAAATTCAAAACTCCTTGTTCTAACATTATTATAGAAATGATATAAAAATGAAAATCCACAAAAAAATCATATCAAATTAATATATTGTATGAGTAACCATATTTAGTGAAATAATATTCCTAAAATACTGAATTCAAATTTAATTCCATACAATATTTTTTTTTCATAATTCCATTTAGGGTAATACCACAATTTTAATATCAAATAATTGATATTGTAAATTTATAATTTCAATAAATTTATCATATATATATATATCTTGGTATAAAACAATAGATTAGAAGATCAAGATTGAATGGTATGTGTAAAACTAAAAAATACATTATTGCACAAAAATTGTAAATATTGACCTCATAAGATTATATATTGACTCCCAGATTAAGGCATTGCTGAAAACGATCAGAGATTTCAACACAGAGTTATTAAATTGTTTATATAATATCAATACTTTTTAATATAATAAAATTGGATTGTTTAAAGATAAATCTATGTATAATTCTCATAATTTTCATTATTTCTAATTTTTTTCCATGATGACATAATTTGAGTGAGCGATGGAATTATTATCGAATCAATAGTCATTTAGATACCCCATTAGAAAAAAATCCTACCTTGTTTCTTATCACGCATCTCGATTAATGAAAAAATAATTTTAGTACCCCAATTAATTTTTATTGGAATTTCAATTGACTTCTATCAAACATTTATTATAAATATAACATGATTTATGACTGGATAAATTATCCATTTATTATTGATAACAAATTCAATGATTTATTTGTACCTGCAAAAGTATTTCATAGTTGACCCACTTTAAAAACATTCATTTATTCCAATGAATTATATATCTATCCACCGTTCAGTTTAAATTATAATACAACAAGATTTCCTCATATATATTGTAATGTTTGCATCATCTTTACCAACTTATTAATAATCTATATTCTAATGGTCGGGTAATATCATCCACATCATTATAAAATGAATATATAGAATTTACTTAATGATAATTAATATCCAAAACCGATCCCAATACATAGTGTAAATATATTGAATTTCAAAAATTATCATGATATGATTCCACCATTGATCCGCATCACCATGTGAATGAAGAAAATCTAATATTTTTTTTCATGTTATAATAATTGTGAAAAATTTATTCAATTTTAGTGGAATTGAACCATATGTCAAAGATATGTGGATTGAAGGACCGACTGAAATAATTAGGATAATGACTCATTAAATACTAAAAATTACATTGTTCATTCATTTACTAATTTCCATCCTAGTTATGATTATTTTCATGAGATCATTTTTTATTCCAACAAATGATTTTTTACAATATTATATCGAGAAAAATAAACTTCATTTGGGGGAAATCATTTCATCTTCAATCAAAGTCAATATTTACTTGTGTCATTGTTTGTTCATTCTACTTAATTAAATAACAAACAATTGTTCCAGAAATAAATATCATGTTTACAAATATAAATATCATGAAAATCATGCACATGAGTTCCAAATAATGTAAAATTATATCCATTCTATGACACATTGGTCTTAACCTATTACATACATGTTGTTTATTTATTCAAATAACTCAAAATGGATCTTAATTTGAATTTGATTTATGCAATGTGTATAACCTAGAAGGTTCAAACAAGAATTACCTTAAGGGATCATTCCTCATTTCCATAATTATGGATGAGATATATTCAACTCACTATTTTCATTTTTTCCTTCCTATATGAATCCATGATAAAATGCAATTAAATTTTAGTATCAATATAGTGATTTTTTTATATTGGGAAAGAATAGTCATTCCATTAGCAAGAAATAGGATTATATCATATACATTGGACTATCAAAACGATTCACACTAATTAATCATCTTCATATTTTATAAAAACACCCTAAAATGTCTTCTAATATCAAATAATTGGAAGCATAATTCTAAAATTAAATCAAAATACAATTTTAGATTGTTATTAAAAAAATGAAAATAATATATACCTAATGAATTAAGAGTATTAATGTATTTGGGTATATTTTAATTTAAAAAATGGGTACATAAATTATATACACCAATTCCAGATATGTTCTTCTTAAAATTTTTTATTCCTTTAAATTTCAAAACAAAATATATTCCATGGAACCTATGGAATGGGAAAAAGGTAGTTTGGCCCCATATGATCAGTAAGGGTAAATATATGACACATCAATAAATGATCATAAGTTAAAATAAGATAATCAATGTGGTATAAAAACGTGATCTTGAGAGAAAATAATCATATGCAATGAATCATTTTTTAATAGTAATGAAAAATGGTATAATTTTCTTATGAAAATAATATTGAGGTATCATTAATAATCAATCCTCTTATCTGTTAAAAATTGAACGCCCCAGTTACGGAAGCCACCCAAAGGCACCCCATACCTGATGGGTCACATGGCCTCAAGTGCATTCCCCAAACATCAGAGGTTGCCGACTAGCATCGAGGGCCTTGGGTGTGATATTGGGGAATCTATGCCCTCATTGGCAGAGTACACAACTAAAGTACACAAATACATACAACAGTGAAAGTAGTTAATACCAAACAATAGTAACAACGGAAGACTGATAAAAGAAATACCTAGAGAAGATATATATATATATATATATATTATCCATGATACATATATTTCTAGGAAAACATCCAAACAAGTCACATTTATGGAATAAAAAAGTGCTAAACCAATATGAAAAAGAAAGCATATAAACTCCTCTGCATCGCAAGCCATGGATTGGTCCAATGCTCTCCAGCTCCACAACAATCATCAACCTAAAGTCGAAGAGAGCATTCCCATATCTATTCCTGCAACAATATAATCTGTTTGAGCCCAAAAGCATGAAATAAATAGTTTGTGAGACAAAATCCCTGTAGGCAACCACCTGAAGAACTGTGCATAATAGTTAGTAAATTTATGGTAGGTAAAAGTACACAAAGAAGTAAACAGAAAAGCACTCAGCATCAAGAAATCCACAGTTTCTAGCATATAATTACAAAAAACGTTTGTATCCACTCAAGAAAGTAGAACAAACAGGTAACCCTCTGATTATTTCTCATAGCCTAACCACTATGGTTCAACCAAAAAGTACTAGAAACCCTCTGGGAGGCACACCTAGTCTCACCCCTATGGTTTAGCTAAATAATAGATTGTATGGGGAAGCACTCACCTTCAATTCCACCTATAGTCTCTTATCATACTAATGGAACTCTGTGGAAGCAATCAACTTATCATTCCACATGTGCCAGGCATTGTGGATGTACATACACTTTGAGAAATCACTGAACGTCAATTCCCCCTATGCTCTCACATTGTATTATAAAGACACTCTAGAGAAGACCTTACGTCCATTATCACTATGGTCTTCTACACTAGGATCTCGCAGCCTTGTGTAATTTCAGTAAGCATCGCATCCTATAACACCCAAAGTAACCTCAAGAACTACTTGGATAGCATTCTACAACATCTCATCATGAACGAACAATAGTCACACAATCCTACCATACATGGAATGGGAAAACAACAGCATTCAAAAAGATAACATGACCCAATGGATGAAACTGGAAATAACATGCATGGAAAACACTTCTGAAGCCTATCAATTATCCCATAAAACAATTAAAATCCTCTAATATTGCATAAAATAAAAGCACAAAATCAATAGGGATAAAATATTAAACGAATAAAACCTTGTTCAGGGGTATTGGTGGAATTTGGAAAAATACACAAAGACTTTGTACAAAAAGGAACAAACCACCTACCTTGATGTTAGGATATTGATATACATGAACCACGAGGCTTGAATTTCCTTAGAAAAATTATGATCTGCAAAAATGACTAAAACATTCAACCCACGAAAACAAGGAAAAGAGAAGGAATCATGAAACGACGTTCTATAAGAATAGAGAACTCATCGATGTGATTCCAACGCAATCGTCGGAGTTCGATTCGGAGTATGGACGATCGCTCGGGGGTTCTTCGAGGATTTGCGGATGTTCGGGATCTCTCAGCAAAACGAGACCTAAAAAGAGATGTTTTTGGCGATTAGACATGACCCTGGTGTGTTTAATGATAAAAATAAAGTACATAGCATGTACTTTTGGATTGAACTATGTGTACTCACCTTTTCTATAGTCTGCTTTTGGGGGCCTCCAAGTCAACACTACATGGCCGAATGTGTGGCCTTGACATGGCCATCACACGATCTCCAGCGACATCGTAGTACATGGTGTGTACTTGTAAAGTACACAACATGTACTTTGAAAGTTTCCATATTTTCCTCGTTTCCTAAAAAATGGCAAGAAAAGGAAAACATACCTGAAAAGAAGAAATGGGTTCATACAAAATTCCCCCCTTAATGAAATTTGTCCTCGAATTTCCCTAACGCGACATAGAAGAAAAAATCTTGAATAGTTCTGACCACTGTAATCATACATTGGCCCCCTTCTCACAGGTCTCGTCCTACACACGCCCATGCTTCCATAGCACACATACCAAAGGAACATACCGGCCATAGAGAACCTTCGTACTACGAAAAATAATCCTAATAGAATGCTCCTAAAATGACACATCCACCTCTAACTCTACTTCATAAGGTTAGAAAGCATGATATGGGTCTGAAATGTAACATCGGAGCTGAGAAAAGTGGAAGACGTCGCACATAGCTCAGTCCCTAGGAGGTAACTACAATTGATAGGAAACCAGACCAACTCTCTCCAACTCCTCAAACGGCCTGACATACCTCATCGAAAGCTTATTCTCTCTCCTAATCCTCTTGTTCCCCAACCTCAGTGAGACACATAGGAACCCCTGATCCCCATCCTCGAACTCCAGAGATCATCTCCACTGATCAAAATAGGACTTCTGTCGAGACTGTGCAGTATCCATCCTCTTTCGAATCAACACTATCTACTCTATGGTCTCCTAAACAAGACGAGGTCCCAGCAAAGCAGCCTCTCCTACCACTAGTCAACATAAGGGTGATCGTTATGGACTACTGTACAATGCCTAATATGGTTCCTTCTAAATAGTTTTTGAAAACTATTATTTTAGGTGAACTCCACAAGAGGTATATGCTTCTCATAAGAACCTCTAATGTCCAGAATTCAAGCTTCGAGAATATCCTCAAGCTCCTGAATTGTATGATCGGACTGGCCATCTTTCTAAGGATGGTAGGACGATCTCAGAAGTACCTCCGTATCCAAAGAATTCCATAGCCCCTACTAGACCCAAGAATTAAAACATGTATCCTTGTCTGAAACGATGGAGTATGGAACTCCATGCAGACATACAATCTCACAGATGTACAACCATCCCAGCTCGTCAACACTAAAGGTCTCTTTGATCAGCAAGAAGTATGAACCCTTAGTGAGACTATTAATGACAACCCAAAATCGTGTCATTCCCTCAAGGAGACTATGGCTAACCTATCACAAAATCCATCACGACATCATTCCACTTCCACTCAGGAATGGGTAGTTCCTGTAAAAGTCCCACTGGTCGCCGATGCTCGGATTTCACCTTCTGAAAAGTGGAACACCTCATCACGAAACCAGCAATATACCTCTTTATACCGGGCCACCAATACTGACAGTGTAGAACTCGATACATCTTGGTGACACGAGGATGAACTACCGAAACTGAGTAATTCAAATCATTCAACATCTCCTCCCGTATATGTGCTGTCACCCTTAGATGTCCCTAGAAATACAAGATCTTATCCTTACCTGTGGTCCCACAGAAATAGGGTCCTGTCCTCACATGCTTTTCCATAGAAATAGGCCTTCAGAATCTGATATATGCCACATTCTAACTCAGTCAGGAAGCTTAGAGGTAACAGATATAGAAGAAAGAAACATTTTCCCCTGTCTGTTGTGCACATCCAAATGCATCTCAAAGAATGTAGCCATAAGCTACCACTCACTATTGGCCTCCTAAACTGCATCTATATGAGTCCTCCTAATCAACTCATTAGCCACAGCGTTTCCCTTCCCAGGCGTATAGGCAAGCTCAAAGTCAAAGTATTGTAGGTACTCAACCCACCCGCATTATCTCAAATTCAGATCACGTAGAGTGAATATGTACTTGAGACTCTTGTGGTCGGTGAAAACCACAATGTGCTCTCCCTGAAGATAATGTCTCCAACAGTGTAAGGTTGGAACAACTGCTGCCAGCTCGAGATAGTGTGTCGAGTAGTTCCTCTCATGTGGCCTCAACTGCTGAGACCCGTACGCATCGACTCCATCTCCCTACATAAGCACGTCTCCCATCTCATTACCTGAAGCAACACATTAAACATTGTAGCTCTTTCCCAGCTTTGGAAATACTAGTATCAGTGCTAAAGGCAACCTCCCATTCAGCTCCAAAAAGGATGACTCAGAAGAATATAACTATAAGAACATCTCACCCTTTATGGTCAGAGCCTTCAATGGTGATGATTAGCGTGAAATCTCTTTTATGAAGCATATGTAGTATCCAGACATCCATAGAAAACTCTGATCCGCAAATACATTCTTCAACTTCACACAAGAAACTACTCCTATCACTTTTTACTTGACCATTAATACTCGTATCTCTGAGATAACGTGGCCTAAAAATTGAATATGGTCCTTCCAAAAGTGGCTTTTTAGATCTTAACATATAATTGATGCTTCCTCAGTCTACTCAAAATGATAACAATATGTGTGGAATGGTCATGTCAAGTGTGAGAGTACCCCAAGATATCGTCCACGAAGACCACCAAAAAATATTCCAAGTTTAGATGGAACACTCGGTTCATCACTGCCATGAAAACTACAGGCAGGTTCATGAAGAATAATGGCATAACCATATAGTTTTGTAGACCATACTAGCTCCAGAAAGATTTAAGAGGTATATCAGATGGTCTAACGTGGAATTGATGATAACCGGACCTCAAATCAATCTTCTAGAACACCAGGTCTCCTTGAAGCTGATCAAAGAGGTCATCAATCCTATGAAAGGGATATCAGTTCTTGATCTTCTACTGGTTTAGCTTTTGATAATCCACACAAAGCCTATGGGTGTCCTCTTCCTTAATCAAAAACAAAGCAGGCGAACCCCAAGGAGATGAACTGGGTCAGATGAAACCCTTTTCCTGCAACTCCTCCATCTTCTTCTTGTGCTATTTCAACTTATATGTAGCCATCCTATAAGTTGGAATGTACAGTGGTGCCGCTCTTGGTATGATCTCAATGAAAATTCTCCCTCGCGCTCCAGATTCAAACTTGATATGTCCTCTGTAAGGACATCCATGAAACAATCCACCAATGGAGGAAAGTATAACTACAAATTGCCCTGGTCATCCATATGAAGACTGAAAATCTGTTTTGTAACTCAACGAAGCCCATGATGCTCGGGTCCTTCTCTACTCTCTTAGAAATACCACTCACCTCGATGAATAAATGATCCACCCTCTTGTTATATGAAACTCACCCTGCGGCGATAATAGTCGACGGCTTCCTGGATGGGAACTATGCAGTCCATTCCAAGAATGACGTCATAGCATGTCATCTCTAGGACATAGAGATCCCATAGAAAGTGATACCCAGCCAGCTCTAGAGGTCACTCCTTGCACTAAGATACACTACCCTTCCTAGTCCCCAATGGTGTATCTAGAGTCAATGTATTGGAAGAGGAAATGATACAGAGCCGAAGGCTCTCCACAACAGCAAAAGATATAATCCAATGGGAATCCCCTGTATCGAAACGAGCTGAAGAGAAAACTAAGGCTACTAAGCTCGTTCCTCAATCTATAGAGGGTCTGAGATCCTTCTATTTCTTGGTCTGCTCCACTGTATAAGCCTGACCTGTACCATGGGCCGATGACCCTACCTGTACGACGACCTGGTGACCCTACCTAACAGCTCTGAGTTGATCCACCCTACGGTCGTTGAATGATCAGTGACTAACCACCACGACCTCAACCTCCACCTAGGCCAGAATGGCCCTGAGAGTTCCAGTTCCTAGATTGGTGAGAGGTTGGTGGCGTTTCTCTTGAATGAGGAGTCATGGATTAACCCCAGTCACCAGCTGCTGCTGATAAAACCCAACAGAAGTGCTGATGGTGACCCATATTTCCGCAATATTATCACTCCACTAGGTCTCTCTGGCACTATGGCCTCGTATTCCTAGCCCTTATTCATTGTTATCATACCACATGGGAACCTGAAGATGCGTGTCTAGTTACCTCAGATCACCGTGTGTCGACTCCCTACGACGCTTCCTGCTGCTAGATGGTGAAGCACTAACTATGGAAGTGGAATCTTCCTGGATATCAACTCTAGAATCTCTCATATTATGCTCCGTATTTAGTGTCAGGTTGACGATGAAAGCGATGGAAGTCAGCCTGAAGATATTCACCTATGAGCAGATCTCCCGTCCGAGACCATCCTCAAACTTCCATGACAAGATTAACCCATCCCTACCCTGGAGGGGTGTGAAATGCTCATGATCGTTGAAATGAGAGGATTACTCCATGACAGAAAGAGAACCCAACTCTAGGCTCATGAACTCTTGGGCTCGGTCGGCCATCAGGATCTCTGGATAGAAGTAGTCGTAAAAGACGCATTGAAACTCCTCCCACACCATAACCTGCTGATGACCCGCCTGTGAGATCACTTCCTACCACCTCTTGGCAGAGACTCATAGAATTTAGGTAGCAAGCTTGACCTGCCTTTTTGGAGGTGTCTCAACATGCTCAATGATCTTCATCATGGTTTCAATCCATGACTCTGCAGCCTACATTCCTCCTTCCCCTGAGAATGTGGGAGGATGCTGCTGCTAGAAAACCCATGTCAAGTCTTCCATAGACGTGGTAGAAGGCAGAGCTCCCTGGAAGGTCTGCATAATCCTCATAAAACACCCCCTAAACTACGCATTAGCTTCTATGTCAGGTATAATTTCTAGGGCCATGACTGGAATGATAGGTGGATCAGTGGGAAGTCCCTGATCAGCCAAATCTTGTGTCTGATCACTACCTAGAAACTAGCGTATGACCGGAGAATGTCTCAGTTCCATGACTCATCATGGTCACACGAACACATTAGATAAAATTATCAAGGACTGATAACTAGGAGTGTAATAAGGGAACATGGGAAAAATGAATTCAAAATTTTAAAAAAAATGACTACAGGACGTGTATAAAGACTACAAAACATGTACCCTTAAGTAATTTTCATTGGAGTGTACTTTTCTAAAACTTGTCGTGTAACACCCCAAACACATGGCGTGTTATCCTAACACACAGTGTATACCAAAATCCTCTTCCCCTACCCGAGTCCTTGTACACGATTAAGCCACATGGATCTCCTAAGACAATAATACATGGAGTGTTAAAGGTAGACTCGACATGTACTGAACAAGCTTCACCTGGCCCATGTTATTAGAGACACGACCTGTGTACCCAGGTCAGACTACACGACATGTTCCAGGAGGACACGACATGTACTAAGAAGTCCCAACAGACCATGTGGTCAGTTACACGGCTGGCTACACGGCTTACACTTCACGGAAGGTTGGGGTGCCTTGGGAGGAATATGAGGAGAGGAGTGAAGTTTTTGGTCAATCTCCCAATTCATTTAGTTATGTGGAATGGGAGATTGAGTGTGTGTATATAAAATAGGAGATGTAATTCATTATTATTTAAGTTTTTTACACCATAAATTAAACTAATCAAATATAAATAACATGACACAACCTTTTCACATTGTTTCATAAAAAGAGGAGTTGAATAAAATATTTTATAAGGAAATGGTCCAATCATATTAAAATATTAGTCTTTCTTATGTAGAGGTGAGTCATACTCCCAAGGAAATCATTTTAACATGACAAAATATTTTATAAGTCTTGTAGTGTCCACTAAGGCATAATGAAATTACTCAAACACATCTAAAATCAAAATATTTTAAATGTAAGACATATATTGGACTAATATTTATTTTATTTTATTTTATTACATCACTATTGGGACATTATGATGTTATAAAACACATAATATATTTATTAGGTATTTAATTTTTATCCAAAAATTCGACTATCTTAGAAAATTATGAGACATTTATTGTGAGATAATTTCGACATCCTAATTCCTAAATTATTATTTATTTAATCTAAATAAATTTTAGAATATGTTAATTTTAAATAATAATATAAAAAAATAAATTTATTGAAAAATATTGGGTTTTGATGAAAAAATAGTTTTAAAATATTAATATCAATACAAGTGTATTCATAAATATTATACAATCATTTATATTAAATAAAAGTTAGTTTTGTGATAAAAGTTTCTTAAAATATTATTTACAACAAAAATCTATTAACTCTTCGAAAATATATTTCTTAATTGAATTTTAATATTGACTAAAAATACTATTTGTTCTATAAAAACCATATATAACGTAACAATAATAAAAATAAATGTATATTCTTTATACTACAAAAAAATATTTCACATAATCATAATTCTAGGGTCTTGTTACGTATCCCTTTATAACACCAGAATATTCCCTAAGGGTATGGTGTGCGATGGTAGGCCTTTCTTAGGGTCATTAAATGAATATGGTTTGGGGTTTTATTTTAATGAGCTTGAACATCTCTTATAAATAGTTTCACTCATGATTAAGTTGTTGGACCTCATCTTGGGATTGGTATAGTAATATTCCTGAAAATGTTATCACCCTCAAAAGATCCATAAAATGGGTTTCGAAGGGAAATATACTACTAATGGAGGCCAACACTTCCTTTTTTTGTGTCAAAAAGATTTTTTAATACCATATACTTATACTAGTCTTGTGATCACTGTTCATCATCTTAATTATCAACGATAATCAAACATAATGGTTACATAAATCCAACTGCATAAATTAAATAATGAAAGTGTTTTACATATCCACAAGACTTTTAAATAAATTAAGGAAATGTATTTTTATTCATGATTTTTATGGTTATTAAAAGTTAGTTTTTTGGGTGTTTGAGGGTCACTATGCCATGGTGATAGTTGTGGGGATGCCCATGTTGAAATTTTATCGAGGATGTAGTGTGGACAAGATTTTTTAGGATATGGGGGATTGGATATTCGTTGTGTGGTTGGTGGTTTGGAGATTTATTGAACCATGAAAACTGAAATATATTTCATATCCCCCATAAAGGATGTGTTTCGTTGGTGATGCAGCCACATGAAACGAGGATGGGTACACATTATAGGAAGTCATGGAGAGGAAGGTAGGATTTGCATGGACCTCAGTGTGGCCCACCATTTGAA
Source organism: Viscum album (assembly GCA_963277665.1). Lineage (NCBI taxonomy): Eukaryota > Viridiplantae > Streptophyta > Magnoliopsida > Santalales > Viscaceae > Viscum > Viscum album. The sequence goes on from OY728161.1 coordinate 1,561,392,468, forward strand.
TTTATTTTTAGGTAACTATCCAAAAAATTTATGGTGTGGTGAAGGTAAAAATTAATGGGGATTGGATATATGCTTCATTAGAAGGCTTTATGGTAGTTTAGATTGTGATTTAATGGAGGGAAATATCTTGATTAATATTAAATTAAAATGTTACCAAGATATGTCCTATGGTGGTAGGGTAATGTTGGGGTTCTACAATAAAATTGTGCAGTAATTAAGGATTCCTCTATTTACATAAGGATCTACATACCTTTTTGGGGATTTTAGACTCTTCTAATCCAACAAATATAACCTTGAAGTCACTTCCCACAGGCTAGGTTAACCTGGAATAGTATAAACAAATTTTATTCACAATCGGAGCAAAAAACATTTGAGGATTTCATTATTATTTTGAATTTATCTAGTGGCAATGGTAATGGTTGTTTTTTTTCAGTATTCTTAATATAATTTTGGACCTTATCATTTTCATCTCTAAGGGTTTTATAATCTAGTGTCTTAATTTTGTTTTTCACAGAAGGTTCTCGTTAATTTTTTCAATTGGATTGATCTAGGTAAAAATTCAAGCATTTTCCATTGATATCAGATAAATAAAACTTTCTAACTATTTTGTTATGTTCTATAAATCTTATAATTATTATTATTATGTGGTTTAATGTATAACCCATGATATCAAATCATAATATGTATCATAAATGGGTTCATGTATATCCCGTAAGAACCTTTCTTGATTTGATTCACATTTTGGTACATTTTAATCCAATGGGATCCATTATTTATTGGATTTACATTTTGATGTGTGTGTGTGACTTTTGAGAACCTTAATTGATATAATTCTCTATTAAGTGTCTGCATGAATGTGATACCATTCAGGATATGAAATTCATGTTACATTATTTATTATGATTTGAATATGGGTGAATATATAGGTCTTCTATAACATATTTTAATTAATCATATTAGACTATCTATATTAGTTGTCATCATAGAGGTGGGGTTCCAAAATTTTGTTTATAATATATATATTTGAGCTTTAATGTTGATTTTAAATAACATTAAATTCTATATAGTCAAATATTTAGTTTTCTTGGCTTAAACCAAAACCAAATATTGGGTTAACCTCTGGTAGTGTCGAATGCATCATTGTTGTGAATTAGGGTGACATGTGGAAACTATCACATTAGCTTAATGGTGTGTGTTTGTATAGGTTCCATAAATGTGGAACATTTATATAGTAATTATTATACTATATTTATCTATTTATTATAATATTTTATATAATCTATGACAAGAAGTGATTAATTATAATATTCCAGTAGGATTCTTTGAAAAATTGGGAGAGGCATGGTTCCTGGTATATTAGATAGTGGATGATGACTCAACACATGATATTTTTTATAAAAACATCCTTTCTATTTATGAAATTAATATATAGAAATTAAATAAACTATTTTAATGAAACAATGTTAGTGTTGTTAGGGTTTTATAACTATGAAGTGTTTGGGAATCTCACTATGTATTTATAATTATTTTTTAGATATATAATGACTGGAAAGGGGCCTGTGGTAGAGTGTGTCAAAATAGAATATTGGGATTTAGAAGTTATACTGTTATTGACTATTCCTAGTTTTCATTGTGTTCATTTATTTTATTGGTATTTATACATTTGATTTTTCTACCAAATTGGGGATCCCTTAGGTTATGTTGTATTACAGATATTCCAATCACCATTTTATGTTAAATTTTTTGGTTTCTATTATAGAATTATAAAATTATTAATTAATGTTTCAATATTTTTTTAGGATTAAATATTTTATAATTTGGAATATTTCCCCAATGAGACAATTCAGACCCACATTGCCAGTCTCGAATATCTTTCAAATTGGATGGCATGGATGGGGTAATGTTACACTACAACTTGGATCTGGTAATTATTATAAGGGAACCACAACATTTTATTAATGTGGGGTTTTTTATTATACTCACATTATTTTTATTGTATTATAGTCATGTAATAGGGAGGTATATTATGTGGAACTCGGGTTAGGGAATCACATGCATGCATTTCCATCTCTGTTATAGTGGTATTGATATTTTTTACTAGTGTTATTACTATTATATGTTTTGTTTTTAAAATTTCATAATGATTACGATTATTATTGTTATGTTTTCATAGTTTGTAAAATTTTATTGAATTAATGAATAATAATTATGCATAATGTATAACATTTCATTTTCATATTTTTGTGACATAAATTTTATTAAAATTAAGTAATAGAATTTGTAATCATATCTTTGTTGTTTTTATTATAATTATAAAAAAAGTGAAATACCATGATCTATAGAATTATATTATTTTAAATATATATATATACATTAATTTTTATAATAGGTCAGTGTGCATGACTGGTATTCAACCTTGGTAAGTGTAATGGTGGTTATCACATGTATATCTAGATGTCCTGTATGATGAGTCTTCTCAGAGTGATATTTTAATTTTTCATATAAACAACATGACTTTTTATCATATTATGATGTTTTTAGGTTTTTTATTATATCATTTTTCAATTTGAGATAACTAAAACTTAAAGTTAATTTTTGGGAACATTAACCATTCAAGGTATGATTCCAACTATTTCTATAATTTCTGAAATGTTAATAAATAAATGTTCATCTAATTAATTTATTTATCCTTAATTTTTATCTATAATATATTTTTTAGTTATAATATCCTATGAACATTTATCTTCTGAAACACCACTGTGTTAATGGTTCAATCATCACTAATTTTTTTGATATTATCCTATAGTAGTTTATTATATTGAAATATAAGTTATTTAAATACCATTTGATTGACAACCATAAATTATATTTTGGAAAGGTAATTTCTGAATCGTCATCACGATTATATCTATTATTAGCGATTATGTGTCATCACTAATTATAAAATCAGAGACAATCATTTATTGATAGAGGAAGTTGATTTTTTTTCAGTATAGGATAAAAACAATATCCATATAGGTAATATTACATTATTGGAGTTGACTATGGTTCTAATTATATACATTGTGTAATTTCCTCCTATGTTCTTCATGATGCGAGTAATTATAGTATAAATCGATATAATTTTGAATGATTCCTCAAGATATTGCTATTCAGTTTTTGAGTGATCTCTATAGAGGATCACAACCTATTTATATTTTTTTCTGTTATATTGAACTAGTATAGTTTTGTTTATGGATGATATTCTATAATTTTTAGAAACCTCAATGTATCTTACTAGATGCTGTGATATTTTTTTGACTATAGATGGATCACAATAAATATTTTAAAATAATTTTATGTATCAATTATTCATATATGTGTTCTATTACTAGGGGATGTAACTTTTGAGTTTAAAATTTCCCATGATCTTGGAACTGCATGGAATTTTTTGTCATGATAACATCATATGACCATTTTTAATATTTGAAGATTCCAAATTTTGGAAGAGTAATATCGATGGATTATTTTAAATATCACCCATAAAAGAGACCCTATGACTGGGATTATTAAAAAGGAAATATTTTTGTAATTGGAAACAATAATGAAAAGTGTAATTTCCATGTGTGGAAGAAAATGTTTAATTCTTTTTTTATGGTAATTTTTATATATCATGGGATGGGTTATTCATTTTTATTTGATTATTCTAGTGATAGAATTGATTTTTTCAAGTTATACTAATCAAAAAGTCACTTATCGGTCATGAAACTCTGAAATTAATTGAATAAATACACTAATAATTTCATGGAGTCACCTGAACTGGTTTTATGATTGATGATTTTTAGGAATTATATTTTTTTAGATAGCGTCCATTTATATAGACCAAAAGAATTTATTGTATATAATCTATTTTTGATATATGGACCTTCATCTGATCTATTGGGATGGGTAACTATAAGAGTTTGACTTAGAAATGGGTCATAATCCTATGAAATGGAATAATGTTATAGATGTGTTGAATTTGATGATAAAATATGTTGGAGAGGGATTAATAAATTAAGGGCTTATGATTATTAGGTTCATAACTTTTTAGAACATGGATGCATCTAAAAATAAATGGGTAAGGATATGTTCCCCAATAAAAATAAATCCTTCTGTGGTGTTATAGGTGAAATCCAACATAGAGTATAAACCGAAAATTTAAATGATATAAGGACATTAGTGATAAATAACCTAATTCAAGGATGGTATATTGCATCGTATGACGTGTTATAAGATCATTATAGGATCAATGTTCATAGTCGTATGAGATAATAGATTATGAGAGACCCTCATTCATCATTATTGTAATTTTAATTGGGATAATCCCAGATATAACAAGATATTGTAAAACATTTCTAGAATCCATGTATGAGAAGGTCCATTGATATTCTTGGAAATCATTGTTGAACATGTTGTATGATTATGTTCATGAATCAGTTATCAAGTTTATTCCAGCATTCACTCTTTGTACAACTATGGAAATTGGATAATGTGATGATGAGATTTATATATGGTTACCCTTGAAACATTGAGGATTGGTTATTTTTTAGGTCGAATTGGATCAGTCGATTAAGGTATAACATTTCATTCCAACTGTAGAGGTTCATTCATTGGTTTAGATAGAAAATAAATATTTAGGTGATATGACCAAGAATTATGAATTCCCTGTGATCTTAGTATTTTATGATAAATCTTGTTTTACATTACATTTTAGTAATGACATGATAAATACAATGATCACTCAATTATATCAACATATCCTACATAATCAATATACTAATGGGTAGTCAAAATTTTGATATATATATATATATATCCTTATGGAATGTGCTCTTTATATTAGTAAATAATTTTATGATCATTTATACAAGATGGATAATGTGTATAATAATAGTTTCCAATTAATGACTAATAAGTCTATATTTTAATAATTATTTTTTCAAATTTTGAGTTCACCACTATGTTGGAATTAGGTGTGTGAGACAATTATTATCATGGCCATTTTTGTGAAAGCAACCTCCATGTATTGGACTTTGATTATGATGAGGCAAGTGACCCCTCAAATGATGAATCCTTCACATATAGACCAATGATAATGAACCAATGGAGTTCTATTTAGGTAATCTAGTTTTCTTACAAGTTTTATCTTGATTAGGACATCATAATTTTTTTATGAAGGGAAAATTTACATTGGGGGTTGTGGTATAGTACTATATTATTCAGTTCATTATGAAAATGACTAATGACTTTTCCATCCTATTTCATATTAAATAATTCTTAAAATGTTACATCCATATTATCTTTGAAAATATGATCTTTTTCTTAAGCATGTGATCAAAATTGGTGATGTGGATTAGGAAAATTTAGAATCATATATACGGTAGAAAATTCAAAATTTGGATAGAAGAAATAATGTGTAATGGTATAAGACACAACCACATGATTATGTTTTGTGGTTGAATTAATGTATCTAGGTGGAAATTTTAGAGTATGAATATGATATGTTGAATTAGAGTTCTAAAATAAGATCCATACTATTTCTTTTGATTTCTCCTTCTTGAATATATGTACTCTTTTTTATTTTATTGGTTATACATTGGTTGACTAATGTCATGGGTTCATCTAGGCGATAATTGTATGTTTTTGAGGGATTTTTGATATTGAATGTTTAGTGAACATTTTTTTTCAAACAGTTCACCATTCCCTAGTAAAAGTTGATGCCCCAAACAGTTATGGGTTTCATGTTTCTCTCTAGAGTGGTAAAATTTTTAAACATCTTATGTTTATCTGTGCATACACACTATAGTGTTTCACAATTATGGCACATTGTTTTTGAAATCATGCCCTCAGCCTAGGAGACTATTCTTATGACTTTTTAAACCTCAAAATTATAAAAATAAACTATCAAACCCCTATCTATTAATCCTTAATCACCCCCAATCATACATAAAATCATTAAATTCAATTTTAGAATCTCCCTAATGTATTATAAGTCTCTATGAACCCATTCATGATGAATTAATGATCCATTAATAGATCTTCACCAATTATGATATGTGATTTCTTTCCAATTAGAATAATCTATATCCAATTAATATTTATAGAAAATGTGGAGTGTTTTAAAAATCATATGTGAGATATTGGGTCTACAATTTGCTGATTTTTTATTATAAACTTTTTTCTTCGATTTTGTTATACAACTCATTTCTTGTTGGTGAATTGAATTTTTTATCAATTTGGGGAATTTGTATCCACGACTGTCTGTAATTGATATTGATACACATGTCATATAATTCAATTCTTAGTACCTTGATTATAATTTGGTGTATATAATTTTGGAATTACTATTTCACATTTAAAAATTTCATCTTTAGTAGAGTTAATTAAATTTTATTATTTTTTTATGGGATAATTAAATTGAAAAAATTAATTGGATGATGTAATTGGTTAATTGATGGGATTTAGGAATTGATTAATTAATACAATTATTAATTGAGTGACTAATGGGAATTAATATATGTCTATATTATCCTATTATGTCAATGAATTATTTGATTAAATTTTGAAAAAATATTTCTATGATAAATTGTTCATATTATTCATTATGTTTATAATAATGAATTATAATTATTTTGATAATTTTAAACAGGATACATTAATGACTATGAATGATAATAATGTTATTGATTCATAACCATGAGTTATGTAAAATTATTATTCATCTCATGTTGTTATATAGGTGAAAAATTTGTTGTTAAGGCATGATATATTTATTGAGGATCTAAAAAATCATATGGGATGTTGAGGTGTGGGATAGAGAATGTGGATCCAAATACTCATATGTTGTCTATATATAAATATAGATATTCCATGAACAATATAACATCAAACTCCACTAAAGGATGTCTGAAGATATTTTTTGGGAGGTTCAGTCCACAAATGTTGACCCATGAGGTGTTATAAACTATGGATAGATTAATTTCTCCATTCTATATTCTCACATATAACATATACTACAAATTTTGAGGTGGTGTTTGAAAAGTTATAATAAACATGTATGATATGGATTAATACGCTGAACCTAAATTAAATAGAACATTATCTATTAAATAATGAATAACTAGCATACCTATCACAACATCATTGTCTGGATCTACCTCAGCAGTTGTGATAGCATAAACCCTTCCTTGCTTCATTGGAGGTTGTTGATGATTCCCACTAACAACCCATCATATTAGAAAAAATAATCACATAATACCCATTCTCCTTGTAGTTGTAACACTAAACTATATGTTGAGTGTTGATCAAAACCTTCCTTTTATCATCAACATTAGTGGGATTCGTCATATATCATATGTAGTTTTTAAAAGTACTCTTGTTTTTCAAAATCAAACCATTTTAAAAATACATTAATCATTCCATTTTCAAATTCTATCATTTGAAAATAATTTTTCTACATTTTCATTAGAACTAAAAAATCTCGCTTCAAATCACATGTCATTACTAAAAATGAGATATGATATCATAGTGGGAATTCATTAAATACAATTCATGTAATGGGCATCTCATTGGAAAAATAAATTATAATGTGAATTAAATATCTTATAAATGTCTCCAAATCACTTATGTTCATAACTCCCTAGTTTCTTGATGTTCAGAATAAATTGTCTAGATACATCTTTTTATGATATACATTTTAGGATCAGACAAACCAACTCTTTTATAAGAACAAACCCCATGGAACAAACTAGAAAGTAGTTCAACTCGAATTCCATTAAAGGGTTTCATATACCACTGGGAGACAATTTTCCCTTTAATAGTAAATTAAAAAAAGAACAAACCACAACCCAAAAGAAATATAAAATTACTGATCAATGGAAAGGAAACTCAATAATTTCGTTTATACCAAAGTGAAAACAAAATGTGCTTTAGTGGATGAACACTGAACATCATAGAAAAGAACATAATATAATTAAATAATACACTAAAGTAACCAAATGAAATTATGCTCCGCTATCTCTGTGTTCCACTATCACCAAAAGCCCAAAAACTAATGAATTAGTGTTAAAAACATGTGATAATCTACCTTTACCTATGTCCCATAATATGTATTCTGCAAAAGAACTAAAGTTACAAAGCATGGAAGAGTGTAATACTCAGTAGCTCTTACCCCAATGACTTCAATACTCACTCCACTAGGAAGTGAAGCTTAGAATCAGTTAAATAAACCAAATGATACAAATCAATTTACAAAAAAATATTAATAAAATTTAAACACTTATCAAAATAGATTATAAACAAATAAAAATAAAAACAATGTTAACCATTCATCTATAATGTTATATTCCATTTAAATAATTAAATAAAGCATTAAAACACTTTTTTAACATCTATATTGACCAAAGCAATTAATTTTACATATGTACAATTCCAATATTGCATGCATTGTAAGGATAGATTCATACTCATGACTGATTTCTTGTAGATATACAATGTCTTCACAAGGTAATTAAATATCATGTGCCCTTAAAACTTTTTCACCAAGAAAAAGGCCATATTTCAACCATATATCATAATGCAATATGAATACGCACTCAATGTTTTCCAAAAATATGTGCCAATTTCATCAAATTCATCCATTTAAATATAAACCATCAGTTTATTGAAACATTAAAATAATACATTTTAGAAACCAAATAATTTCAATAAACTCATCCCTTTAATGAAAACATTTAAATTAAACCAACATACTAGAATTGGTCAAATTCCCCAATATAAAATTTATATTCTAAAATCATGATCAAAAGCTAATTTCAAGAATAGAAAATTTTCCAAAATTAATAATTTCCAAAACCATCACTAATGTGGTTTCCCAATAAATGTTTAACAACTAAATCATAATTTATATCACACAAAAAAAACATAACTTTAATGAATTTCAAAATGTTCAATAATGGGTTGTTGGGATTGAAGCCACATACCTCAATCGTTTCCATGAAAACAAATAACGGATGAAGAATGCTCAAGAATATTGATTATGTCTCCAAGAAACCACCTTATATATCCTCACCTATCATGAAAATGACCAGATCATACCTTATTTAGAGTCTAAAATCTTAGATCTACCCAAAGTAGGTGTATATATAACTATAAAAGAAGAAAAGAGAAGTATATCTATGAAACCATGGACAACCGTTAATGAATGAGCACTTGTTGCATGAATCATTCCTCAAATCACAAATAAAAGTATTTGGATTGCTTCCAGATCATTGGGAGAACCTTATTTTACCTATGGAGTAGAAAATTTCATGTTAGGGACGTTCTAGGATAAAACTAGTTGATAGAAGTGAAAAATGAACTAGATCCTCTATTTAAGGAAGTATTTTCTAGATGCATGTGGATTGGTCACATGGTATGGGAAAATAATGTTTAGATCATTTACTCCCACCTCCCCATTCCCCAACACACTCCAAAATAACTACAAACTCTCTCTATCTCAACCCATAACATTTATACACATGAAAATAACAAAAAAGGGTTACATACCATAAAGTGAGGGTTCTATAGAAGAGAAGGTAAATGGTAATTAAATCATTATACTAACATATAATTATATTTATTTTATTTTATTTATTATTATTTTATTGAAAAAATGGTTACTTTAATTATGTGTTCAAACTAAATGAATGAGTTTTGTTATAATATTTACATATTTTTATTGTTAAATCAATTTTCTTAGTCCTTATTCTTTGAAGAATTCAACATAGAATTATAAAATAAAATATACAGTTAAGGAATGGTCTATAATATTGTATTTTGGAAATAATTCACTAATATATATTTCATAAATATTTTGATTAAGAGTGGAGTATAGGAGCACATTTATATTCACATGGAGTGAAACATATATAATTACTTAAATGAGACCATGAATTTAAGGTCACCTTAATGGTAAAATGGATCCAAATGAATAGAGATCATACATTTGGTTATTATATATTAAAACTATCTTTATAAATTAATATTTTTACGTTTTGGGGGTAATATATTAGACTTATTTAATTTTTTAACAACCTAAGTAGACTCATTTTAAACTTAATCAATGTATTTTTTTTAAATTTTTCTGTCATTATACTATGAAAATATTTTTTTAACTATTAATTTTTTAATAAAATTCTATAAAGTGTTGAATAAATTTTTATATAGTAATTTTTTATATTTATAAGAATTAATTTTTAATTAGTCATGGGAACTAAAATGAAATAGTATTTTCAAAACTTGAGATTTTATATGTCAAAAAATTTAATTCCGTCATATGACTTATAAAAACAATTATATAAATGAAAAAATATTATACTAAATAAATAATATATAAATTCAATTAAAACACAAATTTATAATAATTAAATATTACACTTATATGAAAACACATTGTTTGGATGAAAATGTGTTTTATCAAAAACGTTTTCGTAAGAGTAAAAATTAACATATAACAAATTCATGTAAAAATATTATTCATATAAAATTATTTATATTTTATAAAATTAATGGATAATTAGGTAACTTAACTTAATATTTAGAACATAATAATTACTAATTTTAAATAAATTTACATTTCCTATAAAATTATTTTTGTTTCACTATGAACTAAGAAGTTATTAATTTTTAAAAAATTCTATAAAATCTCCCAATGATTATAAATACACACAGATGTAAAATTTGATATTAAATTCCAAATATTTTATTTCTATAAATTTCATAAAGTATTTATAATATTTATGTTAAAAAATTTGATACAGAACTTTTTTATAGAAAAAATATTTTAAAAGATTAAAAAATCATTAATGAAAAATTAGAACACAATTTTATGAATTAATAAATAAATATTTGTTATAAAAACTATTATACATTGTGTTTTATAAAATATTTAATATTATTTACTACTAGTTATTTAATATATATTTTATAATGGTTTATTTTATCAGAGATCTAATATAAATTTTGTTTTTTGTATGAAAATAAACCAAATTGCTAATGTTTTTTATAAAAAGAAATACATATAAAACCATTTAATCTTACATTTGAATCAAAATAAAATGTTTTTTCTCCAAAAATTAATTCATTATGGTATAAAAAATTAATATTTCTCATATTCTTTACATCATGAGGTTCTAATGTATCATCCTCAATTTTACAATTCCTTTAAATAATTTTAATATTGTGAGTAGTATGAGCATGTAGTACATTATCTCTCCAATCCAAGATTTTTTTGGTTCCCTTCCTTTATATATTGATCGAAATAATTGTAAAATTTTATAGTTAAATACATATAAAATATTTTATATGAACATATATAGTATCGAAGAATGCAATAAATCCTTATCATGGGAGATTTTTGGTTGGGGTCGCATGGGATAATCAACATTCCCAAATCCACCAAGAATCTGAAAGGGGCTAATATACTTGAGGATTAACATACTGTTATTTTATAATCCTATAACCCTCATCCACTAATAAATTCACATGAAAAACTTCTTACCAACATCTCATTCCATATGTCATAAAATATTATCTATATAAATCATATGATTATTGAACATTTATTTATATTTTATTGGATGGATCTAAATCTTCATGAATTCTCACATCTAGAATAGGTCCTAATAGAATTCATTCATCAAATTCTTCCATGTTTGTTGGACATCAACAGTATATGTCAGATTGGTATTCATAAGGATTCATCTAAACAATCAAGTTATAGATTATATTATTTGATAATTCCATTAGTTGAAGGAGTTGTTCCAATGGAACTTTAAAATATATGGAAAATTATATCACCATATACTGTAGGTTTATAATGATATTCTCATACAAAAAAATTAAATGAGGATGAAATGTTTTCCTAAAATGTAGAATTGTATCAAGTTCATTCGGGTGTCTTCACTAGAACATCGATGTAAAACTCTGATTTTGATTCGATAAAATATATTATAGTAATCTATTAAAAGTTAAAACATCGTTAATTTATATCATTGATAGTTAATCAAGAATGACATATACTCTGATGCAAATGAGGTGTGATGAATTCATAATGAGATCAACTTCAACCCTAATGGAAATATGTCCATTTCATTTTTTGGGGCATCTAATAATTAATAATGTAGTTTATTTTACCATTTAAATTTTTGCATGGGTAATGATAGTAATATTCACTTTGACATCTACATATTAACCAAAAAATAAACACATATCAAGAAAAATGATACATAATTATCAATACCCCTCTTCGTGATTTCCACCAAAAATACAGTTTCATACATATATATATATACATCTTTAGGCATTTAATTAGTATAGAGAATAGTGATATGTAATCTATTTATCATAGTTATATCTTAATTTATAGTATCTATTGACGTGAATTTTTTAACAATAAAATATCCATTCATCACATTCATGGTTTAACATGTAAACATCTCAAATATTTCTTATACATATCTATATCTTCTAGTTTTTCTTTTTTTGATTACACATATAGATGGTTTAAAACTAATGTTATAAAGATAATATTCATCCCAGTCATTCAATATTTCTAGGTTACTAATTTTTAAATCCATATAAACATGAAATTTATTGAACCCCTTCATAGATAAGTTTTAATGATCCATTCAATTGAAATAATTATATTACTAATAGTGGATGTGCACTAATTATTAATAATATTAAATCCACTCCAACCATGTTCAATGTGCATATTCAACTCTAACTAGATGAGAATTTACAAAAAATTATTATTAATATATATTTAATGTGATTCTCCATGATGATAATTCTCCTTAATCATTAATGTAATGATAACTTCTACTAAATCCAAATAAGGATTTATGTAATTTTACTCATGAAAAATAAATTTTAATGAGGAATAAAATATCACCATAAATGTTTTTATAATAGCATATATTTTGTCTTTCTTCAATGCAACACTTTAAATCACAACCCCTTATCCACTCCGAGGTACTATGTATAAAGGTGTACTAACAAACATTATCATCAATTCCATGAGATTTTTATCACATAAATAATTCTAATCAAACATAAATCATTTCAAATATAACATTTAGATTGGGGTAGGTAAACATAAAAATAATTCATAATTTGATTACAATATATATATATTCCATGAAAAACATTTATGTAATTGATAGGGGTTTTTATATTAATATTTATAATAACTAATGTATTTTGTGGATCCACTAATATAAGTTAAATTTATTTCATATTATTCAAAATTATAATTTTATTTTTACATTCAAAAAAATATATTTTATTTTTTCAATCAATATATCATTCTATAGTGTCTTTAATACAATACGCATGTGATATTCATTCTCTTAGTTTCTTATGAAATATATAACAATAGAAGCTATAATTATTATCACTTTCCAATGAAGGTACCACGCATATACTCTATTCATTAAACGGTTAACGGTATAGGAGGAATTAGTAATAAAAAATGTAATGTCTACATATTCATAGTGACCATACCTTTACTAGAAATATGTGTTGGTTATGAACATAGTATGGAACTTTTACTTAAAGAATATAGATCTAAAATCAATCATTTAAAACATATATCTTGGTAATTATTCAAAAAATAATCAATATAGGGAATGGAATGTTAATTCTTGACTATGATAATGGTAATTTCCCATTAATAAATAAAGTGTCACATCTAACTGTCATTCATATAGATAAAATTTCCGATGTAGCTCATAGTGATGAAGATGGATTAATTAATCCCCTATAATGATTCTCCTTGGCTTGGATCATAAATTCTAATAAATCAAATAGGGAAACACTCAATGATTTATTTTAGATTTTCTATCACCTCGATTGAGTATAATAGAAAACTAAGAATTATTATTTGAAGGATGACTATATTATACATTTAAAAAATCTACAAATTCCAATACTATCTACATTTAATTGTGGGAATTCTTATCACTTATAATTTATGAAAGAATCTCAATTGGAATAAGAATAAAGACGAATGATATGGATTTAATTTCCATTTCATGTTCATATGTATCATAAAATTTATTTAAATATGTTGGTTTAGAAAATAAAATTCAAAACTCCTTGTTCTAACATTATTATAGAAATGATTTAAAAATGAAAATCCACAAAAAATTCATATCAAATTAATATATTGTATGAGTAACCATATTTAGTGAAATAATATTCCTAAAATACTCAATTCAAATTTAATTCCATACATTTTTTTTCATAACTCCATTTAGGGTAATACCACAATTTTAATATCAAATAATTGATATTGTAAATTTATAATTTCAATAAATTTATCATATATATATATATATCTTGGTATAAAACAATAGATTAGAAGATCAAGATTGAATGGTATGTGTAAAATTAAAAAATACATTATTGCACAAAATTGTAAATATTGACCTCATAAGATTATATATTGACTCCCAGATTAAGGCATTGCTGAAAACGATCAGAGATATCAACACATAGTTATTAAATTGTTTAAATAATATCAATACTTGTTAATATAATAAAATTGGATTGTGTGAAGAGAAATCTATGAATAATTCTCATAATTTTCATTATTAATAATTTTTTTCCATGATGACATAATTTGAGTGAGCGATGGAATTATTATCGAAACAATAGTCATTTACAAACCCCATTAGAAAAAAATCCCACCTTGTTTCTTATCACGCATCTCGATTAATGAAAAAATCATTTTAGTACCATAATTAATTTTTATTGGAATTTCAATTGACTTCCATCAAAAATTTATTATAAATATAACATGATTTATGACTAGATAAATTATCCATTTATTATTGATGACAAATTGAATGATTTATTTATACCTGCAAAAGTATTTCATAGTTGACCCACTTTATAAACATTCATTTATTCTAATGAATTATATATCTATCCACCATTCAGGTTAAATTATAATACAACAAGAGTTCCTCATATATATTGTAATGTTTGCATCATCTTTACCAACTTATTAATAATCTATATTCTATTGGTCGGGTAATATCATCCACATCATTATAAAATGAATATATAGAATTTACTTAATGATAATTAATATCCAAAACTGATCCCAATACATAGAGTAAATATATTAAATTTCAAAAATTCTCATGATATGATTCCACCATTGATCCGCATCACCATGTGAATGAAGAAAATCTAATATATTTTTTTCATGTTATAATAATTGTGAAAAATTTATTCCATTTTAGTGGAATTGAACCATATCTCAAAGATATGTGGATTGAAGGACCGACTAAAATAATTATGATAATGACATATTAAATACTGAAAATTACATTGTTCATTCATTTACTAATTTCCATCCTAGTTATGATTATTTTCATGAGATCATTTTTTATTCCAACAAATGATTTTTTACAATATTATATCGAGAAAAATAAACTTCATTTGGGGGAAATCATTTCATCTTCAATCAAAGTCAATATTTACTTGTGTCATTGTTTGTTCATTCTAATTAATTAAATAACAAATAATTGTTCTAGAAATAAATATCATGTTAACAAAATATAAATATCATGAAAATCATTCACATGAACTCAAAATAATGTAAAATTATATCCATTCTATGACACATTGGTCTTAACCTATTACATACATGTTGTTTATTTATTCAAATAACTCATAATGGATCTTAATTTGAATTTGATTTATGCAATGTGTATAACCTAGAAGTTTCAAACAAGAATTACCTTAAGGGGTAATTCCTCATTTCCATAATTATGGATGAGATATATTCAACTCACTATTTTCATTTTTTCGTTCCTATATAAATCTGTGATAAAATGCCATTATATTTTAGTATCAATATAGTGATTTTTTTATATTGGGAAACAATAGTCATTTCATTAGAAAGAAATAGGATTATATCATATACATTGGACTATCAAAATGATTCACACTAATTAATTATCTTCATATTTTATAAAAACACCCTAAAATGTCTTCTAATATCAAATAATGGGAAGCATAATTCTAAAATTAAATCAAAATACAATTTTAGATTGTTATTAAAAAAATTAAAATAAAATACACCTAATGAATTAAGATTATTAATGTATTTGGGTATATTTTTATTTAAAAAATGGGTACATAAATTATATACACCAATTCCAGATATGTTCTTCTTAAAATTTTTTATTCCTTTAAATTTCAAAACAAAATATATTCCATGGAATCTATGGAACGGGAAAAAGGTAGTTTGGTCCCATATGATCAGTAAGGGTAAATATATGACACATCAATAAATGATCATAAGTTATAATAAGATAATCAATGTGGTATAAAAACGTGATCTTGAGATAAAATAATCATATGCAATGAATCATTTTTTAATAGTAATGAAAAATGGTATAATTTTCTTATGAAAATAATATTGGGGTATGATCAATAATCAATCCTCTTATCTGTTAAAAATTGTAACGCCCCAGTTACGGAAGCCACCTAAAGGCACCCCATACCTGATTGGTCACATGGCCTCAAGAGCATTCCCCAAACATCAGAGGTTGCCGACTTGCAGCGAGGGCCTTGGGTGTGATATTGGGGAATCTATGCCCTCATTGGCAGAGTACACAACTAAAGTACACAAATACATACAACAGTGAAAGCAGTTAATACCAAACAATAGTAACAACGGAATACTGATAAAAGAAATAACTAGAGAAGATAGATATATATATATATATATTATGCATGATACATATATTTCTAGGAAAACATCCAAACAAGTCACATTTATGGAATAAAAAAGTGCTAAACCAATGTGCAAAAGAAAGCATATAAACTCCTCTGCATCGCAAGCCACAGCTTGGTCCAATGCTCTCCAGCTCCAAAACAATCATGAACCTAATGTCGAAGGGAGCATTCCCATATCTATTCCTGCAACAATATAATCTGTTTGAGCCCAAAATAATGAATTAAATAGTTTGTGAGACAAAATCCCTGTAGGCAACCACCCGAAGAACTGTGTGTAACAGTTAGTAAATTTATGGTAGGTAAAAGTACAGAAAGAAGTAAACAAAAAAGCACTCAGCATCATGAAATCCACAGTTTCTAGGATATAATTACAAAAAACGTTTGTATCCACTCAAGCAAGTAGAACAAACAGGTAACCATCTGATTATTTCTCATAGCCTAACCGCTATGGTTCAACCAAAATGTACTAGAAACCCTCTAGGAGGCACACCTAGTCTCACCCCTATGGTTTAGCTAAAGAATAGATTTTATGGGGAAGCACTCACCTTCCATTACACCTATAGTCTCTTATCATACTAATGGAACTCTGTGTAACCACTCAACTTCTCATTCCACATGTGCCAGGCATTGTGGATGTGAATACACTTTGAGAAATCACTGAACGTCAATTCCCCCTATGCTCTCACATTGTATTATAAAGACACTCTAGAGAAGCCCTTACGTCCATTATCAATATGGTCTTCTACACTAGGATCTCACAGCCTTGTGTAATTTCAGTAAGTATCGCATCCTGTAACACCCAAAGTAACCTCAAGAACTACTTGGCTAGCATTCTACAACATCTCAGCATGAACGAACAACAGTCACACAATCCTACCATACATGGAATGGGAAAACAACAGCATTCAAAAAGATAACTAGACCCAATGGATGAGACTGGAAATAACATGCATGGAAAACACTTTCGAAGCCTAACAATTATCCCATAAAACAATTAAAATCCTCTAATCTTGCATACAATAAATGCAGAAAATCAATAGGGCTAAAATAGTAAACGCATAATACCTTGTTCAGGGGTATTGGTGGAATTTGGCAAAATACTCAAAGACTTTGTAAAAAAAGGAACAAACCACCTACCTTGATGTTAGTAGATTGATATACATGAACCACGAGGCTTGAATTGCCATAGAAAATTTATGATCTGCAAAAATGACTAAAACGTTCAACCCACAAAAACAAGGAAAAGAGAAGGAATCATGAAACGACGTTCTTTAAGAATAGAGAACTCATCGATGCGATTCCAACGCAATCGTCGGAGTTCGATTCGGAGTACGGACGATCGGTCGGGGGTTCGTCGAGGATTTGCGGAAGTTCGGGAGCTCTCAGCGAAACGAGTCCTAAAAAGAGATGTTTTTGGCGATTAGGCATGACCCTGGTGTGTTTAATGATAAAAATAATGTACACAGCATGTACGTTTGGATTGAACTGTGTGTACTCACCTTTTCTATACTCTGCTTTTGGGGGCCTCCAAGTCAACACTACATGGCCGAATGTGTGGCCTTGACACGGCCAGCACACGATCTCCAGCGACATCGTAGCACATGGTGTGTACTTGTAAAGTACACAACATGTAATTTGAAAATTTCCATATTTTCCTCGTTTCCTAAAAAATGACAAGAAAAGGAAAACATACCTGAAAAGAAGAAATGGGTTCATACAAAATTCCCCCCTTAATGAAATTTGTCCCCGAATTTCCCTAACGCGATATAGAAGAAAAAATCTCGAATAGTTCTGACCACTGTAATCATAAATCGGCCCCCTTCTCATAGGTCTTGTCCTACACACGCCCATGCTTCCATAGCACACATACCAGAGGAACATACCGGCCATAGAGAACCTTCGTACTACGAAAAATAATCCTAATAGTATGCTCCTCAAATGACACATCCACCTCTAACTCGACTTCCTAAGGTTAGAAAGCATGATACGGGTCTGAAATGTAACGTCGGAGCTGAGAAACGTGGAAGACGTCCCACATAGCTCAGTCCCTAGGAGGTAACTGCAATTGATAGGCAACCAGAACAACTCTCTCCAACTCCTCAAACGGCCTGACGTACCTCATCGAAAGCTTACGCTCTCTCTTAATCCTCTTGTGCCCCAACCTCAGTGAGACACATAGGAACCCCTGATCCCCATCCTCGAACTCCAGAGGTCATCTCCACTAATCATAATAGGACTTCTGTCGAGACTGTGCAGTATCCATCCTCTTTCGAATCAACACTATCTACTATGTGGTCTCCTAAACAAGACGAGGTCCCAGCAAAGCAGCCTCTCCTACCTCTAGTCAACATAAGGGTGATCATTATGGCCTATTGTACAAAGCCTAATATGGTTCCTTCTGAATTGTTTTTGAAAACTATTATTTTTGGTGAACTCCACAAGAGGTATATGATTCTCCTAAGAACCTCCAATGTCTAGAATTCAAGCTTCGAGAATATCCTCAAGCTCCTGAATTGTATGCTCGGACTGGCCATCTTTCTAAGGATGGTAGGCCGATCTCAGAAGTACCTCCGTATCCAAAGAATTCCATAGCCCCTACCAGACCCAAGAAGTAAAACATGTATACTTGTCTGAAACGATGAAGTATGGAACTCCATGCAGACGTACAATCTCACAGATGTACAACCATCCCAGCTCGTCAACACTAAAGGTCTCTTTGATCAGCAAGAAGTATGAACCCTTAGTGAGACTATTAATGACAACCCAAATTGTGTCATTCCATCGAGGAGACTATGGATACCCTATCACGAAATCCATCACAACATCATTCCACTTCCACTTAGGAATGGGTAGTTGTTGTAAAAGTCCCGCTGGTCGTCGATGCTCGGATTTCACCTTCTGAAAAGTGGAACACCTCATCACGAAACCAGCAATATCCCTCTTTATACCAGGCCACAAATACTGACAGTATAGATCTTGATACATCTTGGTGGCACCAGGATGAACTATTGAAACTGAGTAATTCAAATCATTCAACATATCCTCGCGTATATGTGCTGGCACCATTAGATGTCCCTGGAAATACAAGATCTTATCCTCGCATATGGTCCCACAGAAATAGGGTCCTCTACTCACATGCTTTTCCAAAGAAATAGGCCTTCAGAATCTGATATATGCCACATTCTAACTCAGTCAGGAAGCGTATAGGTAACAGATATAGAAGAAATAAACACTTTCCCCTGTCTGTTGTGCACATCCAAATGCATCTCAAAGAATATAGCCATAAGCTACCACTCACTATTGGCCTCCTGAACTGCATCTATATGAGTCCTCCTACTCAACTCATTAGCCACTGCGTTTCCCTTCCCATGCGTATAGTCAAGCTCAAAGTCAAAGTATTGTAGGTACTCAACCCACCTGCATTATCTCAGATTCAGATCATGTAGAGTGAAGATGTACTTGAGACACTTATGGTCGGTGAAAACCACAATGTGCTCTCCCTGAAGATAATGTCTCCAACAGTGTAAGGTTGGAACAACTGCTTCCAGCTCGTGATAGTGTGTCGGGTAGTTCCTCTCATGTGGCCTCAACTGCTGTGACCCGTACGCAATGACTCCATCTCCCTACATAAGCATTGCTCAAATCTCGTTACCTGAAGCATCACATTAAACATTTTAGCTCTTTCCCAGCTTTGGAAATACTAGTATCAGTTCTAAAGGCAACCTCCCATTCAGATCCAAAAAGGATGACTCAGAAGAATATAACTATAAGAACATCTCACCCTTTATGGTCAGAGCCGTCAATGGTGATGATTAGCGTGAAATCTCTTGTATGAAGCATCTGTAGTATCCAGACAGCAATAGAAAACTCTGATCCTCAAATACATTCTTCAACTTCACACAAGAAACTACTCCTATCACTTTTTACTTTTCCATTAATATTCGTATCTCTGAGATAACGTGGCCCAAAAATTGAATATGGCCCTTCCAAAAGTGGATTTTTTAGATCTTAACATATAATTGATGCTTCCTCAGTCTACCCAAAATGATAACAATATGTGTGGCATGGTCATTTCAAGTGTGGCAGTACCCCAAGATATCGTCCACGAAGACCACCAAAAAATATTCCATGTTTATATGGAACACTCGGTTCATCAATGCCATGAAAACTACAGGCAGGTTGATGAGGAATAATGGCATAACCATATAGTTTTGTAGACCATACTAGCTCCGGAATTATTTAAGAGGTATATCAGATGGTCTAACGTGGAATTGATGATAACCCGACCTCAAATCAATCTTCTAGAACACCAGGTCTCCTCGAAGCTGATCAAAGAGGTCATCAATCCTATGAAAGGGATATCAGTTCTTGATCGTCTACTGGTTTAGCTTTCGATAATCCAAACAAAGCCTATGGGTGTCGTCTTCCTTCATCGCAAACAAGACAGGCGAACCCCAAGGAGATGAACTAGGTCAGATGAAACCCTTTTCCTGCAACTCCTCCATCTTCTTCTTGAGCTCTTTCAACTTATGTGTAGCCATCCTATAAGGTGGAATGTACAGTGGTGCCGCTCCTGGTATGATCTCAATGAAAAGTCTCCCTCGCGCTCTAGTGTCAAACTTGATATGTCCTCTGTAAGGACATCCCTGAAACAATCCACCAATGGAGGAAAGTATAACTGCAAAGTGCCCTGGTCATCCATATAAAGATTGAAAATCTGTGTTGTAACTCAACCAAGACCATGATGCTCGGGTCCTTCTCTACTTGCTTAGACAAACCACTCACCTCGATGAAGAAATGATCCACCATCTTGTTATGTGAAACTCACCCTGCGGCGATAATAGTCGACGGCTGCCTGGATGGGAACTATGCAGTCCATTCCAAGAATGACATCATAGCATGTCATCTCTGGGACATAGAGATCCCATAGAAAGTGATACCTAGACACCTCTAGAGGTCACTCCTTGCACTAAGATACACTAGCCTTCCTAGTCCCCAATGGTGTATCTAGAGTCAATGTATTGGAAGAGGAAATGATACAGAGACGAAGGCTATCCACAACAACAAAAGATATAATCCTATGGGAATCCCCTATATCGAAACGAGCTGAAGAGAAAACTAAGGCTACTAAGATCATTCCTCAATCTATAGAGGGTCTGAGATCCTTATATTTCTTGGTCTACTCCACTGTAAAAGCCTGACCTTTACCATGGGCCGATGACCCTACCTGTACGATGACCTGGTGACCCTACCTAACAGCTCTAAGTTGATCCACCCTATGGTCGCTGAATGATCAGTGACTAACCACCACGACCTCAACCTTCACCTAGGCCAGAATGGCCCTGAGAGTTCCAGTTCCTAGATTGGTGAGAGATTGGTGGCGTTTCTCCTGAATGAGGAGTCATGGATTAACCCCAGTCACCAGCTGCTGCTGAGAAAACCAAACAGAAGCGCTGATGTTGACCCATATTTCCGCAAGATTATCACTCCACTAGGTCTCTCTGGCACTATGTCCTCGTATTCCTAGCCCTTATTCATTGTTATCATACCACATGGGAACCTGAAGATGCGTGTCAAGTTACCTCAGATCACCGCGTGTCGACTCCCTACGACGCTTCCTGCTGCTAGATGGTGAAGCACTAACTATGGAAGTGGAACTGTCCTGGATATCAACTCTGGAATCTCTCATATTATGCTCCGTATTTAGTGTCATGTTGATGATGAAAGTGATGTAAGTCAGCCTGAAGATATTCACCTATGAGCAGATCTCCCGTCCGAGACCATCCTCAAACTTCCATGACAATATTAACCCATACCCACCCTGGAGGGGTGTGAAATGCTCATGATCGTTGAAATGAGAGGATTACTCCCAGACAGAAAGTGAACCCAACTCTAGGCTCATGAACTCTTGGGCTCGGTCGGACATCATGATCTCTGGATAGAAGTAGTCGTAAAAGACGCATTGAAACTCCTCCCACACCATAACCTGCTGATGACCCGCCTGTGAGATCACTTCCTACCACCTCTTGGCGGAGACTCATAGAATGTAGGTAGCAAGCTTGACCTGCCTTTTTGGAGGTGTCTCCACATGCTCAATGCTCTTCATCATCGCTTCAATCCATGACTCTGCAGCCTACATTCCTCCTTCCCCTGAGAATGTGGGAGGATGCTGCTGCTAGAAAACCCATGTAAAGTCTTCCATAGATGTAGTAGAAGGCATATCTCCCTGGAAGGTCTGCATAATCCTCATTAAACACCCCCTAAACTACGCATTAGCTTCTATGTTAGGTATAATTTCTAGGGCAATGACTGGAATGATAGGTGGATCAGTGGGAAGTCCTTGATCAGCCAAATCTTTTGTCTGATCACTGCCTAGAAACTAGCGTATGACCGGTGGATGTCTCAGTTCCATGACTCATCAAGGTCACACGCACACTTTAGATAAAATTATCAAGGACTGTTAACTAGGAGTGTAATAAGGGAACATGGGAAAAATGAATTCAAAATTTTAAAAAAAATGACTACACGGCGTGTATAAAGACTACAAGACATGTACCCTTAAGTAATTTTCATTGGCGTGTACTTTTTCTAAAACTGGTCGTGTAACACCCCAAACACATGGCGTGTTATCCTAACACACAGTGTGTACCAAAATCCTCTTCCCCTACCCGAGTCCTTCTACACGATTAAGCCACATGGATCTCCTAAGACAATAATACATGGCGAGTTCAAGGTAGACTCGACATGTAGTGAACAAGCATCACCTGGCCCGTGTTATTAGTGACACGACCTGTGTACCCAGGTCATACTACACGACATGTTCCAGGAGGACACGACATGTACTAAGAATTCCCAACAGACCATGTGGTCAGTTACACGGCTGGATACATGACTTACACTTCACGGAAGGTTGGGGTGCCTTGGGAGGAATATGAGGAGAGGAGTGAATTTGTTGGTCAATCTCCCAATTCTTTTAGTTATGTGGAATGGTAGATTGAGTGGGTGTATATAAAATAGGAGACGTAATTCATTATTATTTAGGGTTTTTACACCACAAATTAAACTAATCAAATCTAAATAACATGCCACAACCTTTTCCCATGGTTTCATAAAAAGAGGAGTTGAATAAAATATTATATAAGGACATGGTCCAAACATATTAAAATATTAGTCTTGCTTATGTGGAGGTGATTCATACTCCCAAGGAAATCATTTTAACATGAAAAAATATTTTATAAGTCTTGTAGTGTCCACTAAGGCATAATGAAATTACTCAAACACATCTAAAATCACAATATTTTAAATGTAAGACATATATTGGACTAATATCTATTCTTTTTTATTTTATTACATCACTATTGGGACATTATGATGTTATAAAACACATAATATATTTATTAGGTATTTAATTTTTATCCAAAAATTCGACTATCATAGAAAATTATGAGACATTTATTGTGAGATAATTTTGACATTCTAATTCCTAAATTATTATTTATTTAATCTAAATAAATTTTAGAATATGTTAATTTTAAATAATAATATAAAAACATAAATTTATTGAAAAATATTGGGTTTTGAAGAAAAAATAGTTTTAAAATCTTAATATAAATACAATTGTATTCATAAATATTATACAATCATTTATATTAAATAAAACTTAGATTTGTGATAAAATTTTCTTAAAATATTATTTACATCAAAAATTTATTAACTCTTCAAAAATATGTTTCTTAATTGAATTTTAATATTGACTAAAAATACTATTTGTTCTATAAAAACCATATATAAAGTAACAATAATAAAAATAAATTTATATTCTTTATACTACAAAAAAATATTTCACATAATCATAATTCTAGGGTCTTGTTACGTATCCCTTTATTACACCAGAATATTCCAAAAGGGTATGGTGTGCGATGGTAGGCCTTTATTAGGGTCATTAAATGAATATGGCTTGGGGTTTTATTTTGATGAGCTTGAACATCTTCTATAAATAGTTTCACTCATGATTAAGTTGTTGGACCTCATCTTGGGATTGGTAGAGTAAAATTCCTGAAAATTTTATCACCCTCAAAAGATGCATAAAATGGGTTTCGAAGGGAAATATACCACTAATGGAGGACATCACTTCCTTTTTTTAAATGATTTTTTAATACCATATACTTATACTAGTCATGTGATCACTGTTCATCATCTTAATTATCAACGATAATCAAACATAATGGTTACATAAATCCAACTACATAAAATAAAAAAATGAAAGTGTTTTACATATCCACAAGACTTTTAAATAAATTAAGGAAATTTATTTTTATTCCTGGATTTTATGGTCATTAAAAGTTAGTTTTTTGGGTGTTTGAGGGTCACTATTCCATAGTGATAGTTGTGGGGATGCCCATGTTGAAATTTTATCGAGGATGTAGTGTGGACAAGATTTTTTAGGATATGGGGGATTGAATATTCATTGTGTGGTTGGTGGTTTGGAGATTTGTTGAACCATGAACACTGAAATATATTTCATATCCCCCATAAAGGATGTCTTTCGTTGGTGATGTAGCCACATGAAACGAGGATGGGTACACATTATAGGAAGTCATGGAGAGGAAGGTAGGATTTTCATGGACCTCAGTGTAGCCCACCATTTGAAATTAGTTTTAGGTAACTATCCAAAAAATTTATAGTGTGGTGAATGTAAAAATTATTGGGGATTGGATATATGCTTCATTAGAAGTCTTGATGGTAGTTTAGATTGTGATTTAATGTAGGGAAATATCTATATTAATATTAATTGAAAATGTTACCAAGATATGTCCTATGGTGGTAGGGTAATGTTGGGATTTTACAATAAAATTGTTCAGTAATTAAGGATTCCTCTATTTACATAAGGATCTAGATACCTTTTGTGGATTTTAGACTCTTCTAATCCAACCAATAAAACCTTGAAGCCTCTTCCCACAGGCTAGGTTAACCTGGAATAGTATAAACAAATTTTATTCACAATCGGAGCAAAAAACATTTGAGGATTTCATTATTATTTTGAATTTATCTAGAGGCAATGGTAATGGTTGGTTTTATTCAGTATTCTTAATCTAATTTTGGACCTTATCATTTTCATCTCTAAGGGTTTTATAATCTAGTGTCTTAATTTTGTTTTTCACAGACGGTTCTAGGTAATTTTTTCAATTGGATTGATCTAGGTAAAAATTCAAGAATTTTCCATTGATATCAGATAAATAAAATATTCTAACTATTTTGTTATGTTCTATAAATCTTATAATTATTATTATTATGTGGTTGAATGTATAACCCATGATATCAAATCATAATATGTATCATAAATGGGTTCCTGTATATCCCATGAGAACCTTTCTTGATTTGATTCACATTTTAGTACATTTTACTCCAATGGGATCCATTATTTATTGGATTTACATTTTGATGTGTGTGTGTGTCTTTTGAGAACATTAATTGATATAATTCTCTATTAAGTGTCTGCATGAATGTGATACCATTCAGGATATGAAATTCATGTTACATTATTTATTATGATTTGATTATGGGTGAATATATAGGTCTTATATAACATATTTTAATTAATCATATTAGACTATCTATATTAGTTTTCATCATAGAGGTGGGGTTCCACAATTTTGTTTATAATATATATATTTTACCTTTAATGTTGAGTTTAAATAACATTAAATTCTGTATAGTCAAATATTTAGTTGTCTTGGCTTAAAACAAAACCAAATATTGGGTTAACCACTAGTAGTGTCGAATGCATCATTGTTGTGAATTAGGGTGACATGTGGAAACTATCACTTTAGCTTAATGGTGTGTGTTTGTGTAGGTTCCTTAAATGTGTAACATTTATATAGTAATTATTATACTCTATTTATCTAATTATTATAATATTTGATGTAATCTATGACAAGAAATGATTAATTATAATATTCCAGTAGGATTCTTTGAAAAATTGGGAGAGGCATGGTTCCTGGTATATTAGATAGTGGACGACGACTCAACACATGATATTTTTTTATAAAAACATCATTTTTATTTATGAAATTAATATATAGAAATTAAATAAACTATTTTAATGAAACAATGTTAGTGTTGTTAGGGTTTTATAACTATGAAGTGTTTGGGAATCTCACTATGTATTTATAATTTTTGTTTAGTTATATAATGACTGGAAAGGGGCCTGTGTTAGAGTGTGTCAAAATAGAATATTGGGAGATAGAAGTGATACTGTTATTGACTATTCCTATTTTTCATTGTGTTCGTTTATTTTATTGGTATTTAAACACTTGATTTTTCTACCAAATTGGGGATCCCTTAGGTTATGTTGTATTACAGATATTCCAATCACCATTTTAAGTTTCATTTTTTGGTTTCTATTATAGAATTATAAAATTATTAATTAATGTTTCAGTATTTTTTTAGGATTAAATATTTTATAATTTGGAATATTTTCCCCAATGAGACAATTCAGACCCACTTTTCCAGTCTCGAACATCTTTCAAATTGGATGGCATGGATGTGGTAATGTGACACTACAACTTGGATCTGGTAATTATTATAAGAGAACCACAACATTTTATTAATGTGGGGTTTATTTATTATACTCACATTATCTTTATTGTATTATAGTCATGTAATAGGGAGGTATATTATGTGGAACTCGGGTTAGGGAATCACATGCTTGTGTTTCCATCTTTGTTATAGTGGTATTGACATTTTTTACTAGTGTTATTACTATTATATGTTTTGTTTTTAAAATTTCCTAATGATTACGATTATTATTGTTATGTTTTCATAGTTTGTAAAATTTTATTGAATTAATGAATAATAATTATGCATAAATTATAACATTTCATTTTCATATTTGTGTGACATAAATTTTATTAAAATTAAGCAATAGAATTTGTAATCATATCTTTGTTGTTTTTATTATAATTATAAAAAAAAAGTAAAATACCATGATATATAGAATTATATTATTTTAAATATATATATATACATTAATTTTTATAATAGGTCAGTGTACATGACTAGTATTCAACCTTGGTAAGTGTAATGGTGGTTATCACATGTATATCTAGATGGCCCTGTATGATGAGTCTTCTCAGAGTGATATTTTAATTTTTCATATAAACAACATGACTTTTTATCATATTTTGATGTTTTTAGGTTTTTTATTATTTCATTTTTCAATTTGAGATAACTAAAACTTAAAGTCAATTTTTGGGAACATTAACCATTCAAGGTATGATTCCAACTATTTCTATAATTTCTAAAATGTTAATAAATAAATGTTCATCTAATTAATTTATTTATCCTTAATTTTTATCTATAATATATTTTTTAGTTATATTATCCTATGAACATTTATCTCCTGAAACACCACTATGTTAATGGTTCAATCATCACTAAATTTTTTGATATTATCCTATAGTATTTTATTATATTGAAATATAATTTATTTAAATACCATTTGATTGACAACCATAAATTATATTTTGGAAAGGTAATTTCTGAATCGTCATCATGATTATATCTATTATTAGCGATTATGTGTTATCACTAATTATAAAATCAGAGAGAATCATTTATTGATAGAGGAAGTTGATTTTTTTCAGGCTAGGATAAAAACAATAGCAATATAGGTAATATTACATTATTGGAGTTGACTATGGTTCTAATTATATACATTGTGTAATTTCCTCCTATGTTCTTCATGATGCGAGTAATTATAGTATATATCGATATAATTTTGAATGATTCCTCAAGATATAGCTATTCTGTTTTTGAGTGATCTCTATAGAAGATCACAACTTATTTATATTTTTTTCTGTTATATTGAACTAGTATAGTTTTGTTCACGGATGATATTCTATAATTTTTAGAAACCTCAATGTATCTTACTAGACGCTGTGATATTTTTTTGACTACAGATGGATCACAATAAATATTTTAAAATAATTTTATTTATCACTTATTCATATATGTGTTCTATTACTAGGGGATGTAACTTTTGAGTTTAAAATTTCCCATGATCTTGGAATTGCATGGAATTTTTTGTCATGATAACAGCATATGAACATTTTTAAGATTCGAAGATTCCAAATTTTGGAAGAGTAATATCGATGGATTATTTTAAATATCACCCATAAAAGAGACCCTATGACTGGGATTATTAATAAGGAAGTATTTTTGTAATTAGAAACAATAATGAAAAGTGTAATTTACATGTGTGGAAGAAAATGTTTAATTCTTTTTTGATGGTAATTTTTATATATCATGGGATGGGTTATGCATTTTTATTTGATTATTCTAGTGATAGAATTGATTTTTTCAAGTTATACTAATCAATAAGTCACTTATCGGTCTTGAAACTCTGAAATTAATTGAATAAATACACTAATAATTTCATGGAGTCACCTGAACTGGTTTTATGATTGATAATTTTTAGGAATTATATTTTTTTAGATAGCTTCCATTTATATAGACCATAAGAATTTATTGTATATAATCTATTTGTGATATATGGACCTTCATCAGATCTATTGGGATGGGTAACTATAAGAGTTTGACATAGAAATGGGTCATAATCCTATGAAATGGAATAATGTTATAGATGTGTTGAATTTGATGATAAAATATGTTGGAGAGGGATTAATAAATTAAGGGCTTATTATTATTAGGTTCTTAACAATTTAGAACATGGGTGGATCTAAAAATAAATGGGTAAGCATATGTTCCCTAATAAAAATAAATCCTTCTGTGGTGTTATAGGTGAAATCCAACATGGAGTATAAACCTAAAATTTTAATGATATAGGGACATTAGTGATAAATAACCTAATTCAAGGATCGTATATTGCATCGTATGACGTGTTATAAGATCATTATAGGATCATTGTTCATAGTCGTATGAGAGAATAGATTATGAGAGACCCTCATTCATCATTATTGTAATTTTAATTGGGATAATCCTAGATATAACAAGATATTGTAAAACATTTCTAGAATCCATGTATGAGAAGGTCCATTGATATTCTTGGAAATCATTGTTGAACATGTTGTATGATTATGTTCATGAATCAGTTATCAAGTTTATTCCAGCATTCACTCTTTGTACAACTATGGATATTGGATGATGTGATGATGAGATTTATATATGGTTACCCTTGAAACTATGAGGATTAGTTATTTTTTAGGTCGAATTGGATTAGTAGATTAAGGTAGAACATTTCATTCCAACTATAGAGGTTCATTCATTGGTTTAGTTAGAAAATAAATATTTAGGTGATATGACCAACCATTATGAATTCCCTCTGATCTTAGTATTTTATGATAAATCTTGTTTTACATTACATTTTAGTAATGACATGATAAATAAAATGATCACTCAATTATATCCACATATCCTACATAATCAATATACTAATGGGTAGTCAAAATTTTGATATATATATATATATAAAACCTTATGGAATGTTCTCTTTATATTAGTAAATAATTTAATGATCATTTATACAAGATGAATAATGTGTATAATAATAGTTTCCAATTAATGACTAATAAGTCTATATTTTAATAATTAATTTTTCAAATTTTGAGTTCACCACTATGTTGGAATTAGGTGTGTGAGACAATTATTACCATGGCCATTTTTGGTGAAAGCAACCTCCATGTATTGGAATTTGATTATGATGAGGCAAGTGAGCCCTCAAATGATGAATCCTTCACATATAGACCAATGATAATGAACCAATGGATTTATATTTAGGTAATCTAGTTTTCTTACAAGTTTTATCTTGATTAGGACATCATAATTTTTTTATGAAGGGAAAATTTACATTGTGGGTTGTGGTATAGTACTATATTATTCAGTTCATTATAAAAATGACTAATGACTTTTCCATCCTATTTCATATTAAATAATTCTTAACGTGTTCCATCCATATTATCTTTGAATATATGATCTTTTTGTTAAGCATGTGATAAAAATTGGTGATGTTGATTAGGAACATTTAGAATCATATATACGGTAGAAAATTCCAAATTTGGATAGCAGAAATAATGTGTAATGGTATAAGACACAACCACATGATTATGTTTAGTGGTTGAATTAATGTATCTAGGTGGAAATTTTAGAGTATGAATATGATACGTGGAATTAGAGTTCTAAAATAAGATCCATACTATTTTTTTGATTTCTCCTTCTTGAATATAGGTACTCTTTTTTATTTTATTGGTTATACATTGGTTGACTAATGTCATGGGTTCATCTAGGTGATAATTGTATGTTTTTGAGGGATTTTTGATATTGAATGCTTAGTGAACATTTTTTTCAAACAGTTCACTATTCCCTAGTAAAAGATGTATCCCCAGACAGAGATGGGTTTCATGTTTCTCTCTAGGGTGGTAAAATTTTTCAAAATCTTATGTTTATCTGTGCATACCCACTATAGTGTTTCATAATTATGGCACATTGTTTTTGAAATCATTCCCTCATCCTAGGAAACTATTCTTATGACTTTTTAAACCTCAAAATTATAAAAATAAACTATCAAAACCCTATCTATTAATCCTTAATCACCCCCAATCATACATAAAATCATTAAATTCAATTTTAGAATCTCCCTAATGTATTATAAGTCTCTATGAACCCATTCATGATGAATTAATGATCCATTAATAGATCTTCACCAATTATGATATGAGATTTCTTCCCAATTAGAATAATCTATTTCCAATTAATATTTATAGACAATGTGGAGTGTTTTAAAAATCATATGTGAGAGATTGGGTCTACAATTTGATGATTTTTTAATATACACTTTTTTCTTCGATTTTGTTATACAACTCATTTCTTGTTGTGGAATTGAATTTTTTATCAATTTGGGGAATTTCTATCCACGACTGTCTGTAATTGATATTGATACACATGTCATATAATTCAATTCTTAGTATCATGATTATAATTTGTGTATATGATTTTGGAATTACTATTTCACATTTAAAAATTTCATCTTTAGTAGAGTTAATTAAATTTTATTGTTTTTTTATGGGATAATTAAATTAA
This sequence comes from Viscum album, assembly GCA_963277665.1. Taxonomy (NCBI): domain Eukaryota; kingdom Viridiplantae; phylum Streptophyta; class Magnoliopsida; order Santalales; family Viscaceae; genus Viscum; species Viscum album. The sequence continues at coordinate 1,561,424,382 of OY728161.1, forward strand.
AAAATTAATTGGATGATGTAATTGGTTAATTGATGGGATTTAGTAATTGATTAATTAATATAATCATTAATTGAGTGATTAATGAGAATTAATATATGTCTATATTATCTTTTAATGTCAATGAATTATTTGATTAAATTTTGAAAAAATATTTCTATGATAAATTTTTCATATTATTCATTATGTTTATAATAATGAATTATAATTATTTTGATAATTTTAAACATGATACATTAATGACTATGAATGATAATAATGTTATTGATTCGTAACCATGAGTTATGTAAAATTATTATTCATCTCATGTTGTTATATTGGTGAAACATTTCTTGTTAAGGCATGATATATTTATTGAGGATCTAAAAAATCATATGGGATGTTGAGGTGTGGGACAGAGAATGTGGATCCAAATACTCATATGTAGTCTATATATAAATATAGACATTCCATGACCAAGGTAACATCAAACTCCACTAAATGATGTCTGGAGATAATTTTTCGGAGGTTCAGTCCACAAATTTTGACCCATGAGGTGTTATAAACTATGGATAGATTAATTTCTCCATTCTATATTCTCACATATAACATATCCTACAAATTTTGAGGTGGTGTTTGAAAAGTTATAATAAACATGTATGATATGGATTAATACGCCGAACCTAAATTAAATAGAACATTATCTATTAAATAATGAATAACTAGCATACCTATCACAACATCATTGTCTGGATCCACCTTAGCAGTTGTGATAGCATAAACCCTTCCTTGCTTCATTGGAGGTTGTTGATGATTCCCACTAACAACCCATACGATTAGAAAAAATAATCACATAATACCCATTATCCTTGTAGTTGTAACACTAAACTATATGTTGAGGGTTGATCAAAACCTTCCTTTTATCATCAACATTAGTGGGATTCGTCATATCTCATATGTAGTTTTTAGAAAGATGTCCCATTCATTCTCATTTAAAGAAATTATTTCTTCGGTTTAGATAGTACCAAATATTCTTCTTCCCACAACTATTACAAGTGGGATATTCATTTTTATTTCCATCATGGGATATATTTTTTGAGACACGCATTTTGTTCACCATTTTTCACTTATTGTCACCAAGCCCCCAAGACCACTGAGAGTCTCCAATCTCTATTTCATACATGATGGAAAAAGGGAATATCTCTTCATAACTCTCTATGTCATCAATTTCCAATGAATTTCATATACACGTCTTTTGTCTACTATAGAAAAGATCCACCTTGATTTCGGAGTTCATTAAAAATCATAAGGTGTACCGTGAAAGCCTTGTAATGATTACTTCGAACGCCCTGATGGAATCATCTTCCTTATTTTCGAGGCCAAAGAACTCTCATTCCATCTTGAGATTATGGTTTTGAGGAAAATATTTATTGAAACTTATCCTCTTGAATTCATCACAATCTATGGAATCAATTTACTCTTGGGACTTTGTATTCATGATCAATGTCCACCACTTGTCATCTTTCCCAACAAAACATTAAACTACAAGTACAACATTCAATTATTCCAAGAACAGGAGCATATAAAATAACTTTTCAATGGTGGTAATCCACTTTTCAGTGATGAGGGGATCCAAATATTTTCTAAACATGGAAGGCATTTTACGCATGAAGGATGTTATGCCAACTTTCCATTTCCTTGGAGGAGGAAGGAATTCCACATGATTGAAGTAATTATTCAAAATATGATCCAGTTGGTCATGTACTATCATGATTGTTTTATCACATATTCTATTCATATCAATTATATCATTAGGTAAATCATCATATTGCCAATAACATTGTTTGTTGGAACATGTTCTTCTATTTCCCACCATTAACTAAGAAAAATAATGTAAAATTGTAGTTCTTGAATTGATAGATATTGAGAATATAAAAACATTGAATATAAAAGTTTAAACATGTAATGTCAAATTATATGCTAACTTGTTATTCCTAGGATTAAATATAGGTTATTCTTGATCTATATTGTAACTTTTATTCCTGTGGTATTTATTTTATTCCCATAAAAATGGTTTCTACTATGCTCATTAATTTACCATAAAATGTCCCATGGGACTGTCAACCCAAGAGTGAAGCTAGGTCTGTTTTCTTGTACCATGATAGAATGGGTTAGTACCTAAACACCTTATCGTAGTTTTCTCTCCTAGGTACATTTCTGGAAGATCCGCCTCTACCATTTGGTATCCATACAATGATGTATTTGATTGAAAAACCCATAACACTATAATTACAAAAAATTATGGATGTTTTCATATACATTGTTGAATCCTTAATGTTCTCACTGAGGTGCTCTATTCCTAATATCCAAAAATAACTTAACCATCCACTGATACAAACTATATTGACCCATTCCTTTTCATATAACATTACATGATTTTATACATAATTATACATTATAGTACATGAATAGAATCGTGATGTCTAGTGTCTTTGCTGAATAGGTGCATAAAACTAAAAACATGGGACCAAAAACACTTATTTATTAAATATTCATAAATATATAATTAATTTATTTGATCAATTCATATTCATAAGTTGACCAGGGGATAACATGAATAATGGGATGAGATAAAAATCACATTAAGGGATTATACATAATAATAAGGCTTTAGCACTAGGGTAAAACCATGAAATAATGATATGAAATGAATAGAACATATGTAATCATAACATATAAACATGGGATCATTTAATCATGTAGTCATAGAAATGTGGAAAAAATATAAAACAAGACTTTAGTAATATTCAATGCACACTTCCATGATCGTTTCACATAGTACCACAAGCCAAGTCCAAATGCGAAGACCGTCGCACATAACTTATCATGAGGCATAACATCACCCAATGAATTTGAGAGCTATCAATGTGCCCCCATATTAACATGTAATGAATATGTTTTCCACATAAAGAATCATACATAATCAAACATACCTAAACATAAGGGTGACCCATGGAAATAATTTGTTACCACAATCATGCCATAAATAATATCAAAATGGTTGTATCTTAAAAGTTCCATGATAGAATGAAACTAAAATATAAATGTACTTTTATAAGGGAGAAATAGGAATGATTCAGGGTACGTGATGTCATGTATATGTGATAACATATAAGAAAATAATTTTAAAAAAATTAGTATTAAACCATTTTAGTGCGGTTTCATTGAAAATAATATAGATCCTTTAAAATAGAAAAGGGAAAATCCATTATATAAAACAAGAACTGAACCAATAATTTTTTCATAATAAAATGAATAATTTCATAAATAAAATGGTGAATTAAAATAGAAGAAATAATTCTCTTGAAAATAGGTAATAATTTTGGATGTTCACATAAAACAAGTTTTCTTATCAAAAAGTATTGAGGAGGGAATCACATAAAAGAATATATATCCCCAATAGATAATGGAGAATAGATCCTGATACATAAATGTTTGACATGTAAAAATAATATAGAATATGGACATAAAAAAGATATTATACCATTATTTTTTTAAAAAGGATGATAAGGAAATATGATGGAATAAAAGAGGATTGGGTCGAATCCCACAAGAAATGTCAGTGTGGTATCATTTGTACAGAAGAAGAATTAATGAGAGATAAAATATTTTATAAATATTTAAAAAACAGAAGTACAGTGTGGGAGGTGTGTAATCATACACCAATCTTATTAATTACCCTTTAAAGGATATAACATAGACAAAAATCAGGAATAATTTTGAAATAGATGGGATCCCTTACATTAAGACTGGTTGTATTCTCCACTCGATATTAATGACCTGAATAATCAAATTAGGTTCATTAGGTAATAATTAGATAACATATTCAACATTTAAATTTTTTATTATAACATTTTTATGTTCTTTCATGGCATTTTTTCTGACCCAAGTCGTTCGATTTCATTGTTCGGGTCCATTTGTTTTCTTGGTATTTATGATCGATTTACTTATTTTCATGAATGGATAAATATGTAAGCTGAAAGTGTTTATCCAGAATTAATGTTATAGTAAAATAGTTACTATACAAGATATTACATGGTTGTAAATTGAATTTGTTTACTTTGTGTGACGTTGAATCATTATATAAAACTTTAGTGATTACCTTTTGGGTTAATTGTTGGTTTTTAGACACAATTAACATGTATTCTTTTATAAATCAAAAACACGTGTAAAAGGAATTCCAAAACCATATATGATACATAATATATATATTATCGAATGGATAAAACATGAAATTTGTTGTGTTACCTGAATTGAGGATTGTAAGTGAAATATAATGCTCGTCGTCCTGGAATGTAGTAATTTAACACATCTCGGATGGTGTCCTTACTACAAAAAAACATAATAATAAAGAAATGATGATAATAACTTATTCCATTATCATAATAAAATTAAAATAACATTTTGGTACTATAGTTGTCATAACATTTGGATGATGATAAGAAATGATGGAAATGAAAACAATTTAACTTTAATGGAATTAGAGAGAAAGGAAAAGAGGATTTACATCATTATTCAATCATTCTTGAGGGCCTCTTAAGGGGATCTGTTTTGGACTTTTCTGGAGACCAAGGGATTCTGAACGTGGGGGAAGTTCCTGAGGAGATATTTGGGCTGAATTTAGGCATGTCTCTAGGCTTGAGAGGAGTTAAGATAATAGGTAAGGAAGGGTGGTATTTATAGTATACGATATGTGAGTTTTCATAATATTATAATCTGTACTTTATTATTTCCCCATAATACATGAAATCATGATGATTCTAGGAAAAAAATTGGTAATAAGTGAATTTTAGTACTATATTTGGTTGCTTAAATCACTTATGATGTCAGTAATAGTGGATTTAAATTATAATGTAGTTATACAGTAAATTATTGTATTTTACTATTCACTAAAAATTCATGTATTTCAAAAAAAATAAAAAATAAAAATCCCAATAAATTTTTGATGTGAAGAAACCAATAATCATCTCCATTTTTTCAAATATAATTTTACAAATATTAATAATTTAACATTTCATTAAAATTATAATTTATTCTAAAAAATAGTTTAAAAATATTTATTTACTTATTCCAAGATATTTGTACATCATACATTCACTTGAATATTATTTAAATACTATCATGGGTGAGAATACTAATCATTAGGTTTGGTCACTTTTTCTAAGGGTAACATTTCTATTAATTAGGGTATGTTACTATTCAAAAAAAAATTATGTTAGTCTTATTAGTCTCCAAATAACTTACTGGTCTCAACTGTGTTTTTCATATTCTAAAAATTCAAAACACAGAAGTGTCAAAATTATGTTCAAATGACACATAGTACATAGTAGTTCATTTTGTTATGATTTCAGGAGATTAAATTACATAATTATAAGAATTAAATTTCTATTGAATACATTTGGGTTGTTAACCTATATCTCCATTAACTGAAGGATATGAATTTTAAATTCAATCAGATGAACAATGACAAAAAATCATTACATATTTAACCATTTTTGTAAAGGATAAAAGTACTCTTGTTTTTCAAAATCAAACCATTTTAAAAATACATTAATCATTCCATTTTCAAATTATATCATTTGAAAATAATTTTTATACATTTTCATTAGAAATAAAAAATCTTGCTTCAAATCATATGTCATTACTAAAAATGAGATATGATATCATAGTGGGAATTCATTAAATACAATTCATGTAATGGGCATCTCATTGGAAAAATAAATTATAATTTGAATTAAATATCTTATAAATGTCTCCAAATCACTTATGTTCATAACTCCCTAGTTTCATGATGTTCAGAATAAATTGTCTAGATACATCCTTTTATGATATACATTTCAGGATCAGACAAACAAACTCTTTTATAAGAACCAACCCCATGGAACAAACTAGAAAGTAGTTCAACTCGAATTCCATGAAAGGGTTTCAAATACCATTGGGAGACAATTTTCCCTTTAATAGTAAATTAAAAAAAGAACAAACCACAACCCATAATAAATATAAAATTACTGATCAATGGAAAGGAAACTCAATAATTTCGTTTATACCAAAGTGAAAACAAAATGTGCTTTAGTGGATGAACACTGAACCTCGGAGAAAATAACATAATATAATTAAATAATACACTAAAGTAACCAAATTAAATTATTCTCCGCTATCTCTGTGTTCCACTATCAACAAAATCCAAAAAATTAATGAATTAGTGTTAAAAACTTGTGATAATCTACCTTTACCTCTGTCCCAGAATATGTATTCTGCAAAAGAACTAAAGTTACAAAGAAAGGATGAGTGTAATACTCAGTATCTCTTACCCCAATGACTTCAATACTCACTCCACTAGTATGTGAAGCTTAGAATCAGTTAAATAAACCAAATGATACAAATCAATTTCCAAAAAAATAGTAATGATATTTAAACCCTTATCAAAATATATTATGAACAAATAAAAATAAAAACAATGTTATCCAATCATCTATAATGTTATATTCCATTTAAATAATGAAATGAAGCATTAAAACACTTTTTTAACATCTATATAGACCAATGCAATTAATTTTACATATGTACAATTCCAATAATGCATGAATTGTAAGGATAGATTCATACTCATGACTGATTTCTTGTAGATATACAATGTCTTCACAAGGTAATTAAATATCATGTGCCCTTAAAACATTTTCGCCAAGAAAAAGGCCATATTTTAACCATATATCATAATGAAATATGAATACGCACTCAATGTTTTCCAAAAATATATGCCAATTTCATCAAATTCATCCATTTTAATATAAACCATCAGTTTATTGAAACATTAAAATAAGACATTTTAGAAACCAAATAATTTCAATAAACTCACCCCTTTAATGAAAAAATTTAAATTAAATCAACACACTATAATTGGAGAAATTCCCCAATATAAAATTTCTATTCTAAAATCATGATCAAAAGCTAATTTCAAGAATAAAAAATTTTCCAAAATTAATAATTCCCAAAACCATCACTAATGTGCTTTCCCAATAAATGTTTAACAACTAAATCCTAATTTATATCACACAAAAAAACTTAACTTTAATGAATTTCAATATTTTCAATAATGGGTTGTTGGGAGTGAAGCCACATACCTCAATCATTTCCATGAAAACTAAAAATGAATGAAGAATGCTCAAGAATATTGATTATGTCACCAAGAAACCACCTTATATATCATCACCTATCATGAAAAGCACCAGATCATACCTTATTTAGAGTCTAAAATCTTAGATCTACCCAAATTAGGTGTATATATAACTATAAAAGAAGAGAAGAGAAGTATATCTATGAAACCATGGACAAACGTTAATGAATGAGCACTTGTTGCATGAATCATTCCTCAAATCACAAATAAAAGTATTTGGATTGCTTCCAGATCATTGGGATAACCTTATTTTACCTATGGAGTAGAAAATTTCATGTTAGGGATGTTCTAGGATAAAACTAGTTGATAGAAGTGAAAAATGAACTAGATCCTCTATTTAAGGAAGTATTTTCTAGATGCATGTGGATTGGTCACATGGTATGGGAAAAGAATGTTTAGATCATTTACTCCCACCTCCCCATTCCCCAACACACTCCAAAATAACTAAAAACTCTCTCTATCTCAACCCATAACATTTATACACATGAAAATAACAAAAAAAGGATACATACCATAAAGTGAGGGTGCTATAGAAGAGAAGGTAAATGGTTATTAAATCAATATAATAACATATAATTATATTTATTTTATTTTATTTATTATTATTTTATTGAAAAAATGGTTACTTTAATTATGTGTTCAAACTAAAATGAATGAGTTTTGTTATAATCTTTACATATTTTTTTGTTAAATCATTTTTCTTAGTCCTTATTCTTTGAAGAATTCAACATAGAATTATAAAATAAAATATACAGTTAAGCAATGGTCTATAATATGGTATTTTGGAAATAATTCACCAATATATAATACATAAATATTTTGATTAAGAGTGGATTAGAGGAGCACATTTATATTCACATGGAGTGAAACACATCGAATTACATAAATGAGACCATGAATTTAAGGCCACCTTAATGGGAAAATGGATCCAAATGAATAGAGATTATAAATTTGGTTATTATATATTAAAAATATCTTTATAAATTAATATTTTTACGTTTTGGGGCTAATATATTAGACTGATTTCATTTTTTAACAACCTAAGTACACTCATTTTAAACTTAATCAATGTATTTTTTTTAATTTTTATGTCATTATAATATGAAAATATTTTCTTTAACTATTAATTTTTTATTAAAATTCTATAAAGTGTTGAATAAATTTTTATATAGTAATTTTTTATATGTATAGGAATTAATTTTTAATTAGTCATGGGAACTACAATGAAATAGTATTTTCAAAACTTGAGATTTTATATGTCAAAAAAATTTAAGTCCGTCATATGACTTATAAAAACAATTATATGAATGAAAAAATATTATAATGAATAAATAATATATAAATTCAATTAAACAACTAATTTATAATAATTAAATATTACACTTATATGAAAACACATTGTTTGGATGAAAATGTGTTATATCAAAAACGTTTTCGTAAGAGTAAAAATTAACATATAACAAATTCATGTAAAAATATTATTCATATAAATTTAATTATATTTTATAAAATTAAAGTATAATTAGGTAACTTAAATTAATATTTAGAACATAATAATTACTAATTTTAAATAAATTTACATTTCCTATAAAATTATTTTTGTTTCACTATGAACTAAGAAGTTATTAATTTTTAAAAAATCTATAAAATCTCCCAATGATTATAAATACACACAGATGTAAAATTTTATATTAAATTCCAAATATTTTATTTCTATAAATTTCATAAAGTATTTATAATATTTATGTTAAAAAATTTGATACAAAACTTTTTTATAGAAAACATATTTTAAAAGATTAAAAAATCATTAATGAAAAATTAGAACACATTTTTATGAATTAATAAATAAATATTTGTTATAAAAACAATTATACATTGTGTTTTATAAAATATTTTATATTATATACTATTAGTTATTTAATATATATTTTATAATGGTTTATTTTATCACAGAACTAATATAAATTTTGTTTTTTGTATGAAAATAAACCAAATAGCTAGTGTTTTTTATAAAATAAAATACATATAAAACCATTTAATCTTACATTTGAATCAAAATAAAATGTTTTTTCTCCAAAAATTAATTCATTGTGGTATAAATAATTAATATTTCTCATATTCTTTACATCATGAGGTTCTAATGTATTATCCTCAATTTTATAATTCCTTTAAATAATTTTAATATTTTCAGTAGTATGGGCATGTAGTACATTATCTCTTCAATCCAAGATTTGTCTGGTTCCCTTCCTTTATATATTTATCGAAATAATTGTAAAATTTTATAGTTCAATACATCTAAAATATTTTATATGAACAAATTTAGTATAGAAGAATGCAATAAATCCTTATCATGGGAGATGTTTGGTTGGGGTCGCATGGGATAATCAACATTCCAAAATCCACCAAGAATCTCAAAGGGGCTAATATACTTGAGGATTAACATACTGTTATTTTATAATCTTATAACCCTCATCCACTAATAAATTCACATGAAAAACTTCTTACCAACATCTCATTCCATATGTCATAGAAGATTATCTATATAAATCATATGATTATTGAAAATTTATTTATATTTTATTGGATGGATCTAAATCTTCATGATATCTCAAATATAGAATAGGTCCTAATATAATTCATTCATCAAATTCTTCCATGTTTATTGGACATCAACAGTATATTTCAGATTGGTATTCATAAGGATTCATCTAAACAATCGAGTTATAGATTATATTATTTGATAATTCCATTAGTTGAAGGAGTTGTTCCAAGGGAACTTTAAAATATATGGAAAATTATATCACCATTTACTCTAGGTTTCTAATGATATTATCATACAAAAAAATTAAATGAGGATGATATGTTTTCCTAAAATATAGAATTGTATCAAGTTCATTCGGGTGTCTTCACTAGAACATCGATGTAAAACTCTGATTTTGATTAGATAAAATATATTATAGTAATCTATTAAAAGTTAAAACATCGTTAATTTATATCATTGATAGTTAATCAAGAATGACATATACTCTGATGCAAATGAGGTGTGATGAATTCATAATGAGATCAACTTCAACCCTAATGGAAATATGTCCATTTCATTTTTTGGGGCATCTAATATTTAATAATGTAGTGTATTTTACCATTTCAATTTTGGCAGGGGTAATGATAGTAATATTCACTTTGACATATACATATTATCCAAAAAATAAACACATATCAAGAAAAATGATACATAATTATCAATACCCCTCTTCGTGATTTCCACCAGAAATACAGTTTCATACATATATATATACATCTTTAGGCATTTAATTAGTATATAGAATGCTGATATGTAATCTATTTATCATAGTTATATCTTAATTTATAGTTTCTATTGACCCGAATTTTTTAACAATAAAATATCCATTCATCACATTCATGGTTTAACATGTAAACATCTCAAATATTTCTTATACATATTTATATCCTCTAGTTTTTCTTTTTTTGAATACACATATAGATGGTTTAACACTAATGTTATAAAGATAATATTCATCCCAATCATTCAATATTTCTATGTTACTAATTCTTAAATCCATATAAACATGAAATTTATTGAACCCCTTCATAGATAAGTTTTAATGATCAATTCAATTGAAATAATTATATTACTAATAGTGGATGTGCACTGATTATTAATAATATTAAATCCACTCCAACCATGTTCAATGTGCATATTCAGCTCTAACTAGATGAGAATATAAAAAAATTTATTATTAATATATTTTTAATGTGATTATCCATGATGATAATTCTCCTTAATCATTAATGTAATGATAACTTCTACTAAATCCAAATAAGGATTTATGTAATTTTACTCATGAAAAATAAATTTTAATGAGGAATAAAATATCACCATAAATGTTTTCATAATATCATATATTGTGTCTTTCTTCAATGCAACACTTTAAATCACAACCCCTTATCCACTCTGAGGTACTATGTAGAAAGGTGTACTGACAAACATTATCATCAATTCCATGAGATTTTCATCACATAAATAATTCTAATCAAACATAAATCATTTCAAAGATAACATTTTCATTGGGGTAGATAAACATAAAAATAATTCATAATTTGATTACAATATCCATATATTCCATGAAAAATATTTATGTAATTCATAGGGGTTTTTATATTAATATTTTTAATAACTAAGGTATTTAGTGGATCCACTAATATAAGTTAAATTTATTTCATATTATTCAAAATTATAATTTTATTTTTACATTCAAAAAAAATATATTCTATTTTTTCAATCAATATATCATTCTATAGGGTCTTTAATACAATCTGCATGTGATATTCATTCTCTTAGTTTCTTAAGAAATATATAAAAATAGAAGCTATAATTATTATCACATTGAAATGAAGGTACCACGCATATACTCTATTCATTAAACGGTTAACGGTATAGGAGGAATTAGTAATAAAAAATGTAATGTCTATATATTCATAGTGACCATACCTTTACTAGAAATATGTGCTCGTTATGAACATAGTATGGAACTTTTACTTAATGAATATAGTCTAAAATAAATCATTTAAGACATATATCTTGGTAATTATTCAAAAAATAATCAATATAGGGAATAAAATGTTAATTCTTGACAATGATAATGGTAATTTCCCAATAATAAATAAAGTTACACATCTAACTATCATTCATATAGATAAAATTTCCGATGCAGCTCATAGTAATGAAGATGGATTAATTAATCCCCTATAATGATTCTCATTGTCTTGGATCATAAATTCTAATAATTAAAATAGGGAAACACTCAATGATTTATTTTAAATTTTCTATCACCTCGATTGAGTATAATAGAAAACTAAACATTATTATTTGAAGGATGACTATATTATACATTTAAAAAATCTACAAATTCCAATACTATCTTCATGAAATTGTGGGAATTCTAATCACTTATAATTTATGAAAGAATCTCAATTGGAATAATAATAATGAGGAATGAAATGGATTTAATTTCCATTTCATGTTCATATGTATCATAAAATTGATTTAAATATGTTGGTTTAGAAAATAAAATTCAAAACTTCTTATTCTAACATTATTATAGAAATGATATAAAAATGAAAATCCACAGAAAAATCATATCAAATTAATATATTGTATGAGTAACCATATTTTGTGAAATAATATTCCTAAAATACTCAATTAAAATTTAATTCCATACAATATTTTTTTTCATAATTCTATTTAGGGTAATACCACAATTTTAATATCAAAAAATTGATATTGTAAATTTATAATTTCAATAAATTTATCATATATATATATATATATCTTGGTATATAACAATATATTAGAAGATCATGGTTGAATGGTATGTGTAAAATTAAAAAATACATTATTGCACAAAAATTATAAATATTGACCTCATAAGATTATATATTGACTCCCAGATTAAGGCATTGCTGAAAACGATCAGAGATATCAACACATAGTTATTAAATTGTTTACATAATATCAATACTTTTTAATATAATAAAATAGGATTGTGTGAAGAGACATCTATGAATAATTCTCGTAATTTTCATTATTACTAATTTTTTTCCATGATGAGCAAATTTGAGTGAGCGATGGAATTATTATCAAAACAATAGTCATTTACAAACCCCATTACAAAAAATCCCACCTTGTTTCTTATCACGCATCTCGATTAATGAAAAAATCATTTTAGTACCCCAATTAATTTTTATTGGAATTTCAATTGACATCCATCAAACATTTATTATAAATATAACATGATTTATGACTGGATAAATTATCCATTTATTATTGATGACAAATTGAATGATTTATTTATACCTGGAAAAGTATTTCATAGTTGACCCACTTTAAAAACATTCATTTATTCTAATGAATTATATATCTATCCACCATTCAGGTTAAATTATAATACAACAAGAGTTCCTCATATATATTGTAATATTTGCATCATCTTTACCAACTTATTAATAATCTATATTCTATTGGTCGGGTAATATCATCCACATCATTATAAAATGAATATATAGAATTTACTTAATGATAATTAATATCCAAAACTAATCCCAATACATAGAGTAAATATATTAAATTTCAAAAATTCTCATGATATGATTCCACCATTGATCTGCATCACCATGTGAAAGAAGAAAATATAATATATTTTTTTCATGTTATAATAATTGTGAAAAAATTATTCTATTTTAGTGTAATTGAACCATATCTCAAAGATATGTGGATTGAAGGACTGACTAAAATAATTTGGATAATGACCCATTAAATACTGAAAATTACATTGTTCATTAATTTACTAATTTCCATCCTATTTATGATTATTTTCATGAGATCATTTTTTATTCCAACAAATGATTTTTTACAATATTATATCGAGAAAAATAAACTTCATTTGGGGGAAATCATTTCATCTTCAATCAAAGTCAATATTTACTTGTGTCATTGTTTGTTCATTCTACTCAATTAATTAACAAATAATTGTTCCAGAAATAAATATCATGTTTAGAAATATAAATATCATGAAAATCATTCACATGAATTCCAAATAATGTAAAATTATATCCATTCTATGACACATTGGTCTTAACCTATTACATACATGTTGTTTATTTATTCAAATAACTCATAATGGATCTTAATTTGAATTTGATTTATGCAATGTGTATAACCTAAAAGTTTCAAACAAGAATTACCTTAAGGGATCATTCCTCATTTCCAAAATTATGGATGAGATATATTCAACTCACTATTTTCATTTTTTCCTTCCTATATGAATCCATGATAAAATGCCATTAAATTTTAGTATTAATATAGTGATTTTTTTATATTGCGAAACAATAGTCATTCCATTTGCAAGAAATAGGATTATATCATATACATTGGACTATCAAAATGATTCACACTAATTAATCATCTTCATATTTTATGAAAACACCCTAAAATGACTTCTAATATCAAATAATGGGAAGCATAATTCTAAAATTAAATCAAAATACAATTTTAGATTGTTATTAAAAAAATAAAAAAAAATATATACCTAATGAATTAAGAGTATTAATG